>JBBWSJ010000049.1:0-330342 GCA_038088505.1 Diaporthe velutina | reverse complement strand
GTTAAGCTAAAGAAAAAAAGAAGTTTTTATAAGGAATTATTATTAAAAAGGTAATTAAATATTTTTTTAAATATATTATTAAATTTAAAGCTTATATTATTAAAGGAGCTTAATATTTATATTTTACTAAAGGTATCTTTTAAATTTATTATTTTACCTATTTATTAATAGGTAAAAAAGTAAAATAGCGCTATTAATATAAGATAAGGTATTTAAGGGGTAATATCCTTTAATTTTATATTTTCTAATAAAGATAATTAAGATAAGGTATATAATAAATATCCCTTTATTTTATTTAAATATATTAAATTTACTTATTTAGGGAAGGGAAAGTATAAGTAGGGAGTTTATATAATTTAAGTAAACTTATAAGCTTTATAAAATTATACCTTAAAGTAATAAATTTAACCTAATTAAATATAATAAGGTAATATAGGAGTAAATATCCTTATAATAATAACTTTAAATATAGTATTAGTATAGCTTATAGAAGATAATAGATAGAGGAAGAGGGGAAAGATTAAGATAAAAGTAGGTAGGGGATATACTCCTTTTTATCTACCTACTTCCGTATATATAGATACTGTTAGGTTAGCAATATAGAGGGAGTGTGTATACGTGTATTTGGCGTGTGGGGTTGAAAGGCAACAGAGCGATTGGCTCCCGAGACGCGGGAGCGGAAGCTAAAAGGCTCCCGTGAACCATGCATCTGTGTGAACATAGATCGTCCAAACTTCCTGGGGTGCTGCGCACAAGGGGCGGTGGATTAAGCTTTGTTCAGGTGGACCTAGACTGTTGTCTGACAGGAATATGTCGAGCGAGGCTTGACCTGCATGCCCTCGGGCTATGAAGTCGAAGGTGAACAGTCCGATGTCTCTAGGTCTCGTTGAGATCCAGTACTGGAGTTGAGCCGGATCATGGACAACCCAACTGCCGGAACGGGTTCTCATCTGGACTTTTTCAACTGCCAATTTAATTTGCAGTCTGCGATTGGTCGTTGAGAATCTGTAAGATAAGTCGTCGGTGTTTGCCAACGGTTAAACAATGTTCCCAAGACAGCTCGACGGCAGATCATCTTCACCTTGCCAGTCGTTGGCATATCTCAACACCAAAGAGGCCTCTTCCATGTCTGGACGCATATATAAGTGCTGTCGCCAACCTGATTCTTTCCTCTCAATCTCGAACATCATCATCAGCACCTTCATCTCCAGCCTTCAGCACCTTGTACAGTCTTGCTATTGCTCCTCTAGCAGCCAAACGCACCGTCAAGAATTCTTGCTCTCATAGCAGATCCACACTTATATCCAACTCACTTCCACTTCAAAATGCGTTTCTTCACTGCCGCCACCTTCGCCCTCGCTGCCACCGCAGCGCCGGTCGACCAGAGCGTGTCTCCAGCGTCCGGCCAGATCGAGAAGCGCCTGGACCCAATCACCATCTCCATCATCACCGGTGTCACCTCAGCCGCTGCTGGCTGGGCAACCACCGAGGGCTTGAACACCCTCAAGGGGCTGATCAAGGACACCTCGTCCTGGGATAAGGTCCGTAGTTCCTGCCTCTCCTCTGCGTCTTGTTATTGGATATCTGGTGATGAGTTGTTGTCTAATCGCGCAACAGGTCCGCGAGCAGTTCACCCAGGACGCTGTGGCCAGGATGGCCACCAACTACAAGGCCGATCCGTCCTTCAAGGGCGCCATCTGCTACAACATGGGCTACATGGTCAACGACCCCGCCAAGAGGAGTGACATTGTCAGTCTTGAAGTCACATCTGGCAAGCTCAAAGCCGAGTAAGTGTCCCTTAGCCTCCTAATTTCCTACGTGTGTCAGTATTCGCCTTCTGTGACTAGTGATGCTGATCATGGTCGCCTATCCAGCTATGACTGCTTCTACCTGAAGAGCGGTGGCGAATTCAAGGGCAATGGAGATGGCGGCTTCATCAACGTTCGTGACACCTCAAACCCCCGAGTTCTGTTTATAACGCATGCTGACGCAGTCTAAAGATCGCTGCCGATACCAACAACGGTGCTTGCGGCTTCCTCGCCTCTAATCTGCTCATGACATGCCAGTGAGGAGAGTATACCATTTGAAAAGCGAGAAGGGCATCCTCGGCTGTAGTATTAGAGGGAGGACGGTGTCCAATAGACGTTCTTGATTTTTTCCATTTAATACGAAAACGGAGATTCGCACCGGCAAAATCGGGGGCCGCACCGGTGGGTCTGCCAGCCTAGCGCTGCAGCCAATCAGAGCCCTCCATTTAACGTTACCGCACCCCAGCCCCTGGTCCTTTTTATAGCAACCAGCGCTATGCGAAGCCTCCATCGCCACCAAGTTTAATTCAACAACCCTCAATCAACGCCACGCTATATCAATTAACTGCTCGCCGGGATCAATTGATTTGGTATCATAAAGAACTTCTAATCGCTCAGATTCTAAGTATCTAGTGCTGCAGCAATAGCATAGGTCCCAGATCACACAAGGCGCAATAGCAGGGGCCTTGTTAGTAGCGGCGGCGGCGACAAAAACACTATGAATTTGAACTATTTGCGCTGTGGCAAGTGTGGCGATAGGTGCGTAGTAGCGATGACGGCGGTAAGGTCAAAATAATGGTGTACATACTGATTTGGGTGGTGCGCGTTGTACGTGCACTAGGGGCCTGCATGTACCGGTGTACCCCCCGATTTTGCCGGTGCGAATCTCCGTTTTCTTTAATACAGCCGGATTGGTGGCAGGTTGGCTACTTGCAGACGTTCTCTTTTCATTTACTCAATAAGACAATCTTTAGAAGTAATGCATGTTTGCTTGGCAAACCTCTGGCTTTAGCACCTTGTGCGATAAGGCAAATCATTCGTAAGGGGGACATCTAATGAATTTCCTCCTTTTCTTTTCATGCTCTTCTCCCCTTCATACTCTTATTTACATACATAACCTATTAGTAGTCTACAGCGGAAGAGCATCACATTAAAGCATTAACATTTGTACCATAGCTTTGGCCACACATCAGCTGTGAACAAGATGGCAGGGCTTTCACCCTTGGTTGCGGCCATTTCAGCGTATAATGCCTCTGTTTTCATCTTGTTAGCGCACAGGAGGTCCTCCTCACAACATCACATATACAGGACATTTCTACCATATCACATACACATGAGAAGAAACATAACGAAAAACAAGGCCACAGCAGAGAAATGGTTCAACACGTCATCTGACGCAATATAGATTCCCTTCTGTAGACCGCCACCCAACTGCGGCATAGTCCCCGCGCAGTGTTCTTCACAGCCACCGGCTCGGGCCAAAACCTCGCTCTATGGCTCGATTGAGTGTGCTGAGCAAAACCGAACGATCAATCCGTGATATCGGCCGCCGTCTGTGTGAAAGCTATATCACATATACACAGCCAGAAGGGAATATTTCTTATCATGATATTCAGGTGTTTCCCCTGTCCACAGATTATAAAATACCACGCTGGTCTAAAATCCAGCAATGAGCCATGAGATGGAAAATGAATAAATGAACCCAGATGACAAAACGCCGAGGTCCATCAGCAGGCAGGTCGCTGCGTGGCCTATGTACAAAGAAGAATGCACCCAACATATATGAAGTTGGTTATCAATGATCCCATCCGCCCCTTAATGCTGCTATGCACCCGTCACCCTGACTTGCCTCCTTTCCCTCCCAAGCAAACAAATGGAAGAAAACGATTGAAAATCATGATGCCGTGAGTTCATGAACGACAATATATATGCACGCATGCGTTTGAAACGTCAAAAATCCCACATATACGGCACAGCCCATGTGCCTTCCATCTAATATGTAGTCCAGCCACTCCTTCTCTTCCTTCGTGACTTTCTTAGTGAAGCTTGATAGCCTCGAAAAGTGTCAAGCTCAAGCTTGTATTATTCTCTCCCACATTGGATGTGGGCTCGTTCAAGATCTCCCACCTCTTGAAGGTGAACGCGCTCAGTTTCTCCTGCCCTTGTCCACCTGGGCCGACAGCATTGCCCCAGATGTTGCCACCAGCAGCGCCGACGCCGAGGAAACCAGCGCCACGTGGCCGTTGCTGCTGCCCTTGCTGGCTTCCCTGATTGCTCTGACTCTGCGTCTGCTGGGAAGGGGCCGGCTTGTCCTTGTGGGATAGCATGAGGCTGTCGAGTGGCGCCGGGATGGAGCTGAAGATATACCTGAGCCGAGAGTCAGATAGTGATTCACGCAGAATGCGAACGCATTGCTGGCGTATCTCGTCTGATAGAGTGTCGACCAGAACCAGGGCGACATCGAAGACGCGATGTATTAGGTAGGTGGTCTGGTTCGAGGCTATCCGGGGGTCGCAGGTAGCAAGCGATACGAGACCGTCAAGCTCCTGTATGATCCCGGACAAGACCAGCAGCGCCCGCCCGCGAACCTCGTTGGATGCCTTATTAGCAGCATCGTGGACATGCGCTTGAAGTGTCAGGTACGACAACACGAGTGGAAGCCAATGAACGAGGACATCAATTTTGACGTCCGACTCCGATGGCAAAGCCAGTAATTCCCACATCTCAGCCAGCCGGTCGACTGTGGCTGAAGCAAGCTGCAGCGGAGGACGAGAACCCATCATGCCGCCCCGGCCGATTGTATCGATCACAGACAGCAAACTCTCTGCCATAGCCACGCTACCATCCGGGGACCGGGGCCTGTCCTTTGAGGGAAGTAGGTCAAAGAAGCGAGTCTGTGCGCGGTTGAGGAGATGCTGAGTGATCTCAGGACTGAGAGTAGGAAGCATCCCAGTCCAGGTTATGTTGCGTGCGTCGATGGCATTGTCCATGGCTCTCGCGAAAATTTCGAGCTGGTTGGCTTGCCGTTCTTGGGCGGTGGTCCCGGAGACATTGTCGTTGGACCCGAACCCCTGAGACAGCTTTAGCTGACAGAAGGGCAAGGTGAGCTCATTCGCAAGCCCCAGCACCTGGTCGAAGGTGACATTGGTTCCTTGAGCACTGTGCGGGAGTAGAAGACGTGTTGCAATATCGTCCATCATCTGAACCACCGCAGGATCCGCTGTTTTGACAGGCAATATCTTGGGCACGACAGCTTGGTCAGAGAGAACGAGCGTCCGGAGGAAGCAGATGAGACGGTTCTGAGCACGGGAGTCGGCTAACGGAGCTGTTTCGGGCCCTCCTCGAGCCTGGGAAGCACAAAATTCCGTCAAGGCGTTACGCACCAGGGCGACTAGCTCCTTGAGGTGCGACTTAGGCGCCTGGTTCTGCAGGATTTTGAACCGATACGTCTCCTCCGGCGTCAACAGGTCTTTCGACGTCGGCGACATAGTCAGCATCTCGAGCACCTCCTGGACGTATGTCGACGGTGGTCCAGGGGTTTTGCCAGTGGGATGAGGACCCCCGGTGGCAGATGCAGCGTCGCCAGTCGTAGTAAGGATGATCGAGAGGTTGAGACATCCCACGCTAATCATAAGGGGAAATATCCGGGCGAGGGGTGGCCGAGTCTGCGGGTTGCGAATGCCCAGGACGAATTTGGTCATGAAGGAGTCGAAATGCTGCATATCGAAATGTCGTAGCCTTGTGAGAAGGGAGCTGTACGCCCGTAGCCTCTCATCCACCATGCCCCAACAAGCTTGAACCTTGGGGATGATTTTATTCAAGAAACTGTTCATTGTAGCACGATCCATGCTTGTCTTGTTTGCAAGCCTCTTCTCGATCTCATCCAGAAGCTCACCTTCCTCGTCCTGGATTCGGGCTGCCATGTTGTCGCTAACGGGGGATGACGCGTCGACCGCACTGCTCCGATCGTTGCGGATGGTTTCGTTCAGGTAGTTGACAAGGGCTTCTTGCCCTGGTATCCGTGGCGCTAGCATGGCCATCGAGGTCAGTAGAGGACGCATCCCCGCAAGACCTTGGATCTGCTTGATGTTATCAAGCCTGCCCAAAAGGGTGTCAAACAGACTCTTAGCCGCATTGAGAGCGCCAAAGACTGGGAGATGCAAGTTGAGTGTATCAGCGGATGAGGACAGTATGTCCACATCATGGAAGCCAGTTGTTGTCTTGAGAAGATCGGCAAGTGTTTGAAAATCTTCCGCGGCTTCCAGAATGGATCTTACGCCATTGAACGTTGAACAGGGAAGCTGAAGACCCTCTTTCCCAGCCAGCTGACCCTGGGTCACACCATGTACAAAGGTCCGCCGGATGAACTGACCGATCTCTACCTTCAAGGACCGGCTGCTCAGACTGACCCTTTTACAGAGTTTGCCCAGAGGGATGGCGCTATTCTTTGGCGCAGGGCTCCAGTGAAGCCCTAGGCTGCCTTTGATGCAATTTATGGCCATCTCTTGGTCTTTCGCTTCGTCTTCAACACTGTAGGATGCCCTCCCCAGCATATTGGAACGCATACTGCTCAGCGACGGGGAGAGGGCGTTGAGCGGTAGCTCGACCAACAGTCTGCTGCTGGCCGGTCCGTCTCGCATGACGCTGTCCGAATCGTGCAGCCCACCGCGGGCTATGAGCCACTGCACATATATGAGAGGGTCAAACGAGCTCGAGTAAACCAGCTCGGAGACCAAGTGGTACAAGGATGTTTTCCGTTCCAGCTCCTCTAATGGGTCAGTATTCATGAAATCCAGAATTGCAGCCGTTGTGTCCAAGCCAAAAGTCGCCCATGTGGACAGAAGACGACACGCAACATAGATCCTGGCCAGCCCAGGACGGTGTATCGAGGTAGACCACTCCAGGGTGGTCCTGACCAGGGTGCCTTGATCTCTTGACATGTTCCAGCATTTTGTTGGCAAATCATCTGGCATCGGCGTCTGAAGAGTCCCATCAAGCATCTTGACAATCACGTGCCGTGTTGCGGGCGGTGCTCGTACGCTCGACACAAGCTGCTCGTTGCGGGCGTGTATTGCTCTGTACGCTGCTTGAACCATCTCGTCATCTGCAGGCAAGATCGAAGACAGGGCATCGCGGTGTTTGGCCCATGCCGAAGGAGAAACAAAGTTGGTCGCGCTCGAAACCATCAAGGTCTTGAGCAGAATTGCTATTCTCGACGATAGTGGAGCGAGGATGTCATGGTCAGGATGAGTTTGAATCTGTTCTACTAGTCAGCAACGTCCAAGGTCTCGCATTCATCTGGGATCCAATCTCACGGTCGAATTCTGATTGAGCAGGGCGACTACTAGGCGCCGGCCATACTTTCTCAGCCTCAAAAGGTCTTTCCAGTATATCTGTGTCACCAAGAGCCACATGGGCAATTTCGCCTGAGAACAAGTTTCCAGTCCGGAGACGAGCCATTCCATGTAATGCTCACGGTCTAGCAGGTGCTCAGCGTATAGATGTGTGGCAAGGCGGAGTCTGCAGGGAGTTAGTGTGCGCGCAGCACAGGGGAAGATGGGAGACACTTACGCGTAGTTGACTTTGGGTTTCCACTCGGCATCCTCAAATGAAGACACAACACCATCAACGAATTGTTCAACAAACATGGTCCAGTCTCGCACCCATTTCGCCTCTCCGCCCATGACAACCGCGCCGTTGACGCCTTTTCGTTTGAAAGCTCTTACTTCATTCGCTCCCACGCACTTGGCCAACCAGACAGCACGATCTGTCGGGATATTTTTGTTGAGGCATTGCTCCAGGAGGCCTTTCCCCCTGATGCCGTGTGGGATTGTCCTGCTCAGTCGTCGAAGGGAGGTCGTCGGGTTGGCAAGATCCCTCAGCCAGCCCTCCCTCTTGGTATCCGTCACAGTCACTCGTGGAGGTGGCTTGAAGGTGGAGGCAGAGTTGATCTGACCGTTGTGTCGCCTAGACCCGAGAATGCCGGTGAAGACGGTGGAAAGCGCGTACAGCCCGCTCTTGTGTTTTAGACTGGGAAATATCGCGCCCTTGGCTGACGAAGTCTCGACCTGCGCCACAGGCGCCTTGTCGAAGAATCCGGTTTGTATGAAGGTTTGGGTAAAGTGGTCTTCAGGACCGTCGCCGGTCCAGGGGTTGAAATCTGCGTGTGCGGTCGGAGGCGCATTCGTAGCCCCGGTTCTCGACGAAGAGTCGGTCTTGCCCGAGCCATTGAGCATAAGATATCGGGGCGCGGCTGGTGGGACCTCGACGGTGTATGGTTTCGGGCGGATATCTTTTTTCACCGGGGCGGGGGCCGGCGCGGCGACGTCCTTCCTCGCATCGGGGACGACGAAGCGAGTGCGCCGTCTCGGCATGGGCAGCGGATTGTTGTCGTCTGCGGTGGGGGCACCCCTAGAGGTCTGGGGACTGCTCATATCGCCCAGGTCGGACACATCGCCGGACATGCTAGGGGCGGCAGGTCGCGAAGAAGCGAAGGACTTGAAGGGGTCGAGGGGACCGGCACTGGTGGGGGATTCGATGAAGCCGGAGTGTGCAATGCCCTGGTTCGACAGCTCGAGCCTGAGGCGCGAGCCGCCCCTCCGCGGGGTCCCGTACTGCGTTTGGGTGGCATTGCTGTTCTGACTGCTCGTATCTGCGGCGAAGTCTGCGGAGATGTTGTTGTTGCTGCTAGTGCTGCTGGCATTGTTGTTTCGTATGGGGGAAGAGGGTATGTACTGTGACGAGAGAGTACGCTGATGGGCAGGCCGTTGCGACAGGGAGCTCGAACCGCTGAGGGATCTCGAGGGGGGCTGTCGCTGTGGCACGCCCATCTGGGGACGTGAGGACATCGCTATGAAAGGCGTAGAGGCGCCATCGAGATGGAGTCTGGTCGGCGAGGACGGGCCAGGTGGGGGTGGGGGTCGGGAAGGATGGCCCGATGAGGAGACCGGAGTGACGACGACGACGACGACGACGACGACGACGACGACGACGAAGATGACCGTGGGGATGTCTCGTGCAGGGCGTTGAGCTGCTAGGTGGGGGTGCTCGAGGAGGGTCTCAGGTGCCAAGTGCCGAGTGCGATCGCGAGGACGAGACGAGGTGAGGCGCTGGTCTGGTGGCAGTGTGGTTCTCAGGAGAGCGTGCACAGGAGAGAGGGAGGGAGAGAAAAGACGCAAGCAGCAGCCCGAAAATGGAAGGTCCGGGAGTGGCGAGAAGGATGAGGCTCGGAATAGTAGACAGTATGAGACGGTCAGATAGATGGATACAGTAGACAGGCGGTCGTTCGGTCGTCTGAGGTTGGCAGGTCGTCGTCGGCCTGAGGTTACATGGGGGTAAATTGGGTAAGCTTGGCACCCGACAGCGTTGGTTGGCTGTTTGGACCTCCTACCTCCCGGGCGGCGGATGGCGACTGCAAAAGTTCCAGGATTGGCAAGGTAACTGTACCAGCTGGGGTTGGGGTGTTCCAGCGCTTCTGCTACTGGGGGCAGTGTGTGCAAATCGGCGCTCCAGGGCCCCCCCTCGCCTTCGGGAACTTGTTCGACTGGCGCGCCAGACGATTTGCGGGTTGCGCAGGGCAGGCGTGCGGGCAGATCGGAGAAGGGGGGAGTATCCGTATGGATGGATCTAACTGCCAAACCTCACCCGAGCCACCACTCAACACACTCACTCACACACACCTCTCTGACGACTGGACTGGGCAACTGACGCAGTCCTCCTAACTGGGTCAATGACTGACTGACTGCCCAGGTGAAATGACTGGCCCAGCATCCAGCAGTAAGCAGCAGTCAGGTGGATGCGCATTGCAGATGCAGCAACAAGAATGGTCTGAGATTGCCGAACATGCACCAGTCTCATGAGTCGAGGGCCGTCCAAACCCCCATCACGATAGAGTCAGTTAATCAGGCAAGCATTCAAGCTTGCAGTCAGTCTGTCGGCCCGTGAATCAATCAATCAGGCAATCACTCAATCTATCAATCTATCGGTTCGCCGACCAATCAGTCACCCATACTATCAGCCAGCCATCCAGTCCATCTTGCGAGCGCCGACTCCTTTTCTCTCCCCGTCTGATTCGCCAGGTCTCAGACCAAGGACGACATACGTCTCCCAACTGGCCTCTCGCTTCTTCACGAGCTTTGTTTTTTTGTCTTCACGGCCAACGACTTGCCGCACTACTCATCAGCTGAACCTTGTCTCTGTGGAATGGCAATGTCCCGAGGCGAGCAACAATCCTCCCTTGCCCCTGGTGCTGACTATGCGAGGATGCGGCTTGAGCTACCCAGCACAGCACAGCACAGCACAGCGCAGCGCAGCACATCATGTCCATCCCACGCTCGCAAGGCGTCTTCATCTTCAAGATCTGACCTTGGGCCCAACCTTGCCGCGGAGATAATGCACCACAGACCATTCCTACTCGGTACAATCGGCGCCTTGCACGTTGCCAAATTATCGCGATAAACTTCTCGCTTCGTGCCCCTGGTGTTTTGGCAAAACATCGCGCAGGCATCGCTCCTCGGGCTGACAAAACCTTGCCCCCACCGTGTGGGCAAAGGCTGACACCCCGCTGATCATACTATCGGTCATCAACCACTTCTCTACATCCCGATCGGGCTCAATCCGGACAGAAAGAGGAGTCCATTGCGGGCCCCTCGGTCGTGCTCCATCTCCGTCTTGGTCTCAACCTTCTGGACTAATGCTGAGGTTATTACCGTCAACATTCCGGCCCCGTGTCCAAACCCCCGGGTCTCTCCATTTTCGCACTACTACACTGGCTATGTGCTCGCTTTCCGATCTGGGAACAGTCTTCTGGTCCAAAAGGTCCGCTTGGCCCTACCGCGGTCATGCATGCATGTGCCATCCACCCTGCCCCAATGCCAGCTAATGCCTGACATGCCTCCCCGGCCCTGTCTTTTCCCGGCACACTCCAGCAGGCCTTCGGATTCAAGAAGATGGTCGGACTGAACTGACTGATTGATGACAGCGAGCTCAGTCAACCTGTGCTAGGGACAGTGAGATCCACTTCTCCAACCCAATGTCTCATCCAGAGACTCCCAAACCCGGTGGGACAGCCACTACACCAGGCCTCGACCGTGCCAGACTCTGCGTGGTGTTTCCAGCCAGCGAGCCCAGGCCGGGCCAGTTCGGGAGGCAAGCGAACCGTTTGGCAACAGCACAAGGTGAGGTGTGCTGTGAGGCTGGAGCTTGTGTTGCGTACCACCTCACCTTCCTTTCTGTGCGGGCCCTCGTACAATACCCGCTACTGGGTGCCCAGGTGACATTGCGGCAATCCCGGCCGCTGCCACTTTCCCACCCTACTACTGTACACCCTTGGCCACACCCCTGGGGGCGGCGGGCGTCCATCTCACAGATCTGGGCCCCACATGGGCGTGGCCTACCCTAGGCTTTTTTCGACCGTAGTGGCCCCGGAATGTCCCACCACTTGGGACCGGCCTTCCGAAGTCCCCGCGTCGAAGGGTCGAACGGCACCAGAATGCGACCCCGGCTAATGTCTAACCGGCCAAGGGTTCCCGAGCGTCCTTGCCCTACCCGCCGCATCGCGAACCACTCTCGTGCTCTCCTCCTCCATTGGCCCCGCGGAACTTTTGGCTTTTGCTTTATTTTATTCCGAGGGTTTGATGCCAGACGAACCCTCGTTAAGGTTTCCAACCCGGGGGGCTGAGCGGTGACGCTTCGTTACTGTGCACATCATGCAAGGGCGCCTCCGACCGTTGCAGGCCAGCGAGGTCGTTCAACAATAGGCGGACTGGCGGGCTGTTGGCCAGTTAGACGACGCTGTCGTCGGGCCATCCGGCTTTGGATCAACCACTGCGTCGCCAAGAAATAATGTCAGCCCATCGGGGCCTGTGAGCGTTCTGCATCTTCCCAACTATAAAATAACAGCCATCTCTTGCTTATCAGGAGCCAGAATGTCTTGATCTGTGACACATCCGAGCGAGTCTCGCCTCCGACCGGTGCCAGCTGTCCGCCGAGGCCCCCTTGCCCAATCTGCGTCCCTGCGGTTCAGTCGATGCTGAGAGTTTCGTTTGACCCAATGATGTACGCTACTTTTTTTCTGACATCTCTACATTACATCCAATGATATTGACTGTCACCCTTTTAAACTCCGAACCAGGTTTCCCATCAGGACACACGCTTTGACACCGAGGCTTACTTCATACTGGCCCCATCTTTCAGCTCATGTACGCAATATCTGAAGGAATCTTCACATGAGAGCGCATCGGCTCCTATTGCTCGCTCTATCAGGTGAAGAAGAACATCCGGGAAGATGTGCTGCGATCTTTAATACATCAACACGGACGCGGAGTTGCCCGCAATGGCGCTCTGTTGCCCGTGAGATCTTACCCATTGCCGCCTCCTGAAGAAGCACTCTAGTGCGCCTGTGTGTTCTTTAGCTTCGTCTGAAGGAACACTCCTTGTCCTTAGGTTCTTCTAGTCGGGCGGCCGAGGCTGCGCTTGCTGAGGCTTCCCAGGAATTCTGTGGAGAACACGAGCTTTAGTAGGGATTGTTGCTTTCCTATTGTCTTTTTGTAACACTGCATGTTTCTTTAAGGGAGCCCAATATGATTCCCAAATCCGTGTCAGCCGGCAGATGCGAGATGCAACTCTACAACTGGCTGTGGCCAGATTAGGACAAAATCATCGAGAGCGGGCTGCAGATTGGTCCAGCAATTGTTAGCTGTTTATGCAAGAATAGAATCGTGTTCCCAGGTGCAATTATGCCACTTCACAGACCATATATCCACTTGTGTTGTCGAAACTGCCGCGAGTTATATGCCGATTTGGGCTTAATCTGCCTCAAGACAGGCCCGGGCTTGCCCGCCTAGGTTCCCGTGGAAGGGTCAGACCGCAAAGCGCGCGGACAACCCATTCCCATTCGGGCCGGCCGCTCGAGTGCACACAACGTTGTGTAGTGCCAATGACTTTCTCGCTGTTGGGACCGCGCTACACTAGGCCGGCTCGCCGGACTTTCTATTTCGTTCCTATGACGTGAAGCGTGTGATCTCTGGCACTCGAATCATCACTGAACCTTCGAGATTGAGGAAAAGCCATGATCGCGCGCTTCCTATCGAATAATGCTTGGGTCGGCTGCATCAAGCCATTTGGTTGACCGAAAGAGTGGCTGACTGACTCGGACCCTGTACCACTATTCTTGGTGTGATACTGATTTGTATTCCTTGGACAGCTTACGTTTAGACTCAGTAAGTACATGGAGGATGATGAGTAACAGGAGGAAAAACCCTCAGCCTGTTTGAAACTGGGACTAAAGAAATGATCAAAATGGTCAAGAAATGATGCTCGCGGGGACGTTGGACATCATACGTTTCCGGCCCCACAAAACTGTTTTCCTTTTTTTTTTTTCCCTCTTTCGGCGCGCGCGTCGCACGTGGAGTATTGAATGTGACCACATTTTATGCCTGAGCTGCATGGTCGGCAAGATTGCCGGCGTGTAATCATTGAAGCCTCGGAGCCATGCTCTCCTTGCTTGAGTTGTGAGGAGCTCAGATTAACCAGAACAAGTTCTGTCGTCTGGGAATTGTATAACTGTCTATCTATCTATCCATTTACGCTTCTATTCCCGCTGTCTATAATGTCGAGCTTCACAATTCTCGGTACGTGAGGACACACGCACTAGGACCAGTGACGTTATCAAGTGGCGATGCACGGAACAAACGGGTTGGAGGGCCCTGTTTCTGTGCTGAAGGGGTTTGGGCTGAGGACGGCCGGACGTAGAGGCCATCCCAGGCAGTGTTGGCGTGCGCATGGCCGTCGTCAAGATGTCGCACTCGCTGCCGCCGCGGCGTCCTCCTTCTCGAGCACGTGCTTCAAGAACCCAGACAACGGGGCAACCCACTCTTTCCTCACAGGCACGTGATGCCCGCCAGGGTGCACGAAGACCTCCGGCTTGACGCAGAGGTCCGCAAGAGCCCTACACCTCTCCTCCTCCACGACAGTGTCCAGGCTCCCAAAGAAGTGGCATGTTGGGGTCTTGATGCGCCCCTCGTACAGCCAGCCGAGCCCCGCCCCGGGCCGCGCAATGAAACCCGAGTACAGGACGCAGAACCTCAGCGGCCTGCCGCCGTTGGCCTCGCGCAGCCGCAGCACCCACGCCCGCTGCTCCGGGTCCTCGGGCAGCGCGCGGTCGGGCTCCATGGCCGCGGCGACGAGCGCGGCGACCGCTGCGCCCTGGCTGAACGCGAGGACGCCGTCGACTCCCCCCGCCTCCTCGATGGCGTCGGCGATAGCGCGCATGCCCACTTCGAACCCGCGGTAGGGGCCGGCCTCGTCATCATGATAGAACCAGCCAAAAGTCTCGGGCGCCTCCTCGCCTTCGGCGCCCTCGCGGGGCTGGAAGCCCGGGATGTCCGAGGGCTGTAGCCGTTGTGGGCCGGTCGGGTAGATTCGCGACGCGTTCACATCGGGCAGGGCCTTGGCTATCAGCTTAGACAAGGCGCCCGTCTTGGACCGGAATAGAGGTCCGGTCTGGGCATAGCCTTTGGCACGAGAAGGTCAGCAAGTTCTATGTTGTCGCGGTTGAGGATGGATGATTGGTTTACCATGGAGCATGAGTATTTTCAACTCCTGCTTCTCCACGGGCTTATCTTTTGCATTCTTGCCCCCAGCGGGCTGCTTGGTTGCGTTTGCAGACATGATAAAGCACCGGGCAGTACGGCTTCGTGACGGGTGCAAGTGAGTACGCAGAATATGAAATCTAACCTCGCGGAATACTCGCATGAATTCGAAGAGACTAAGGCGCACACATCATTCGAGGCTGACTCAGTGGAGTGGAATCAGAGTGCTGCTTGGTTAAGTACAGGCCCACTGCAGAATAGTCGTGCACGGACCGCTTAAACAGTGCCATCACACCCTTCGCCAGCGACGTCGGGTGTAATGTGCAACAGTTTCAGTTGTAGCACTCCTAGTATACCTTAACGAAAAACAATGGCCATAGGATTCTTGCATATGATCACAAGATTTAGGAATTCTCTGACTGGAAAAGGTGGCCAGCCACGTGCAGTTCCTAAGTTGAGATTGACATGTAGGGTTGCGGTGACAAGAAAACTCCGGGGATGGAAATCTCGTGGACAATATCATACGATTGCACTGCACCGAGCGCTCCGACAAGTGGTCCACATTGTGGGGTCTTTGTATCAGACACAATCGCACTCGGACTTGCAAGATTTGAGAGGCGCTATAGTGTCTGCAAGTGCCTTGACATCTGGCCTCCAGAGACTTCAAGTGTTCAATGTTGATTATGTTCGGGAAGACACATACAGGCTTGTGATTACCAACTTTACCCAGATTTAACATTTGAACTTATTGAACAACTTTGTTGACCATCCGTGCTCACGTTTCCCTATCAATTACACTATAGAATGTTTTTTACACGCATGTGCTCACTTGTGCAGCCTGTGAAAAGAGAAGAAAAGACAGAAAGAGAAGAAGAAGAAGAAGAAGCAATATCCTATGGGATGTCAGTGACCATGACCCTCGCTCTACATGGGTAAGCTCTGTTCAGGTGGTTTCGTTCTTAATTCGTATACGTGCTCTTTTGAAGCCGTAGGCGGTCCCTTCATACAATAGTAAACGCTCAAAGACCCAGCGTTTGATAAGTATACAATGCCGATAACAATGGATTTGTGAACACAATCGTGGTAACCGCTGTTCACTTGGTTGACTTCTAAGACCCCTCGAAAGGCACGATTCCGTCGCGGGAAAGTGAACTCTCAAGCACATCTCAGAACTATTGCTGGAGACTTGTAGATTCCAAGATTAGCTTAATCTTGACCAAGATATTATTGGCTCTCAGAAACGCACAGAACTAATAGGTAGCGCTCAGGCAATTGATTCTTGTTGGACACTGTGTCAGTCTCTCCACGCATCAACTCTCTGTCGAACTTTTCGACTTCTTGCAACAAATGAAATTACTTGATTTCTGTAGGAATAGTCAGTCGTTTATACTAGCAGCTGTTGCCAGCTGTCAGCCAGGTGGCAACCCCGTGACCGTGCAGCCATAGCTTATATAGCCTATAGCAGTTGCAGCAGCAGCTACAACCTCCTTCCTCCATAGACGAATCAACACAACAACCCACCCCTACGATCGTATTGCAATACGTGACCCAACCAACAATTTCCAAGATGCTCAGAAAAGTCTCAATCTCGAAACTTGTATCCAGTCTCAAAAGGTGCTTCAAAAAGGAATGAACCATGCTTCGTCAGGAGTGCAAGTCCATCACCTAGAAAAGCTCTCTTCAAAAGAAGTGAGGAATATCATGCCCGGAGGCCATTGTCGGGCCGTTCAATAGATGCATTAAGAAGTCAAAAGTACAGACAATAGGCAACCGCACTCTCAAGTCTCCGAATCATTGCACTATCCACGAGTGCTAAGAAACTCACACGACAGAAAAGATCTACAGATATTTCCGGAGACCCAATTTACAACCAGCATTCAATATTAGGATTCAGGGCTGGAGTACAACTACCTTTGCCTTCCCGCTCTAATGGTCCTCGACTCGCCTCGATTATACAGTAATCCAACAGTCTGCAAGATCTAGTCATACCTTGTTACTCATGGTACTGTATTTCAGACAATTGGCTAACTTGCCAACTGAGGCTTTTCTTTGTCTTAGAAACTTTCTCAAAGCATGTTTGCTCCACAATTCAATTAGCTATGCATACCACCAGTTCTAGACAACATATAGTAAGGTACATGTGTAAAGGTATTCTAAAGTTTCAGTCAAATGGAGAAACATACCTACCTAGGTAAGCATCGAATTATCACTTTATATCAGTCAGAGGATATCGAATCAGATGTCTTTCTATGTATACGAACAGGTGCTAACATTCAGTACTTAATATAAGTCAAATAGCAGTGTTGGATTCAGCACAAGATGCGTAATGATACGGTACTGCTGTTACAAGTCAGCTGCTACGAATCGAAGTACTCAATCAGCCATTGGGGGGTACTTAAAGGATTATACTTCCCGTATCTGGCCGATGCAAGAGCCTGAACACTTGCCAGCTTTTCCAAACTAGTCAAGGGCGCTGATAGCTCCTCCAGCATGTCAACAAACTCCTGTGGCAAGAGACCGCGATCCTGGAGCAAACTCCTAGCAAACACTCCGATTGCTGGTGATGGATCCCCCCTTTCACCAGACTGGACCCGATTGAAATCCAGTATCTTGACCACGGGCCAAGACGAAGGCCGCTTGGAAAATGCAACATTCCCAATATGACAATCAATGTGCTGTACTACTTCTGCGAGAGAGGTCTCCAGATATAGTAAAGCCCCAATGATGCCGGCCAGAACGCTGTAGAGAAAGTCAGCTGGGAGGGAAAATGCGGAACTGCGAGAAGAGCTCAAGCCTCTGACATGTGCGATGAGGTCTTTTAAAGTGCCCATATCAGCCTTCTCCATCACGAGCAGGTGCTTCCCGGAGGTTTTGTATCCCGCGACGATTTCTTCACCTAAGCTGTCAATATATCGGATTATGTTGGGGTGATCTTTGCCCACTTGCCTTAGAACGTCGACCTCCTTAGCCGTTGCTTGCTTGACGGCCACATGTGACGACTCGTTGCGGTACTCGTGAACATTTGGGTTCGAGATTGTGGAAACGAAGACATACTTGCGTCCGTTGCTGTGTACTGTCTGCGGAGGTCTTGGCATGGCTGTTGATTTTCAAGCCCCTGGTGTTTCGATTTGAATCCCTGAGAGCGTGGGGGTTTGTGATATCTTGGCCTGGCTAGAGATCCCTGAAACAGATGGGCTGTAAATTACAGCATCACAGGTTGAAATGAGATAGACATCTACGACTATAAAATAGTCGTTCGAGGGTCCTTGAAGCATTGTTAGTCGAGGATGACCACAACAATGGTCATATTTCATTATGTCAGCCCTGACTTGACCATAATGGCTTTCTTTGACTCAAGAAATTGCTTGACAACAATAGCTTTCTTCCAAGATCACTGGCAAAACACTTTCTCGTCAGGCATGCGAAGGACAATGAAAGCATTTGTCTTTGATCAAGCAAGGCTACCTAATGCTCCATGGCCGAGCACGCCTCGGGGTCGGCTTTGACCATTTTCCCTAATATCACTGTGAGCTATTCCTTATCATAATCAATATTCTACTAGTAGCGAGGAACACTGTGAAACCAACATTGGCATAGAAAGACTGTAATGTAGGTGGAAGCCAGATATTCAGCCACTTTTGTCAGAATTGTCATCACTTTTGCTCAGCGTCAGTCAGTAGCCTGGAATCAATCGCAAGGAGGGAGACAAATTTTCGAATCAGGCAAGCTGGCTCTGTAGGTCGGATATACTATGATCGCGTTGCTAACTATGAGTTTCTACAGTTGCTACTATGCTGATGAAGATGAGGGCTGGAATACAGAACGATTCCATCGTGCCGGCTTGGACAACGGAAGATGAAGATTCCATGGCGGTGAAGTGTCCCACGTTCATTACAGTGGGAAAGAGATCTAAGCATCATTCACTGGCGTCAGCAGGCATGGAGTGATCAAGAGTGAGCACAGTATTTCTTTTCCCTAAACACTAATGCCTCCAAAGGGTATCATTCTTATGTATCCAGCAGTGCAGATCGATCGAAGCCGAGCAACAAACTATGCGAAGCAGGCTGCAGCACGCGCGACCGGGCAAAGGTAAATCCCATACTTCTCGGATGTCTGCGCGTGCACACATTGCTTGTAGAGCCCAACCAGTCGAACATCAAAGCCTCCGTCGACACATTCCCAAAGCTTATTCGCTCATACCGCACGGTTCCCACTCAACCCCAATGGATTCTTAGGCGTAGTCATCTTGGGACCCCGGGCACCGCTCTTGTCCTTGATCTGGTTGCCAAAATCCCCTACCCTTCCGCCGACGGCCCTGCCGCTGCCGTCAACATACCTCCCGGCGGCGCCGACCTGCCTCCCGGCGTAGTTAGCGTAGCTCTCGATCTGGCGGCTGACGCTCCTGCCTACGCTCTGCATGTACGTCCCCGCCGCCGTCGACCCGTTGGTCGTGGACTTGCTCGCGCTCTTGCCTGAGCCGGTGACGCTGCGCGACACCCCGTCGACCCGTTGGCCGGCCGCGTAGGCCGAGTTCTGGATGGCCTTGCCGTTGCTGTTGACGTAGTTGCCTACTGTGTCGCCTGCCGACCCGATCCCGTTGCGGATCTGGCGCTGGATGGAGGGGATGAGGCCCTCGTTAGGCATTTTGGTGAGAAAAAGGGTTGTATATCGTGGTGGAGTTGTTTAGTTGCGTAGATCAAGCGAGTCCAGCAGACGATGTATTTGATGAATTTAATGTATGGTATCAAATCAGCCACAAACCTGGGACTGTACTCCTCTCATGAACCTCTAGTTGAGAGTGTGGCGAGAAAACAGGGTCTTGGAAATATGACGTACCCTCCCAACCAGCCACATGCTCTCTGATTGGACATGTGTACACTTTAAACATAATATTTAGCGCTGCAGCAGTGAATTAGTCTACTGCCGACACAAGTGTCATTCCACCTGATCCTCTCGCTATTGTATTCCAGCATCGATGCTCTGGCTTTTGTTGTGGTGAATATGATGCAGCAGCAGCATCGGTGCGGGTTGAATCTTGAAGGCCTAATAGCGCACCTCTGCCTCAGGCGATAGTGAGGGCATTGTGCGACCTGCTGCTTAGCACAGGTTCCGTCGCTTTTGCCGGTACATATAATTCGTACATCGGCGAGTGTTTGAACTCGCCGCACGACGACCAGCACAATCAACCAGAATGCAGAAGGTCTCGTGGCCTCGGCGCGGAGACAGTTTGGCAGTGACATCTTGAAGAGATGGATGACCTTATTGGGATGATAATAACGGCAAAGATCTCAGAAGGCGTGGACTTGTTCCCTATCCGTGGCGAGTTTTCGAAACCACAACAATGACTGCCTGGTATCCCAATCTTCGAGACGAGGCTGTGGCAGGACACAAAGTGTGGTGGACAGTCGGCCTTGTATACCAGTGATACCACAAATCAGGCCAATGCAGGAGTGGGATTAATCGTGAACTTTCCGGATGAGTCGAAATGCTCTGGAGCCATCATGCGACTGCCCCAGTGCGTCAGAATAGCCTTCGTATGGTACGACCTCAAGGGCTTCGGTCTGAGCTAGACTGAGGTGTGTCTTCGCGATCAATCTCCATCTGGTCTCTCGCTCGGTCCTCATCATCCCTATCGTCGGTGTCCGACCTGCTCCTATCATCGTCGTCACGCCCGTTCGCCATTTCTTGATCGTCATCTTCCTCGAGCAGGTCCTCTAAATCTCCCAGGGGACTGACTCTGGGCTCCAGCTCGTCCAGATCTTCTAAGAGATCTCGGTTGGTCAACTTCAAGAGACTCGTGCCGCATACACGCTCTTTCACCAAGAGATCGTCCACGAATTCGTCAATGTACGTCAAGCTGGTGCCGGCCCTGCCTTTGCGCCTCAGCTTCCTCTTGTCCTCAAGATACGGCTCCAGCATCAGATAGACGTCCTTCGCCCGCCTAGTCAGCCGGATATAGAAGGCAGCCAGGGCTCTGAGGTACTTGAACTTCTCCCCGCCGTACTCCAGGTACTCTTTCAGTATGTCGTCCCCCGGTGCCAGCTGCAGCAGCTTGAAGGCAAGGCACAGGAACGGCGTTGGCTTTTGTGTCGAGCCGTATGTTCCTCCAATGAAGTACACATGGTCCACCACCCGGTTGACAATGTCGGCCTCGTTGACACCGAAGCACTGCTCCTTGAAAAAGTAGCTGTCGACAATTCGCTCGCGCACTGCCTTCTCCATGACGTTGGCCGGATTCAGCCCGTTTGGGGTCAGGTGGATGTCGCCGCCGCGCTCATCGAGGAAGCGCCGCTCGTCAGCGCGGTGGGTTCGTTCGGCCATTTTGCTCGAGGAGGCGGAAGATTGGGCGTTTCGGTGTGGGTTGTGCTTCGAGGACGGGCTCGTGTGTTGGCCTGGTGGAATGAACCAATGTTGCTCTTCGAGATCCCGAGGTTTGACTGTAGTCTGGCCCTGCCGCAGACTTTGGTTCGTCGCGTGCTGATCACAGGCACCTGAGGTCAAGGCTCTTGCCGGGACAAGGTCGGTGGGATGGCGGGAGATTTGCTTCCCCGGACTTTCAGATGCAAAATGTTGGAGCTTTTGCAGGCGCGGGATCTCCACCAGCGGCGGGTTGGTGGGATGACGGCACGCCTGCACGCGCTAGCGGGTGTGGAGACAAGGATGTCTTGCAGGATGACGCTTATCGATAACGTTGCCCCGTTTGGTTTGTTTTCCCCCTGCCACTTTGGGAAGGTGGCGCAACAAACCGGCTTCTCGGTGGCTGGAATGGATACCAAAGTACATACACCCTGTGCTTTGCCGTCTCGAATCCGCCGCTTCTGGGTTGGCTTATGTCTCTCCATCGCAATCATCCACCTCTACATCTAAAATAGATTACATTGTTCAGTCAGTGAATATGGTACTTCTCACATCGTCACAAGTGTCTGTTGCGCTCTCAGCGCTCATCGGTATGTCTCCCAGCCACCCCAGTTTGCTGTTCACGTCATGGTCAGTTGACCTCAGACTAACAGAACAACAGTCATCTCATGTACCACTGCTCTCTTCCTCAGCGGCTATGTGATCCAACAACGCACAGTAGGACACCTTCGTGCTGCAATAAGGCCAAATTCTGCACCCCAGATATACCTGCCCGACCGATTTAGGCAGGATACCACCGAGCTTGCGGACGGGACAGTCGTCGTGCTGGACGAGTATAACCGACCCACTAGGCAGCGGATAGCTGTTTCCGAGGCGCCAGATGACCAGGATCACGCTGCTGTGCATGAGAGTGAGAGTGGCAGGGAGACGATTGAAGTGAAGGAGACTCCCGTAGAGTCTTTGGGCGAGCAGCAGCAACAAAGAGTGCTGGCGATTGAGGAGCTTCGGCAGGAGACGGAAAAAGCAGAGGGACAGGAGCAACGCCAAGCAGACCAACAACCGCCGGTGGAGGTAAAGCCGCAGCCGGCTCCATGGGAGGTCAAGGCCGAGGGCGAGCAGACGCCCGACGAGAGTACCAAGCACCCTGATGACGAGACTAAGCAGCCTGTCAGCAGGGCGGAGAGGAGGCGGCTGATCAAGGAGGAGATCATGAGGCTAGCACAGGGTGATGAACCTGTGTATTATCAGCGCCGACTGTACTGACTTGCCTATGCCGCAATGGTACTCCAGTCATAGAGACAAATGAGAGCTTGGAATTGGCCGGTCTGCTGAGTAGCCTGAGAGGAGTAGCCAGCATCTGAGAGGCCTGACATGGCCTGTTCACTTTATACGGCGTATCATTCACAGCGAATAAGGCACATCACTTTTAACGACGAATATGACCAATGTACTCGATGCCAACTTGCTTGAAATTCAGTCTGTCTGGCTTCGCATCTAATGCCCACAACCATCGTGAGTCTCATGAGAGATGCTCAATCCCTATTCTGCTCCAATCGACAACGACGGTGCCACCGTGAGGTCGCTGAATGCACGCTTCAATTCCCCCTCCAGCGCCATATAAAATTACCATGCAGTCCAAACACCAGTCCAGCCGTTGTTCATCACGGCCCCGATTCATAAAAGGACGATCTCGGCTCGTAGAAGCCTATGGGGCGTCGTCCGGCCCCTTCACTTTTCCCCGGCTCTTTGATCCCAAAATGAGCCACCGTACGCCGTTTGTTTCTATGATTTTGGTTGTTGGCGATCAACTTGGCGTGTACTTATTGTCGCCTTTGTGTGAAACGTATAGTTGATATTGTGGTGAACGTAGTTATCTGTGTCGCGAGGAGTCCACACGGATAGACCTTGACGACCCATCGTGGCTGCGGTGGTGGTGTTTCCTCGGTGCCTCAACAGCCGAGCTGCTCTTTCGGTACTTGTCCTCGGGCAGGATGCCATCTGTGAGGGACGCACCGCTCTTCAGAGCCAGGCAGAGCTTGCATCGGTCGCCGAAGCGGTTGACAACATTGTGGCAGTTGACAGAGCCCTGAATGGAACATGTCAGTCTCGACCTTGCCTCATCTGATAAACGAGCGGGGCATATCATGGAACTTACGTAGTAGTTGGCACAGTATGAAGACATTTTGATTTGATTAAGTGGTATCAGAGACCTCGAGGGCGGGTAGTCAGATCAACTGAATGCAAGTTGGGTCGAAGAGGTAGAGTCGAGAGGACAAAGACGAGATACAAGGCGAGGTGGCCAAGGTTTGATGAGCTGGTAGTCGAGGCGGGCTCGAGTCGACGAAAACGTTCAAAGATCGGGAAGTTATGGTTGAGCAGTTTGTGGTATCTTGGGGCAGAGACAAAGGCCCGAGGGAAAGTGGAAAAGATCAACCAGCGAAGCTTTATAATTCTCTCGAGTCGAGCTATAGAGATATGGTGGTAGCAGGGCATGGCCACTCAGAGCTTAGTGACCGGGTAGTCCAAGACAGCTCGACAAAGCAAACAACTCGCAAATCATGTTCGAAACCCCGAGCTTAAGCTTCGTCCCCTGCCGGCCCCCTGGCGAGCCTGGGGTGACCCGTCTTTGGCAAGACGCATGCAAGAGGTTTATCTTGATATTTGACTTTTTTGCCCCTTCGTATCTTCCCCATAACATTTCCGCCGAACGGTTACTTGGTACAACGGTGGCGCGGCAGAGCGGTGCCAGATATACCCGCCCTCAGACCCTCATCTCGTCCTGCTGGTGCACGCTGGTGCTGCAGCTACGACGCTGGCTCGCCGCGGCCCAGCCTTGATGGCCGTCCTCTCCTGTCCTCGCGTCCCCCCCATCGAGACCAAGGTGCCAATGCCAGTGCCAACCCCAGTGCCAACCATCACTTGTGACCGCTACCAAGGCGGCTGGCAACACTCGGTTGCACGGTTGCATGAGAATCGGGACGGGTGGCCCCCCCGTGCGTTACCAGACTTGTGTGAACCTCACACGGACCGAGACTCGGCAGCACTGCGGAGTACACGGAACGAGATATTCTTGGAAATGACACAGCGCCTCGTTGCCGACCCTCGTGTGTGTACCCAGCCATCAGTCAAGTCGTCGTATCGTGCACACATTCCAGGCCTGTCAATGGGCATGAAATTGCCCGCCGGCCAGACTCCTCCTTGGGGACATGGTGCCGACAAGACGGGCATCCCGCCCTGTCTGAAGGTTTCCCATCAGCTACCTGCTCAGTTTCGCCTCGAGTTTCGTCGGCTAGCGAGCCGAGCAGATCAGGACAGACATGCACCAGCCCTCTCAGCCCGCCTGTGCTGCGTACGGTACTGTGGCTTCACTCGACACACGCAACCGGGACTGGGGTTGCTGGAAAACTCTGGTTTCGAGAACGTCCCGCACAGGCTGGACAAGTTGGAACCGACCAAAAGGCCAGACCTCGCCGCTGCATGGAACGTCCTGGCAGGCCTGCATCACAGTCGACGACTGGGCTGAACCCAGCAGACCGGGATGGGGACCCGGGCCAGTCAGACGCACAGAGAGCTCCTTGGTCCGACGTCAGGAATGGGCGACGGCTGGTGCGGAGCGGTTGCGGGTTGCGGGTTTGCGGTGCCCTGAGAGGAGGCTGCAGGCCACTGCGACCTCGAAACTCCTGTCCCAGCCCGTAACGTCGAATTGGCATGCGCCCTCGCTCCGTCTGCCCGCAAGCACGAGCTAGCCATGCAGATAAGCCGCAGGTCGATGCTGGCACGAGTCGGCGTCCCTTGCTTCCGCTGACCACAGCTGGCGGACTGCTATATGCTGATATGTTCGTCCTTATTATCTCATAGTGATATCCGGGCTATGACCACGACATATCTCCCACTACATTAGTCTCTGTCGCAACGGGCACGCGGCAGGCGAGATGCTTGGACTGCCTGTGCCAGTTGTCGACAGTGACCGATGCTCGAGCGATGCATGAATGTGCAGCAGCCCGATATCGCCTGGCGGCTTCGCATTCATGACGCCTGAGCCTGCAAATCTCGGTGCTCTGTCACTGTCACCGTCCAAGTCGCTTCACACGTCTGGCTCGGGGTGGATTAATACTAAAGACGGCACACGCCGGTAGTTGCTGGCCGGCGAATGGGAGCCAAGATGCTCAATAACACTTTCTCGTCGCCCCGATACCCGGGGATTCGGCAAGTCTAGACTGGCATCTGTGGCATCTGTCTGGCTGGGACACCACGACACCATAGTCGATTCCCAAACCAGCGGCAAACAACAATATCATATCGCCCACTCAGATATTGGGGTCAAGGATGCCGAGACGTCGGTCCCCTCCAGCTCCGCCTAATTGCGTCTAGACACGGCGGTTCAACCTGTGACAGTGACTGTCTGGCACCGCTGGGATCCGTCCCTGAAGCAAAAATACCCGTCCCGTCTCTCGCTTGGAGACCAGCTATCCCCAGCACGGGAGACTAGGCCAGCAGTCTAGCATCTCTAGTATCTTTAGCACCTCCAGCATCTCAACTGCGAGACTAACAGGAGACCACGGCAGGCCGCCGCCGGAACTGTCAGAGTGTCAGGTACAACGCCTCTTCTCTTCTCCTGATAATGCTAGCCTGGACCTCCTTGGCTCCGCTACCAGGGACTAGTAGCCCAACCGATTGAGTTGTACGGACGACACTTTCCCCAACATTCGTCATGGAGGCTTGCATGCGCGCACACACTCACGCACGCACGCGTAAGTGCGTGCATAGCATGGGGAGGGCAGAGGTCAATTCACGCCCCGTCGAGCTTACCGGCGCCCAGTCTCACCGCATTCTGATCGCAAATTCTGACAGTTTTCCTAATCCGGGATACGACAGCATAAAGAGCCGGATCAATAAAACTGTATACAGCTGGCCACGTCAACAGCACTTGCTCGCTATTCGCCGCGGATCAGGATGTCGGGGCGAGGCGACTCCGCAGCGCAAGCATGACTCCGCTGCGGCAGGCCATCACTTCCGCCATGGCCGGTCCCACAGTTGGTTTCCTCCATCCAAAGGCCAGTACTATGGTAGAGATTCATTCAGACAAGACCAGATTGGATGGCTGTATGCTGCAGTCTCCTCGCACCCCGCCCCGACGTGTCCTCCGCGGCAGTCTCAATAAGGTTACCCGCGGAGACTTCATCAGTCATGTCGACGACGGGAGACGTATCAGAGCCGCATCTCTGAGGTGTGGACGGTGTGAAATGTGGCGCCATCGGGCAGTACTGGCAGTGGGCATGGCGGGCAAGTGCTCGTTCTTTTCATGCCAGCGCGGCGTGGCAATCCAAGGAACTTGGCTGCAGACAGCTGGGCTGAGCAGATTCGGTTTCCCATTCGGCGGACCGACGCCTCCAACCAACCCTCCCCATCGCGGAATGTGCCACAAGGAGGAGTCCTGCCCGCCCACGCAGCCATGGCGCGTCGAGGATCTTCCCTCCTCTATCGCACGGGTGTCCTAACGCACGGGTGCAGGACAACCACCACCCAGGTAATGCCAATCAATGCCAGCATGCATCTTGTTACGCGCTCAGTCGAGCCTTGCCAGTGAAACGAAACAAACACCCGGTCGCTCGCTCCACAGTCCCGGCAGGAAAGTTCGGGCGGTGTCGCGGAATCTAGGCCACAATCATGCTCGGT
Source organism: Diaporthe velutina (assembly GCA_038088505.1). Classification (NCBI taxonomy): domain Eukaryota; kingdom Fungi; phylum Ascomycota; class Sordariomycetes; order Diaporthales; family Diaporthaceae; genus Diaporthe; species Diaporthe velutina. The sequence continues at coordinate 303,911 of JBBWSJ010000049.1, read as the reverse complement.
TCGCTTAGGGACGGGAGATGGAGAGGGAGACAGCCACCACAGAGTATGACATGTACTGGATTTAAGGTTGTGAGATCTACGGGGAAGGTCGAGGCCTCCTTGGCGATGGGGCAGTCTGACTGCATTAGTAGTATGCATCATCGGTCGTGAATCCAACGGCGAACGAGCAAGTGCTACGACGGAGGCCGTCATCAAGCGATGATCCATGCACACACTTCATTATTTTTCTCCTCCACCGTTCGCCTCAGAATTTGCAATTCCCTCCTCTACAAACCAGAGCGATGCCGGGCATCGCCTAGCCTCCCGTGTCAGCATTTGTCTGCACCGAGACGCACATGTCTCTTGACTCTGAGAGCCAATCCCGGTTTGCGATCTCAACACTACGGACGTCGCAGAAATGCTCCGGGGCTCTTTGACAGTTGGATCCCCAGCAGGGATGGAGATTGGTCCATACCGTCCCTGCTCACGTTTGACGAAGACATCAGACGGTTCTTACCACAATTCCAATACATGATGTGCGACCGTTCATGCCTTATGGGGGAAGGCAGCACATCGTCGAAGGATCGATCCGCACAAGAGGCACACTCAGTTCTATTTTGTGAACCCAGAGGCGAACCGACCCGGGTTGTCGTCTGATCCTTCGTTGGTGCGACCCATGGGTGATCTCCCAAGAGAGGGAGGGACCCTTTGGATTCCAGAGATTCGGGTCCACGAGGTTTATTGAGGGCGTGGCTGAGCTAGGCTATGCGGTCCACGCGTACGTACGCACGTAGTGCGGAAGGTATCCACCGTGGAGGAGGGAGCCAAGGGAAGTCTCCCGTCCCAAGTCCATGGGATCCGATGTTCTGACGCTTGCCTCTCCCCGCGGGATACTGTACCCACGGGACAAAGCGTCTTATGAGCGAGCATGTTGCTCGGCGAACCACTTGCTTAGTGAACCGCACTCTTTTATTGGAAAGCTACTTGATAGTACATGCATACACATAAACACATCCCCAATGTTCTACGTAGCAACGGTGGGCAGCCCATGTTGCCACACACACTGAGAGATCCAGGGTCGCAGCGCATGTCATAAGGCAGCGTTGCCCAAAGTCGCCAAAGGAAGCAGGACCCTGACACGAGGCAAACACGAACGGCTTGCGAGTTGCACTCCGTCATGCCGAGGCGTCCCACAGAAAACCTTCTTCCAAGGTTTTTTTTCAGCCGTTGCAAAAAAAGACACGAGATGTAATAATGGGGGGCTCATGTACATTGGCTGTATAGACAATTGAGTAGACACAAAAAAGGTACAGCAAGCGCACGCATGCTCGATGCCTCCCCGTCTCACCCTCCCGAGCCCGAGATTCGCCTCCGTCATGCGGGCGCAGTAGATCGAAGGGTCCCTGAGTGTAGCAAGAATGGATCGGGTGCGTCCGAAAGTAAACCTTCTACGAGCACTGAAGCACTGCTCAGGCCAACGTCCGTCCATATTGCTGCTTCCGCCTCCCCAACTACCGTCCTCGGTTGCGAAAGATGTCTGAAAGGTCGGACTCCCCGATTTTGTATCTCTTCGGCTATTGCTCGATCGCAATGAAGAGGAATGGCGTAACGAAAAGGGGGGAATTGCCGAATGAGAGCCCTCCCCCATGGGAGGGGGGGCAGCATCGTCTTCACAAGCCCAGAATGATAGATGTCAAAATGTCAGTGTGCATGTGCATTATGCGCTCTGTCCGAAGACAGATACGGCGAGTGAAGATGCGACGCCCTCAAGAGCTGCACAGATGTTGCAGATTGAATGACGAGTGTCTAAACACAACGACGTCGCATCTGGCCGCTTACATCGAGGTACTCGCCGCACAAAGTCCTCCCCTCCTCGGGTACGCCACCCTTTGAACACATGCCGCTCGAGCAACCGAGGCGATCTGAATGACAGGTCACATCTCACTTAAACAGACCGATGCGATGTCGGTGACTGGACGTCATGGTGTTGCGATTGTGATAATAGTAGTTGGTGGTGTCGTGGTAGCGGCGGCGGTGGTATCATTTCAATTTGACAAAAAATAATCCATCTCGCATACAATGCTTATTAAAGTGTGTCCTTGTGGATGCTGCCGCTGCAAATGAGACGAGAAAAGTTTCGGGAGGAAAAATGAGAAGAAACAGGTGTCGCCGAGAGTAATTTCCACACTCTAAACACGCACATTCGTGTGGTAGATCTCCCACTGCTGTAGCCAGAAAACAAAATACAACGGCACCCACGAGCTTCATCATATGCTCTTGATGCCTCATCCCCGCCACTAATCCCAAGCTCCCTAGGCATCAGTTCTCCTCGTGTGGGATTCATGTCGCCTCAGAGATATGAAAGTTGGTGGTGACACGCCCTGTTTAACCCACCAGCCCTTGGTGACCGTTGCTTGTGCAACCCGTCTAAGCCTGTCCACCCATGGCCCCGCCGGTCTTGATATTAGATATGTCGTCTTGTTGAATCAAAGATGTGGCGTGTACTGCTGGCGAAGAAGAGAATCCGGCTGATCCAGGGGTCCCTCGGCGATGCCATCACATGCTGCGCGGAAGAGTGACGCATTAGTCGCATGACAGATGTGGCTTGCGTCTAAGGATTGTATGTGGTTCGTATGCACACGGATGAGGCCTCATAGACCGACCAGCGGAGGTCGCTGCCCAGTGATAATCCATCCTCCAACACGCGGCCTCACTGGCGCGGACCCCCGCCGATGGTCTTGACCGGTCTGGATGCCAAGGTGTACTCGGCCAGGCAGAAGCACTGAGCCTCTCATATAAGAGACGCTATCAGACACTCCGCATGGATTTCGTATCATTCTGTGAGCGACAAGCCAATTACTATTGCCCAATTCTGGCGTATTGTCCGATCGGTGAGTTCATGCCGCCGTCGGGCATGGTACTCTTTCGTTGGCTCTTCCAGAAATCCATGGCCTCAACGACGTCTTCGCCCTTTTCGTCTTCATATGCGAACAGTATCTGTGTAAAGCGTCAGTAGGACGTCGATCGCTGGAAGTGCGTCATGCAGTGTGCTTACCTCGTGTGTGCTGCTGTGCAACATGCGAATGTTCTTGTGGGGCACGATGTGCACCGCACCAGACTCAATATTTCTAAGCTCGATGAAGTTCGGTTCGAAAGCCAGGATCCAGGGGTAGGAGAGCGCGAAGCTGTGAGGCGTTCCTTCCCAGTCGATTCTCCACTCGGGCCTTGCGCGCCAACCGTTTCGGTTGACAAAAAATGAGAACTCGGAGTAGTTTAGCAAGAACTCGCCGTTGAGACGTTCGATGTGAATCGGCTTCACAGCTTCCTTTCGAGCCACGAAGTCCAGCGACGTGTCGGCCTGGTCGAGCAGGGACTGCGTCTCGAGGGTCTCCAAGGATACAACCTCAAAACCTCGAGCACAAGCCACGCACAGCTTCGACTTCAGGAAGTGCACAGATGTAGACTCTGTCGGGATGTAGAACTCCTTGAATGGTTTAAGCTCGTCTTGGCCGGCATTGAACATTTTGCTGAACCCCTTCTGCTTCTTGCTCTTGGACATAGCATCATTGGGCTCGTACACTTTGATGGTCGTGGAAAGTGTCGTGGGCTTAACACAGCACACCAGATGCCTGCCCATGGAAATGCCTGCTTTGAAGTAACTGCAGTGGCTCTGGATCTTCTTGGGCTTCTTGGAAAGCGCGGATTCATTAGGATCGAGCGCTGCCAGGTTGTACGAAATGAGCGACTTGTTCGAGAGCACCAAGAGAAGCTGATACTCCTCTAGAGCATCAATCTGGGTGACATTGGTCGCCTCAAGGATCTTGCGGGGCTGGCCACCTGACTTGCGATCCGACACATAGATACCCGCGTCAGTGCCGTATATCAATTTCCTACCGCCGTCTGTTTGGGGAATTAGTAGGAGCACATGTGTATAATTCGTGCGAGGGTTCGACTGACCGAAAGGAGCAACACAGTTGACCTTGTTCACGCCTGTGAAGAAACCTTGTGAAATCACCTGGGTGTTGAGGAAGTCCACACGCGCCCTCAACTTCTGCTGCGCAGCGTCGATGAATTCGAGCCACTTCTGTCTCCCAGTTTGTGTAGACGCGTAGAGTGGCAGCTCATAGCCCATTTTTCCCATGTGCTTGAACGTAATGGGCCAGCCTTCACCTTTCTTGCCGACCTCGTTTCTTATGTTTGGCAGCAAGCCGGAGGTCGATCTACGGGGTTGGCCTGCTGAGGGTATGACTTCTTCCATCTCCTTAATTGACAGCAACTCCAGAGGGATCGGCTACACAATGTGATTAGCGTTCTGCTCAAAGTAATGGGCAGCGGGCTGAGTCTTACCCGGCGATAGGCCTTGACTTCTTCCGTTTTGCCAACTTGCTTTATCCTGACTAGCAGAACAGCGTGATCGAAAAGGAATGCTGTTATATCCGTATTTTCTGTTGGTGACTTCTTGAAATTGCTCTTGAAGACAAGCTCACGGCCTTCGTCCGTCAACTTCAAGTCTACCTTTTCGTTTGGCCGGAACTTGAGCTGGTCGTGCAAACGCCGCAGGTTGAATCGGTTCTCCGCCTTTCCGGACTCAGCGTTGACCCTCGTTAGCAGGTCACGCACCATGACCAGCACCTTTGGAATATCTTCCTTGTCCGGGTTTCCATCTTCTGTGTATTTGAGGATGTTCTCCAGCAGAAGGGGATAACGCGCCAATCTGGTCGTTGGCTTGGTCAAGTAACCATTCAACTCCAGCTTTCTCGACTCCTTCCGCCTCTCGATCTCGTCCACAAATCGGCTGAATTGCGGATTGACAGATCGCTCGTTCTCAAACTCGTACTTGGCCTCCAACTGCTTAGAGCCGTACAATATGAATGGCTCGAAGAGCGGAACGCATTCCATGAATATATCTCCGATGTTCCGTACGACATGGCCGTTCGACTGCCGATCTGTGAGACCCTTGGCCAGCTTGGAGCTTACCGCATGAATACTGGGATGATCGATAATGTTGCTGAAAATGTTGCGCACCACCTTTTCTCTCCGCTGGGGAGGGATAGGCGACGCTTTCGACCGAAGAGGGTTGATCCAAAAGTCTCGCAGGTACTCCAAATCTTTGCAGAAGTCACGTTCCGTGTAGCAAATCTCAGATATGACCTCTTGTCTCTTCTTTTCCCTGTCACTCACGCTATCCGCAACCTCCTTCGGCACCGTGTTGATCCAGAGCTTTTGCTCGTCCGTCTGGTCCACGTCGTCGTCGTCGTTCGGCGGCGCTTCCTCTTTCTTGAGTCCGGCGCCAATCTTCAAGTTCAGGCGCGAGACTTGCTCCAGGCGGCGGGGACAGGCAATCGAGTAACATAACTGGTCTCGTGTGCAAGTCGGGGAGTAGCACTCCGACAACAGGACAAAGACACCGTTTACTGGAGGTTTGTCGCTGCCTTCTTCCATCATGATGTCCCGAAATTGGTACATCTCTGAGGCAGAGTCTCGAAGTCTGTGCTCGTACGTCACATCGTGAAAGAACTTCTGGGCGTCCAGTGCTCTACCCAGCAACAGAGCGAGGTTCCGGTCCGTGGTCCTGATAATGTATGACAACACATCCACTGCTTCCGAGCCACTGAACGCGTTCTTGTAGGTCAGTTCGTTCTTCGTGCGGTCGCCAGTTATGATCTTCTCCCGGAAACACTCGCCAACACGGGAAAGGAGCGCGGGGTAGACCAGTGGCGGCCGTATCTTCGCCGTGGGTGGCCGTTCCACCCCATCCACCGTAGAGTAGCTCATTGATGGACGGTGTGTTAATGTGGTGTCAGATCTCTCAGAGATGGAGGGCGCGATGGTGGAGGCCATGGACATGGTTCTACCGCTGTCCCCGCTGGCCGACGACTGCACACTAGACCTTGTCTGTGCCCCAGGAGCAGGCGCGAACCCGTTGTATCCATTCTGCCCATCCTGCGAGACTTCCACTGAAGGCGCCCTCCTGTTCGGGATCACCCTTCCGCTCATGGTCTGGTGCGCATCACGCTCATGCCCGGGATAGCCACCAGTCATTGACATGGCCCTCTCGTCGTGGCGCTCGGGTACCACACGACCTTGTGCAGTCGTCCGAGAAGCGTTCGAGCTATACGGTGCATGTCGGAACGCATTGGCGGGGGCCTGCTGTGGTGGGCCGCCTTGTATCGAGTTCGACTGGGGCTGATACATCGGCTGCCTCGGGGGACCGGCGAGGGATTGGGATCGATAGGAGTCGGAGTTCATCGCTGGAGCGGGGCCTGCACCGTTCTGATAGAATCTCTGTGCCGGCGTCCGAACACCATATGCGCCCGGGGGAGGTCCTCTCTGGTCGAATCTTGGAGGTATAGGGCCGGGAGGATATCGGCCTGGCGGGCCCTGAGGTTGCCGCTGCTGCTGCAAGTACTGTTGAGACGGCATTTGCGGACCAGGAGGCATAACTCTTTGGCCTGGGTAGTACCCGTTTGCCATGCTCGAGTCCATGGTCCGGGTTCGCTCGTACCCGGGCCCCGGGGGTGCTCGAGGAGGCGGCTGCCGCTGCATCGAGGACATTGAGGACATGGTCTGGGTGCGGTCCGAGTGCATCATCGGAGGGGGCTGCGACGAGGAGGTCATGGTGTGCGATCGGCCGGGGCCTGGCGAGGCGCCGAAGATGTTGGCGTAGGCGGCATCTCGCTGAGGCGGATGCTGGCCGTATTCCTGTGGCCTCCTCGGAGGAGGCATTCTGTCTTGATGGTAGTCGGCCATGACTCTGGCTCCTGCTCGGCTTCGGGATCGGGCTCGTGGTGCGGATGGCGCGCGTCAGGGGGCCGTGGGGGGTGGATGGCTAGAACTGAGAAGAGCTGTTATCAGCACTCGCCGGGAAGTCCATCAGAAGTCGCAGTGCAGTAGGTAGGCTGGGTGCCAAAGCCGACGAGCCGTTTGTTCCCCTTTCGCTCAGGTGCAGGCGTAGGTCGCAACAGCCGGGGACAGCACCTTACGTACGCACGAGATGTTGAATGACTGGACAGGACGACAGGCGGGAACAGCAGGGGAGAATGGCAAAATGGCCGAGTGTGGAGCGTTGGAGCGTGGGTGGCCGTACTCTTACTCGTGCTCTGCTCGGGGGCAGTTGAGTTGGCCTCGACGGCCGCCAACCTGGAGCTGAGATAACAGATGTGTCAAGGGCCTCGGTGCCTCTGTTCGCTCGCGGTGCAGCCACTTGGTCGGCCAAGGTGCAGGTGGGCTCGTGGTGGTAGTCGAGGTTCGGTTGTGGATTGGACTTGGATTGGAGTGGACTGGGACTGGACTGGGCAGATTGGCTTGGATTGGATCGGGTCGCGACGTGGGTTGCGGTGGGTAAGGTTCAAATGTTCGGGAGGACTTCTGGGCACCCCCCTTTCGACTGGGACAGCAGTGGCCGAAAATCGACGGCTGTGACGTTATGGGAAGAAACGGTACAACTATTTGCGGATCGGAACATGCGCGGCATCGGTCAATCAGAATAATCATCGACAGCGATGTTGGGTATTGGGGTTTTCGATATAGCCAGGGGATCAGGAGGAGGGCCAGGTTCAGACGACGCGATCAAGTCATGCCGTGTCTGTCTATTCTGGTGCTTTCGGTGCTGCTGCTTGTGCTGCTGCTTGTGCCGCCGCTGCGCTTGCGCTCGCTTCAGCTCGAGTGGCCTTCAAATCATTGCATTGCCTGATCAGGTCATCTCTCTCAGATGCTAGGAGCAAGGCTCTCTTTTTTTTTTTTCTTTCTTTCTCTCTCTCACTCTCCTTTTCTTCTTCCTGCCTGCCCTCGTGAACAGAGAAAGACGGATGACTTAGATGTGCAGTTGACCAGGTGGACGGACGGTGGCGTGGCCCTGTTGCAGCCGAAACAATGCAGGCGAGGTAGGGCTAATGCGGAATTTACAACCACCAAGATGGGGTAGGCAGAGAAAGAAGGAGAAAAAGGGCTTGGGCGTGCCGTCTTAATGCCCGTGAGTTGAGTTTCTGTCCCAGACAGCGACCGCGAAAATGCACAGCTAGGTCTTGCAGATGCGTCTTTGCTATAGACCCAATCTTGCTTGATTCCGACCACCGTCTTGGTTTCCCAAGGGGGGGGGGGCAACAGATTAGACAAGATACCTAGCCTACCTGTAGCTGTCAACACACCACAGCTACTCGAGGTCCAGTCCGTCATTGGGTCCTGACAGCTTTGGGATCGACCTCGAGACCCTCAGCCTGGCAGCTGCAGCTTGCACCTCATTCATCCCCGCGGGATGCAGGCCTCCAAATCTTAGCCAGAAGGCTTGGATGGAACTCAAATTTCGCCGCTCGAAGCTGTTAGCGCTGCAGGACCCCCTTCCAACAGTTCTAGGCGGGAGCTCGCTATGTCGCTTAACAGTCGGCAGCAGGTGACAGGAGGCAGCCCCAGGCAGCCCAATCCCGCATCTGGCCATGACACGAGGCTCAGGATTCCAGCAGCAACCTTGGAGCCTGGCTCATTCATACAAGTACATGTAGTCTGCAGAGTGCAGTGGTCCAAGACATATAGTCTACCTACTATCTATCTAGGTATGCCAGATAGCTGGGACCACACATGAGCCCTGGCCAACTGCAGCAACGGGTCGTTGTTGGTACATCTAATATGCGAGTAAACTACAGTACCTAGTAGATCCCTAGTCCTAGGAGGTACTGTACTCGGTAACTGCACGGCCTGACAGCCAAGGTGCATGTACCTGTGACTAGCGCGGTCTACACGTGATCCGTTGGCTCTTGGCAGCCAGCCCGTCCAGGCGTAGTCTGGCTGCGTAGAGCTCTCCTCCGAGCTTCATCATCATCATCAGCACCAGCCTATCGACCCGCCGTTGGAGCAAGCCACCAAGCTGCTGCATCCGCCTTTGACACGACCTCAAAGCCCACCCCGCCGAGGCAAATCTCTGACGGGAGACATATCCATATCGAGACCACCAATTCCTGCCATCGGAACAAAAGACACGCTGCGACCATGGCTGATTCCGAGCTGTCACCTAAGTTCGCGCCGTTCATCGGCATGGTATGCCCGCCATCCCCATCACCTCTACGCCCATTTCTATGCCCCGTATCTGTGACCGGAGTGGATGAGACTGACAACTGTTCTGGCATACAGGGCGGCATTGCAGCGGCCATGATATTCGGGTGCGCAGGAGCCGCGTACGGCACAGCCAAATCTGGCATCGGTATCGCGGGTGTGGGAACATTCAGGCCAGACCTGATCATGAAGGTGAGCAACACACATTACTCAAATCCTGTCTTCTTCCTTCCAGCCCACTGACTGTCACTGTATCTGTAGTGCCTCATCCCCGTCGTCATGTCCGGTATCATCGCTGTCTACTCCCTCGTCATTTCTGTCCTGATTGCCCAGGACCTCGACCCGAAGTCAAACTACAGCTTGTTCAGCGGCTTCATGCACCTCGCGTGCGGCATATCTGTTGGCATGACGGGTCTCGCGGCCGGATACTGCATCGGTGTTGTGGGCGACAAGGGCGTACGAGCCTACATGTCCCAAAGCCGCATCTTCGTTGGCATGGTCCTGATCCTCATTTTCGGAGAAGTGCTGGGTCTTTATGGGTGAGTCTACATGCTTCAACTTCGCTCTCGCCGCTCGAGATTGGCCACTAACGGCAGGACAACAGACTGATTGTCGCTTTGATCCTGAACACCAAGAGCAAGGGTTAAACTTCAAGTGGCGGCCCTGGCGCGTTCGATCTGCTTCGAACAATAGCAAGGAACGGAGAGAAATTTGGCTGTACCAAAAACACAAGAGGTTGTGCTCTACGCAGGGCACGGCTCACATCATTGCATGGCCGGGCGTTCAAGGGATCTGTTCATAAGTAGAGCTGGAATGTACGAGAATGAAGCTGATGTTTGACAAATCGACATGCCGCTACACCGGCGATGAGTTACCCGTATGGCACATACAGAGCTGTGCAGAAGTTACGGCCGTGTGATTCGAAGTCTTTCTTACCTCAGACGCTTCTACAAAGATACTATTCAGTGGAGCTATGGGAGGAGCAGTTGGTCATTCGTTGACTTGCATCGTGCCATTTCCACTCTAAACAGTAACCGCAATGGTGGTTTCGAACTCCTGCAACATCTTGCGCCTGTTCCTGCGAGGTAGCTGCTCGATGATTTGATATGCTCCGGACTAGGCCGGCATTGTTAAATTCAAATTGCCTCTATCATCGTTGCTGAGCACACATTCAACGCTTTATGCCATAACACAATTACTCTTTTTGACAGTGGTTGCTGATCATTATATCTCTACCTCCTCTTCTAACTCAGCTCACCAAAGGGCAGATAGCGCGAAATTCTGTTCTTGCAGTAAGACTAAGCGAAGGACCGATAGCAGATGAATGAAAGCAGTATATAAGTAAGTGCCGAAGACTGGCCTCAGTCAGGCAAGCTGTTTCCTCGTTGCTGTGTTGCTCAGTATATTTCGAGTACACTTAGACCAGCATCTCAAACAGTGTACAAATCCGTGACCTCAACTAATACAGCAGGAATTCCTTGTTGTGCACCCACACTCGTGGAGCATTTGCCTTTTGTCTGCCACTCATACGTATTATTTAAGAAATCAGATATTCGCACCTGCAAAAATGGAGGGTACACCGGTACATAAGTATACCGCATCCATCCCTCTACACATACTGGAACGGAACACACATCCTGCCAGGCTTCTGCGGGTAGGTCGTAAGATTACAGGTGGTATGAATAATCCCCATAGTGCATCTCCGATCAACCAATCTGAGTGGTGGTAACTTGTTTCAGCGGCAAGGAGGTGGGCAGCCACCCACCATCAATCATGTTGGCCCTTCTTAGATGCAGATTGAACAGATAGAAACATGGTCAATTTTAGATTTGATTCGTCATCTTCAGCACAGACTTCATCCAATCCTCAACTTCATCAACATGATCGTTATGTACTGCATTGCCCTTCTCTGTCAGAGAGCGAGGCACCGCACAATGCTGATAGGGTGAAGATGTGGTCTTCCAGAACGCCATGGTAACCCAGACAAAAAGTGATGAGGGTAAGGATCAAAAAAGGAAACAACGCCAATGCTGTGAATATCGTGGCGCAGGGTGGGCAGGCCCAGCTCCTGCAATGAGGGACAAGAACGGTAAGAAGTATGGTACCAGAAGCAAACACAGCCGCTTTTCTGGAAGAGCTTCACAGACCAGCACTGCCGCGATTCAAACACAATGAAATCCAGAGCATGAGCATAGAGACAGAGCCGAGACGCCTAGCGACCAGTACCGACACGGCGGGCCAGCTTCGTCCGCGATCCACTGTGCATGTTGTTCCGGCGGAACGGTCTCCAGCTGGTCGATCGTTCCTCCCGCTCGTTCACCTGGCCTGCGAGTTATAAAAGGTGTCAGCCCCCTCCTTGAACGATCCGATCTTTTTCTCCCCCAGGAAACCGAAACGCAAATGAACCCCCCTCCTCGGGACTTGGACCCGAGACTGAGGGCCCCCGAAACAAGCAGGGAACAGGGATTCAGGCCATTTATAGCAACTCACCCAGAAACCAGTCCCACCTCCTGTCCTCGCGGTGGAGGATGTCCTCGGTGTTCTCCCTCGCGAGCCTGTCCCGCCTCGCCCTGGCCGCCGCCACCTCGCCGACCAGCCACGGGTCCTCGAGCGGCCGCACCCGGCTGCTGTCGGCGGGCGTGACGCTGCCGCTTCCGCTGCTGCCGCCGCCGCCACCGCTGCCCCCCTCCTCGTTCACCCGCTCCAACACCCTCGCCGCGTTGCGCACCAGGCCCTCGCCGCTGGACATGGCGGCCTGCGCCCGCCGCGTCGCCACGCGCTGGTACATCGGGTTCGTGTTGACGCTCCACGACGGGATGCGGAACGCGCCGAGGGACGGGAGATCGGCGGAGGAGCTCCGCGCGGGCGGGATCGGTGGGAGGCCCGGCGAGGGGATGTGTGCGGTGTGGGACGGCAGCAGCGAGCGGGACGCCGGGGTGCTGTTGGCGTTGGCGCTGGCGTTTCCGCCCTGCGGCGGCGAGTAGGGCGGGATGGTCTCGGTGGTTGAGACGGTGGTGTGATAGGAAGGCGCCTCGGAGACTGGGGTTGGGTGTTGATATCAGTATGGGTACATGACTGGTTGGTTGGTTGGACTGCGCGCCATGCAGTTGTATTCGCGTGGAGAAAGGCGGGGAGAGGGGGAGGGGGTAATTGAGTAAATGTTCCGACCCTGGCCTCACCATCTGGCAACAGACCGAGCGGAACATGTGAGTAACTTACTGTAGGAGGGAGCAGCTGAGCGGATAGAGGCCGTCTCGAAATCCTCCGCGCTGAACGCGTTGATACGCGAAGTATCGAAATCAATAGCAGCCATTATTTCGATTCGGTTATATGTGTGTTGCCGGGGTAAACACGGGTGGGCGGGCAGCGAGGCTAGGGTTGGAGATATAAGAGCGTCCCGACTTGAAGCATGCAGGAACTTGGCATCAAAGACCGTTTGACGCTTCAGAGACGACGAATATAGCTCGTCCAGACTGAAACAAGAGGAACCGAGTGAGACTGGGGCTTCTTGCAACAAAATAGCTCAGTCCGAGCTCGTAAGGAAGCCTTGTTTTTGGGTCTATCAGAGCCTTGGAATGCGCAGCACGCGATCAACTCGGTAGGGTGAGACACAGCGGTCACGCTTAGTATCCTGCACAGGCGAGTGGCTTAAAACAGTCGCCAGTTTGTAGGATACTGTCGCAATAGATAAGGAGATCGGCGAGAAAAGGGAATGTGTCTCGACTCTGGCCTATGAGGCAGGTCGAGGTCTCCTTACTATTATAGACTGGAGGGAAGATCTTAAGGAAAATGGTCCTCAAGGAAACACAGACGCTCTCGGTCAACGGCAGAAATACCACCCACAAGGCTATATACCAAGAGACGAGCCGGCTGTCCAAGACCTAGCAGTGCCGCTAGAATGTATGTGTCCGGTTGGTGTCTTTGTACTGGGTGGACATGTGCTCCTCATGGAGCAGGGATGATGCGGAGGTGAGGGGCAGTGGAGACGACCGTGGGCTTCGACCACCGAGCCGGAAGCTTGGAGACCTCGGGAGGCTTGTTGGAGGCCGTATTGCACCGTGGGGGGTGGCCCTCTGCTGCACAAGTGTGGGGCCCCGGCGCAGTGACTGCAGGAGGCGTGCAGCAATATCGCGCGCCCAGGAGACGCAGGCGGTCCCCGGAAGGATTGACGGGTGCCCAGCCAGCTACAGCCATTGGCGTGCCTGTCGACGCGTGCATTGCGTCTTGACCCTGAACTAGGCAGGCGGCTCCTCAGTTGCCCCAGCATGGTGGGATACCGGCCGTGAGATTCTGGAGACGTGCCCAAGGTGTGTTGCCCACAGGGCTTCCTTCGCCGCGACTATCCCGATGAGCCGGTGAGGGGCCTCCCCATGCAGTCATCAAGAGATAAGTCCCTCAGTCTCCTCGGGCGCGAGGGCCTGAGACACTTGCTGGGCCTGGACGCTCGCGCCGCGAGAGCTGGACTGTATGGGGTTGGGCTGGTTGCACGATACGTCTGTATGATCCGATAGTGCTCCACCGTTTGGGTCGCCCCCAGGTACCCAGACCCCGTTGACGGCTGCTTCCAAAGGAGATCGGCAGGACAGTGGCTTCCTGTTCCCGCTGAAAACTTGGCAGAAGACTAAGCCCGCGGTCTCAAAGGTAATGACGTGCCCAAACTCCGGAGAATGAAATCATCGCGTGTCTGCCACGATAGCCCGAAGAGATTCCTGCCGTGCCCCTGGCCCGGAAGACCGGCGAGGCGGAGGAGCCGTAAGTGTCATGAACGGTGTTGATAGAACTTTTTGCCGGTTTGCCGGGGTGCTGGTGCTCAGCCTGGGCGTCGGGCTTGGCTAGTCGTGATTAGCGGCGTCCATACAGTATATACGCTCACACCTGGGCTCTGGATTGTTCCACCGCTTTTCGTTGTTGACCTCTTCGGGGCGGTGAGACCAAGAATATCTCAAAGTCTGGAGACACGGCATTGTAAAAGATTCCGGTGTCATCCTCCGACTAGAAACCATCATTCGATTGGTTATAATAGGCCAGGCAGTGCCAGGAATATCAGGATCCTTGCCTGCTGACTAAACCAGAAATATCCCATAGCATCTAGACCAAGGTGTGCAGTGTGGATTGCTTCGTCCTTGACCCCGAAGGCGAAGGGCTCAATTTCCAAAGGTCGCTTCTTCCGCTGGGTCTTAAGGTCTCTAAGTCAGACATCGTTCTGATCATATGTTTTGAAATTCCGAAGTATGCCTAAAAACACATTCTCCTCAGCGGGGACAAGGTGACCAGAGATGGGTGCAGGGTGGAGCTTGGTGGGATCAACATCAATGGAGAAATCACTGGCACACGAATCAGTCTGAAGGGGTTGTACCTTGCAATCAAACACCACGCCAGCACGCACAACAATGTCTCGTTGGCACAGGCCTCAGTCTTTGTATCGTGCAACCAGGGGGAGGAAGCCAAAATCAGTTCTGGTCCTCCGAGATAGGGCGAGGTAAAGCAAGATGCGAGCTCCCCTGAGACTGTTCTACCTTCTACTTCAGTCTGACAGTGTCCGATGTCTTCATAGCAAAGCGGTATCGTTAGCTGATTCCCCGGAGTGACGTGCGAGTGAGACATATAAGCCACGATGCACTCCTACCATATTGGGACAAAAGCTCGACCAGATCTGGACTTATACTGGTGGATAGCATGTGTGCTGCAATGTTTCTGCAACATTCGAAGCTCAGAGACAACACTGTTCCGGGGCTGGCTGTGGGCACGAGGCCACAAAATTAGCAAAAAATCCGGAACGAGTTGGAATCCCTGGCTAGGCATATAGCCTCCCAAACCACACGCTGAGGTGTGCGTGCATCCATTTTCCCTCTGTATTCAAGTGAACGCGCTGAAAGCCCCGAGCTCCTGAGGAGTGGGATGTGATGGTCATCCCCGAGCTCGCAAGTCCAACTCGCGACGCCCTGACAGATCCTTGATGCAGTCCTTGTGATACTCCAGTGTGGACCACAGATGTGGTCGATGAAGTCACCATGTTCTTGATGCTCCAGGGTAGGCATGTCGGACAGTGCTTGCGATCGCTTACCCAAAGCCTCACCCTCAACGCCGATCTGAAATGAAGAGGGCTAGATTGAGAGTTCGGAAAGCACTGAGGTAAGAAATCCTCGGTCTCAGAGCGACGAGCAAACGCTACTCCAGTCCCAGGCATTCAGAGTGAATACCCGGGAAATATGCTGTCTTTACCTTGCAAGCGGCAGTCATCAAGAAATGCCGTAGTGGTTTTCTCATCAGAAGTGTCGCCAGGACATTTGGTGCCTCAGAGGTCGTGCCTATACGGAAGTCTGGTTGCGCAGAGGGTGCTATCGGGGTTGAGCTGATTTACGCACAAGCGTCTTCTTAAATGTCATCGGTCGTCTTCCGACATCCCAATGAGATCGCGAACGACAGAGCGACGACTTTTCCCCGGCTGACACCGTGCTATGCGGCTGGCCAGGAAGACTGCCAACCATAGAGCTGTTAAAAACCCGAACATTTGAGGCTGTCCCGTTCCCAATCGATCCGATTACCCATGGTGACCGACAGGCGGATCTGCTGCAACAAAGCACTACTCGACACGTCGTGACAGAATGTCTCTCGGCGGTCGCTGACGACTCGCGCCCGAGCCCCGAAGATGCCGGTGTGTAGCTCCATTCTGGAGATTAGTGGAAGGCCTCGTGTGGAGAGTGAACACATGAATGAAACCAGCTCAGTAAAGAGCCTTGATTGAGGAAGAAGGTAGGAAGATGGTAAAGTCTTCCGCGGCATGCTACGTGTGGCCAGTCCTGGATTGCCATCCGGAGCAGGCCTTGAAGTTGGTCGACTTAAACATTATCTAGAGTCTGAAAAGGAACGTACTCGAGCACTCAACTGAACAGCTTCCTGAGGAGACCAGCAAACCGTTGTAGTGTGACCGCGTGGGAATGGATATATTGGGCAACACCAGGCCAGCGGATGGGGTCAAGGCCGAGGCCACAATGAAGGCTTGCATAATAAGCGGCCCGTCTGAGCTGGTCGGTCGAGGTCTGAGCCGCCTCCATCTGCTCAATTGCCAATACGCCCGGTCCTGAAGCAACGGTGCCCACAGCGTCAATGCCCGAAAGAGCCTGCGGGGCCATCTCGGTTGCCCAGAAATAGGTACGGGATCTTGGTGGTCCCGCACGAACGTGAAGTCAAGCCTGGTCCTTCGTTGCTAGCTGGTCAAGTCTAGCTGGTCGAACTAGCCGTCTAGTGAACGGCTCCAGCGTGTGGTGCATACGCATTACGACTTGACAGCTGTGCTCTCAATGCGAGCTGAGGAACTCAGTTCGTTCATGCCGCTGGATTCTGCTCTGTGCTGTGGTGATGTGCAAGGTTTGGCCTGTGGCCTGCAACCCGAGAATTTGGGGCTAGTCAAGGGTGTTTCTCCCACGCTCCCACGCTGATGAGAGACCTCGTCTTATTAGGACGCTCGGAGAAGCTGACGCACTTGCACTCTGCGCTGGGCTGGGATCGACAAGGGCCCCTATGAAAGAGCCCCACCACAGGCTACGCTCCGACAAGCCACACGACCCCCAAGGCTGACACTCTGAGACGGTCTTGGCCTCTCTTTCAACCACCCACCAAAAGGTCGGGCCATACATCTTGTGAGCTTCTCGGCGGACCTTGGTTTCTCTGAATATAGGAGAGACCCAATATCCATAGGTTTGAACCGTTGTTTCCCCCAGAGGAGCCCCAGTGAAGATCAACCTGCAACCCGCTCCAGCAGAACCCGGCAAAGCTGCCCCTCCTGCCAGCTTTCCATGCAGCAATCCTGTGGCTGCAGCCTGGACCCTTGACGGGTGCTGGGACGACCTTTTGACGCACGACTGAAGCAATGACAAGTCTGTGAAAGGAGCTTTGAGCGGCCTCGACTATGGAATCTCTCTCTGTGCCCAAACTGGCTGCTCGATCGCGCCGATACCGTTCCTCGACCTCAGCCTCGAACCCTCCTGTCGTGTCCAAGGCCGCCGAGATCCTGCAGTCGCTGCTTGACAAGCTCTCTGCCGCACTTCAAGCTCCCCGGAGCGCCGATTATCCCGACTTTCCTCCACTCATCGAGCTGGGCCGACAGGTGCACCAGCATGTCGCTGCGACCAACCCCCCGTGCCCGGCCCAAGACGACTTCCGCCACCTAGATGGCTTTCGGCATCTGCTGAACGTCCTCCGTGCCTACTCCGGCTTCTACAACCCACAACGGCGCAGTCTGGAAGAGAGGAAAGGTTTCTTTGAGCTTCTACACACCGTTCTGGCAATATTCTCGGCCACTTTCAGGGAACACCATGGCAACCGCCGCTATTTCAAGCGCAGGGTTGAAGGCGGCGGTTGGGAGGCATTGGAACAGATTATAGCCAGCGTCGGGCTGGGGGGCACCGACTCGGATGTTTGGACAAATTGTCAACTGTTCGGGAAGCTTCTTTCTTTCTCTCTGGACGACCAGAGGCTGGACGAGCTCTGCCAGGCTGTAGCCGTGACCTCTGCTCCTGAAGGATCCAGCGAGGCCAGCGATGACGTCGCGTACCTGAGCGACGATGGAGCCCGGATAACTCGATTCGAAGTGTCTATAATCGAGAGAGAGCTGGAGAAGATCATCACGTCCACCACGGTACTACGGAATCCCGAGATCATGCGTGCTGTCATCGACTTCTGGGAGTCTATGCCCAGGGATCCGGAAACTGCCGAGTGCTTTCCTTCGGCCATCGTTCTGGCTACCATGAAGCTAGCCAGCTCTGCTTCGTTCTCCAACCTGAATGCGTTACATGGGACCGGGGCGCTCTCGAGGTTTCTTGCCCTGTACCTTGGAGACGGTTCGAGGCTATCAGAGCATGAACGAGGGGTGATCCTCAGCCTCTGCAAGTCGTTGATGCACCTCGGTGTCAACAGGTTGGCAGACGTACAGCTGCTCTTATCCAGACAGAACTCTGTTGCTTCCCAGTTCTGTCTAGATATGGCAACAAGGTTCAACGGCCCTCCTTTTGTACAGTTCGACCTTTCCCTGCATGGGCACTCGTCCATTGAGCTGCCTTCCCTCGGGCGCTCGTTTCCTCCAACCTCATCCGCTGGCTACACTTTCACCGCCTGGATACGGGTAGACCGGTTCGACCCAGGCTCACACACAACCATATTCGGCGTCTTTGATGCTACCCAGACATGTTTCCTTCTGGCGTATCTGGAAAAGGATACCCACAGTTTCATTCTGCAGACGTCTGTGACCTCTCAAAGGCCCAGCGTCCGCTTCAAGTCAGTCAAGTTCAAGGAAGGCCGATGGTACCACATTGCAATCGTTCACCGCCGGCCAAGGACGATGACAGCAAGCAAGGCTTCGTTGTACGTCAATGGTGAATTTGCCGAGCAGATCAAGTCGCAATATCCGGTGCCTCCGCCAATGAGCAATGCGAGCACGGAGAGCTTCGCATCTTTCAACTCAGTCGCCAACAAGCCACATCCTGTGCAAGCCTTTTTAGGGACGCCGCGTGATCTGTCTACTCAGCTCGGTCCTGGGCTGGTCTTTTCAAAATGGTCCCTGGCCTCGGCACATCTCTTCGAAGAAATTCTAAGCGATGATTTACTTGCAGTGCACTATCGCCTGGGTCCGAGGTATCAGGGAAATTTTCAAGATTGTCTCGGAGGATTCCAGACGTATGAAGCATCGGCAGCCTTGGGTCTGCGGAACGAAATGTTGCACCCAGGCAAGGAAGAGGGCTCATCAGACATCCTCAAGGCAATTAGGGACAAGGCTAGTAGCCTCGTTCCGGAACAGAAGATCCTCATGAGCACTTTGCCTACCGCAATCTTTCACCCTGAGGGCCAATTCCTCGACTCCTTCCTCTTTCGTTCTTTGTCCAGAAATGCAGCGAGTAACCTGTTCCAGCTGGCGACCAAGAGCGGAACCGCTATCTCTATAAATGCCGCTCTACCATGCGTCAACGACGCTCTCGTGAGGGCTCATGGGGTCGCTGTGCTCACAGGAGACCCCGTGGTAACAACACCTTACAATTTCGATGACAATCTTTGGCGGATCGGCGGGTTCACGCCCGTTGCCCTGAAGCTGGTTGAGCGTGCCAAGACTGCGGAAGAGTTCATCAGGTCTGTCGAGCTGATGTTCTTGTCCATCAAGAAGAGCTGGAGGAACAGTGAAGCAATGGAGCGAGACAACGGCTATGCCATCCTGGGCATGCTCCTGAGGGCTAAGCTTGGCTACGCGACCTCTGGGACCGACATACCTGGATGGCGACTCCTGTTGGCTCCAGAGGACCGAGACAAGCTGAGTTTCCAATTGCTCAGCTTGGTGCTGGACTTTGTCGGCTACAAGCATGCATCACCCGTGGAGTCCTTCATCATCAACCCTCTTGCATATCGCATCCTATTGATCGACTTTGATACCTGGCGGAAATCGGCTCCCATAACCCAGGAATTGTACTATAAGCAGTTTGTGACTTTCGCTGTCAACAGCAAATTTCACGAGTTCAATAGTCGCCGACTGCAGCGAATGCGTAAGGATCGGAGTACCCAGGACGACCAGTCTCAGCATACTGATGATTTACATATAGGAATTGTGAAAAGACTGCTGGATGCTTTAAAAGCAGAGACAATATCAGAAAATGTCATGCCCCATTTCCTGGATGCGTTTGAGAGTCTCATCAAATGCAACTTCAACGCCGAGGCCCACCGTACCATCGCCTTGTTCATCACTTATACCTTCCACTCCTCAGCAAACTCCCAACCACGAACTCCAAGGCCGATGTCTGCCATCATTCCAACTAATGGTAGGCGTCGCGCCACGGTGGACTCCGCCAGTGGTGCTAATTTGCCTGTCCTGACGAGAAAGCAAGTCGGTGTCAAGATCCTGGCGTTGTACACACGACTGCTCTGCGATAAGGGCAATTACGCGGACATCCACAAATTTGCCCGTACGGTAACGAATAAGGTAAGTCGCAATGCGCCGTGTCTCGTTTTGGAAGCTGACATGAACACACTAGTGGCTTCTGTACCTGCTTGCCGAGGAGAATCCAGAAGTCATCGTCTATGGCTGCAAAATCATCGCCAGGGTACTCGTGTCACATGGGTCAAGCTATGCTTCCAAATTTGCCAAAAAGACGGGCGGCTTCGCAATCATGTCCCACCGTTTGAAGCATTGGTGGGATATACCAACTTTGTGGCCAATGTGTCTAAGTATACTTTTTGGCGTGGACGTGGCCAAGATCGACTTCGACCGGAACTTTGATCTGCTTAACCTAGTAGAGCTGTTTGGCGACTGCCGAGTGACGTATCCCGATGTCCTACCTGTTATCACAACAATGCTCCAACACGGCCTCAGAGACATTTTGAAGTACCAGGATGACCCGGATTCTCCAGTCGGAGTCGAAAGAGGGCACTCCCGAAACCTGAGTAGCTCTGACCCTGCATCAGCTAGGCCTCGAGCAAGGTCCATGAATTTTGTTGATGAGCTTGGAGCTAGACGTGCGTGCCGATTTCATATCCGTGATTAACCCCTTCCTAGCTAACGAATTGGCAGATACCCGCGGCGTGGACAAAGAGAGGGTTTCAAGCCACGCAGTTGTTCTCCAAACTGTCGTTAGATTCCTGTCGAATCTCCACCAGCGGTCAGCGGACTTCCGGGACTTTGCCCTGTCCTCTGATTACGTACGGCTACTTCTTTCTGCTCTGTATCCAGTGCTACTTAGCACTGACCCAGTGAGCCCGGAGACCGAGCTCAACTCAAGAGACTCTGCCCTCACTTTTGATGGCGGCGATGTCATTATTCGACCCTTGGCAGGTTCGTCTAGTCCGGCGCCAATTGTGAGGGCGTCTGTCGTCCCTTCATCAGGGGAGTCACCTCACCAGTCCAGGGGAACTCAGCTCCGACGTGCGTCCTCTTTCGTCCTTCTGACGTCGCAAGAATCACCGCAAGCCGCAAAGAGCAGTGCGCGGCTGGCTCACGTTATGTCTCCGAAATTGCAAGTCCAGGCGCAGAAAGTTAGCAACGTCGTGTTAGAAGGCCTGCTGGATCTCGTGCTTGACGTCTTCGTCGACCAGTTACTGGCACGGAAGGAATTTCCAGGCTTCAGCTTGTTCCTGAAAATACCTCCAGGCTTTCAAGAACATCAGGCCTATTTCGAATCCTATGTTCTGCGGCACGCAATCTCACGCTTGAGTGCATTGATTCAGTCCGATCAAACTGTTCTGCACCATACCAAGGTTCTTCAGAACATGTCCCGCTTCGCTACACATATTCTGGACACCATCTTTGAAGGATGGTTCATGAATGGTGCCGAACCTGTTACTGAATTCCTTGGAAGCATTCTGGAATATCTTGCGCGACCTGATATATCATCCCTGAAGAGCGTCCGACTGTGCAGCCAGAGTGTATCAGTCCTCAAGGGGTCTATCATCAAGCTCGTTCTGCTTCGTCTTTCTGATACCGATGATGCCCAAGTGTCCGAAGAAGACAATCTGGCAGTATTGTCTAACCTCTACTACTGGCAGATCGTCTTACTGGACTGTCTTTCTGCAAATGATGATTCTATGAGTCTCATTTGGTATCAGCTGTACGGTAAGCTGATTGATGCTCGTGAGCCAATACGTCTAGCGGCCGCTGGAATTCT
Source organism: Diaporthe velutina (assembly GCA_038088505.1). Lineage (NCBI taxonomy): Eukaryota > Fungi > Ascomycota > Sordariomycetes > Diaporthales > Diaporthaceae > Diaporthe > Diaporthe velutina. The sequence goes on along the minus strand of JBBWSJ010000049.1, from coordinate 282,249 downwards.
GCGCATCATGATGGTCCAAAAGCCGGATGAGTGTTCACGTGTCTTCCGAGAGATTCCAATGCAGGCAGACGAAAACCAATTGACCAGCGGGTTCACGCGTCTGACCGAGGTCGACGATGGTACCTTTGTCGAATGGGTCGACCAGCACAGGCCTTCGTTAGACGCATTGTTCCTCGGTGGTATGTCGAAGACATGGGAGGACTATGTGAGCTCAGAGAACCAGCGCACCTTGGAGACTGCCAGATCGCGATTATCAAAACGCAAAGAAAGGCTCAAGCAGTGGCGGGACGAAGCTCGGCAAATTGAAAACGTTCTATTGCGTCACGAGATGGCGAACAGTGCTTGGATGAAGAGCATATTTTGCACTGAGCACTCGAAGCATCAGCGTCTCACCCAAGACCAGCAAGACGACTTTGTCTTCCTGATTAGTTCCTTTGGCAAGATGGACCGCGACCTGAAACGTCCTGGAGGCGTCTTTGCAGAGACTGACCGCACGATCAAGTGGAAGCTAGACCGAACAGAGGGCAGGAACCGGATGCGCCTACGCCTCTTGCCAGACAACTCGAAGCTGGGTGAAGAGTATCAGTCTAAGCAAGCCAAGAAAAAGCCTTCAGAGTCCAGACCATCGGACCCCTTACCTGCCGTTGCTGGTCTGAAGCTGGACACAAAAATTGGGCCAGGGACTTCCGGCACGAATACGCCTGCAGTCAGTGCAGTCAACGAGGTTGGGGAAAGCATTGCCCTGACGGAGGAGCCTGAGCAACAGCCAGAGCCAGGCGTGACGCCGGAGGAGGACTTCGAGCTCATCGAGGACCTCAACGAACCTGAAGGCGACGACTCGTTTGAAGACAAGAACAGAAAGGTCATGCGGCGGCTCGAGCTTGGTGACACAGTCCAAAGCGTGTACAACATTTCACGAATCATTGGTCTCGAGGCGTGCGAAGGCATTCTCATCATCGGCAAAGAAGCGCTTTACATCATGGATAACGTCTTCCGCAGCGCAGATGGAGAAATCATCAACGTCTGGCAAGCTCCACCTGACGAGCGTGACCCGTACTCCCAAATCATTACTGGGAGCAAGGCCGCCGAAAAGCCTAAGGCGCAGAGGGGCAGCGAACAAGAGTCCCGCAGCTGGAGATGGCACGACGTGATTAGTATTTCCAAACGTCGATTCCTGTTTAGGGACGTTGCCATTGAAATCTTCTTCACAGACGGGCGGAGCTACCTGATGACTGCATTGAACCCAAGCATTCGGGACGAGGTCTTCGCAAGGTTATCCAACAAGACCCCTCACACGTCGGATCCAAAGTCGTTGCCCAACCCAGAGGATGCCTGGAGGCTGGAAGGCATCAAGATTTTCGACGAGGCTCCCCAGTCCTTTGGCTCCAAATTTGGGAGCATCTTCAATGCTTCACCATGGACTCCGATCATGAGGAAGTGGCAGAAAGGAGAAATTTCTAATTTCCATTACTTGATGCTGGTGAACACGATGGCAGGGCGGACTTTTAACGACTTGACGCAATATCCTGTCTTCCCTTGGGTCCTCGCAGACTACACCAGTGAGGAGCTCGACCTCACAAATCCACTCACGTTCCGGGATCTCTCAAAGCCAATGGGTGCGCAGACTATTTCTCGCCAGACCGACTACATGATGAGATACAGCAACCTGCAAGAAGTGGGTGAAATTCCGTTCCATTACGGTACACATTACTCTTCTGCTATGGCCGTGGCGTCTTACCTGATCCGCCTGCCTCCATTTGTACAATCGTACATTCTGCTTCAAGGTGGCACCTTCGATCATCCTGACCGTCTATTCTATTCCATTGAGGGCGCGTGGAAATCATCGTCCAGGGACAATGGAACTGACGTTCGTGAACTTATACCGGAATTTTTCTACTTGCCTGACTTCCTCACCAACACGAACGGCTACGACTTTGGTCACCGTCAAGGTAATGCTGGAAAGGTTGACCATGTTATACTTCCTCCATGGGCTAAAGGAGATCCGAAGATATTCATCGCGAAGAATCGAGAGGCTTTGGAGAGCCCGTACGTGACAGAAAACCTGAATCACTGGATCGACTTGGTCTTTGGTTATAAGCAGAGGGGTGAAGCTGCTGTGGAAAACCTAAACGTGTTCCATCATCTGTCCTATCACGGTGCTATTGATTTGGATAGTCTCGTCGACAAAAACGAGCGGGCCATCACTACCAACATCATCCACAATTTCGGGCAGACGCCACACCAAGTCTTCTCCAAGGCTCATCCGGCTCGAGAATACGTGCATGTGCAGACCAGAAGGCTTGATACTGGTGTGCAGTCGCTGACCAGGGTCAACTACCCGCTTCTCGAGAGCCATGAACGGGTGGCTTCGCTCATCTATGCTCCAAAGCTCGATCGACTCTTGTGTGCATCTCCTTTCCGGCTCAACATGCCACCTCATTTCGACAAGTTCCTCGAGTGGGGATTCGCGGATAACAGCATTCGGTTCTTCCTCAGTGACAACCGGAAACCCGTCGGCCTTCTCGAAAATCTACACCAGGGCCAAATATCGTGCGTCGCCTTCGCCGACTCCAAGACGCTCATCACTGCTGGCGACGACAGTGTCATATCCGTGTTCGCCATCAAATCCTCGGCGGGCAAGAATGTCGAGCTTCTTCCCAGGATGTCTCTATTTGGCCATAAGACACCAGTCAACGTGATCGCTGTCTCCAAGGCGTTCAGCACATTCCTCACGGTATCTCAGGACGGCGCTGCCTTCTTGTGGGACCTGAACCGCCTGGACTTCATCCGGAAGCTTCCGGTGTCCCGCCCGGTCGAATGCGCCCGCATCAACGACGTCACGGGGGACATAATGCTGTGCTGTGGGCCCAACGTGCTCCTCTTCACGCTCAATGGCGAGCTCATCCTCGAGCAGAATGTCTGCGGCGGCACGGGCGAAGCCAACGACGACTATGTGTACTCATGCGCCTTCTACGAGGGCACCAGCAGCGAATGGCTCGAGAACTTCCTCGTGTTCACGGGCCACAGGAGGGGCAGGGTCAACGTCTGGAAGAAGACGGTGCGCAGAGGCGACGGCAAGTGGGTGCTGGAGCTCCTCAGGCGTCTAGACCACGTTGACAACAAGAGCGAGGCCGGCGTCAACATAGACGCGCCGATCACGTGTATCACGCCGATGCCGCAGATGGTGTACACGGGGGACGAAGATGGGCGAGTGGTAAGTTTTCCTCCAACCAGAACCCATTGTGAGACTAAAGGAGAACTGCAACTGACGCGAGTGCCTTTTTTAGTATGAATGGAACCTGGTCCAACGAGAGCGCTAGTGGCGTCCTTCTTCCGGTTCATCAGGATCAGTCGCGAGCGTGTGAGTATAGAACAATGGGGTGCTTGGTCATGGCATGGCATGCATGGGCGGGAGAGCGCTTTTTGGCATCTGGGTGCTTGTCTGAACGTTGGTCATATAAAAGTTCCAATTGAAATTTGGATCCGCATTCGCAGGTATTGCCTTTTGGGTTAGAGTGGAAGAGGGAGAGGCGTGCTTTGGTGATTGAGACTGGGGATATAGATACATACAGTTGGTCAAATATATACAAATTCAGTCGAGAGAAGAGCAGATGCGTGTCGAACAGATAAAGGAGACCCCCATCCCACCGCCAATCCCGCAGAGACTGGTTCCTTATCCCAGCTCCTCACCAACAGCTACGAATTTGTCATTGACGTCCAACAGAGCCCTCTTCCCGTGAGAACCATTGAGTAAAGTTGTTGGTGCATTGAATCCGCCACGACGTTCGATTTGAAGCTTGCTGCCTTGAAAGGAACTAATTGGCCTGCCACTTTCACTGCATACCTCGAGATCTCCGAGAAACGATTGGAAAGGGATGGAGAGCCCTAATTTCTAGACATCAGACAAGCAGTCGTCAACGATGGTTACCTCGAGCACGTCCCTCGGGTGTATCCGCACTCTCGACCCCTTCTTTCCCCTCGTGCCTTGGCAGGTTGCCGCTGAGCAAATCGACACAAATTTCCGTAGTATTTGCACCCGTACCATCGGCGCCCTTTCAAAATTATCGACTGGCAAACGATGGTCGCAAGCTGGCCGTTCACTGCAAAGCGGCATGAGGGCCCCAGGTGTCAACTCCAGCCACTTTTATCGCAACTCAATGTGACGAAGAGGCTTGTTCTGTTTTGATTTCTTCTTGTTGATTCAAATGTCCCCAACGCCGCACCCTATTTACAACTGACGTGGCCTCCACGATGGGCTTGCCCCATCCTCAGGTGGCCCGTTCGAGTTCGATGGGTGTGTGTATCTCTCGCGCCACCTCTATGCCTCAATGCGCCCGGGAGTGTGTCGCTACTCGGAGCCGTCATCATAGCCACTCAGCGTCTTCCTGGGGCCGGGAGGGACTGTTCGCAACATCAGTACGCGGGGAAACAACAGCGTCTCCAGGGAGGGGGGCCGTACTGGGGTAGGTCGTGGGTATGGGCTTCGCGTCGTAGTCCCCGAGGGCGTGCCTGATGGGAGGCACGACGACCAGGGTGACTGGGGCGAGGGCGCCGATGATGCAGGACCAGAAAAGGGCAGGGCGCTCGCGCGACGACCAGCGCCAGTAACGGATGGGCGTTTGCCAGAAGAGGGGCGCTCGGCCGGACATTTTGGATGCTGCGGCAGGTGTGTTAGAGAATAGTAGGCACGGCAGCTTTAAAACGTTGTGGGGAAACCACCTACTCGTGCTTGCTCTTGGAGGTGAGGGAAGGTAGCTGTCGGACTTTGCTTGCTTTCTTCAAGAGCCGCCTCTCTGTGAAGCTGCTACTATCATCGGGTGAAGTCAGAGAGGTCAGGCCGGTTAGCCAAGGTACCATTGGCCAATCGGGATTATGTAAGGATCTGGCGCAGGAAGCTGCTTCCTCTGCGTATGCTGCGCCAGGACCCCTGTCGGTGCTGGCGTACCTCTCTTCTAGTGCGGGTAAGAAGCCACGCTGGGCCTGGTAGGGGTCCATAAGGCCCCACGAGTCTTGGCAAATGGGCGACGTATCCAGAGCTGTTGCTGTAGGTAGAGTTCCAGGCTGTCCATCCACTTTCTGGGTGATGTGAAGGCCAGCTAGTAATAATTGCGACAACCTCACTCCTCCCCCCTCACCCGCAGTTGAAATCGTCAAATTGGTAGCTGCCACATGACAACCAAGGCATAGCTGCCATCTTCACCGTTTTCCTTTGCCCGCGCAAGTAGGCGCTTGTTGTTAAAGATGAAGCTCTTCCTTTCTTTTCTTCTGCTGGCCCTGGCAGCTGTTACGCAAGCTGCAAGCGCCACGGGCGATCGCCTTCTGAGCATCTGGGAGGATGTCGAGGACCAGAAGCTCTACTCAAAATTCGTAGGAGACCTGGAGAGTATGCAGTCCCCAGAATAAAAGTGCCCAATGAGCTCGCATTGGCTAACTTGATTGCTCTGCAGGGCGAGGGTACAAGATCACGCATGCGACTCCCAAACAAGAGGACCTGAGGCTGGACCACCTCGGGGAGAAGACCTTTGATCACCTCGTCATCTTCCCAACCAAGTCAAAGGGTGAGAACAAAGCTCAGAGCTCCGGAGACGCCAGTGCAATTATACTGATAGATGCAATGTCCAAGGACTCGGCCCCAATTTGACTGCCCAGAAGATCCTCGACTTCCTCAACGCCGGCGGCAACGTCCTGCTCGCCTTGAGCGCCACGCAGCCCGTCCCCACCGCCCTGAACGCTCTCCTTCTCGAGTTGGACATCCACATCCCCGCAGAGCGAACCGGCCTGGTGGTTGACCACTTCAACTACGATGCCAAGTCCGCCGCCGACCTCCACGATGTCATCCTTATGCCCACTCCGGGCGACTACCGAGACGACACCAAGAACTACTTCGGCAGCGGTGGCAAGAAAGACCTGCTCGCCTTCCCTCGCGGTCTCGGCCACACCCTGGGCAATGGTCCCCTCCTGACACCCATCCTGAGGGCGCCCCGGACAGCCTACATCTACAACCAGAAGGAGCAGGCCGAGGTTGTCGACGAGGTGTTTGCTGCCGGCGAGCAGCTCTCACTTGTTTCCGCCTTCCAGTCCCGCAACTCTGCCCGCTTCACTGTTGTGGGCTCCGCCGAGATGTTCCAGGACAAGTGGTTTGACGCCAAGGTCCAGCTCCCCAGCGGCAGCGAGGCTGTCACGGCTTGGAACCTGCAGTTTGCCCGACGCGTCAGCGCCTGGACGTTCCACGAGATCGGACACCTGCGCGTCAACCACGTCGAACACCACCTGGCCGAGGAGGGTCCCTTGGCCAACGTGTCTAACCCGTCCATTTACCGCGTGAACAACAATGTCGTATGTATTCACCCACCGTCCAACATGCCGAGAGGCCGAACGGCTAACATATTGATTTTCTAGACATACGAGATCTCCATCTCAGAGTGGGTCTGGGACAGGTGGTGGGACTTCATGGTCCCCGAGGGCGACGAGCTGCAGCTCGAGTTCAGCCTGCTGTCAGCCCTGCATCGCATTCCCGTCAAGAAGATCAAGCGTGCCTCGTCCGAGACCGCCGGCATCTTCCGCGTGACCTTCAGGGTTCCTGACCACCACGGCATCTACAACTTCATAACCAACTACAAGCGCCCATTCCTGTCCAACATCGAGGAGAAGCGCTCCGTGACCGTCCGCCACATGGCCCACGACGAGTACCCCTACAGCCACGAGATTCCTGCCGCCTGGCCCTACCTCGCCGGCATTGGCGTCACCTGCGTGGGCTGGCTGGCTTTCGTCGCCATATGGATGTTCAACAAGCCTGCACAGCAGGCCGCTGACGCCAAGAAGAAGCAGTAGATGGGTTGGGCTGCAACGAGTGTAGATCGTGAGGATCAAGGCAGTGATTTTTAGCCATAGAAGTACTTGGCATTTCCGCAATTTTAGGGTGGCTGGATCTGGAGAAAATGGGTCTGGGATCGTCCTGTGTGTGCATGTACAATACCTCGGGATCAGGGTCCCAATCCGGGGCGGGCCCGGGTTTACAAAAGTCGACTGGTTCAAGAAACGAGCATTATGATTTTGACTCCCTGTCGAGGCCATACCTGTGACTGTTCGAGATATTTTCTAGAGGCTCTCGAAACGTCTGCCTTCACGGACCCCGTACAAGGTCAAGCGAATAATGGCCCCCCAAGCATATATTCAGTCGGCTATTTTGAACAAGATCCAGAGTTCTCATCGGGCACTCGAGCTCCAGCTAGAGGTTAGATAATTGAGAGATAATTTGAAACGGTAAACAGGACTTCTATGTGCTGAACTAGCCGCTTCGCGCAGTGTGCATGGAAACAGATACGAGATAGTTGTGGGTATCGGTATAAATTGCAGCACAAGCTCGTGACTTGTCGACAAGCTCTGATTGATGACTCGATAGAAATAGAAAAGAAAAAGAGGAGGGATGGCAGGGGGGAAACCAACTTCATATGCCCTCAGATTAGCTCTCTTGAGTTCTCAACGACAACCGTCGCCAGAAGACCCTCCAGAGGAGTGACCAATGGCTTCTGCTGTCTGCAAATTTGGCTTTTTGGACCTTGAAGTCATCACCGGGCTGAAGTTGTTTAACGTAGTTGTCTCCAACCAGAGCCAACCGCTTGGCAGGCATCGCCAATCCGCGACACGTCCCCCAATGGGAAAGGAGGAACGCCTCGCCGCATCCGATTGAAAACTATTTTTTTGAAACCGTCACCGGCGGCCGCCAAGAGAATTGGAGCACATGCCTCTGGTCAATCTGCTGTTTTGTCGTCATCGCGGCCGAGACGTCCATCCCAAGGGGTAGGTGAAGAGGAAGGGGGAATGCCTTGCAAGAGGGGATGGAGGGAGACAGTATGTTTGTTGCCTGCTCAGATCTCTGTTCTTTGTGGACTGTATCATATCGCAACGGCAATGCATGAGAGCAAAAGCCGAGGATTAACAAGTGGGAAAGCTCATCCCTGGATCGTATCTTCATCGCAGGCTTGATATCGGTCCCCACTTGGGTACCAGGCTGTGAAGAAAGAGAGAACATGGCGTGATGGAGAGAAATAGCGCCAATCGTATTGCTAGGCAACCTCCCACCTAGCTGTTGAGAATACCGCCTTCGCAGAACGAGGTCGTTCGAGAGGACGGGCCCACGGATGAGGTCGAATGAGGGCCATGCTCATAAGCATCAGCGTCTCCCGCCAGCCAAAGGTCAGGCGAGGCATCTTCCAGAGATCGGTCACTCTCCTTGGCGGATTGGGCGTCGAGTTCCTCGCAGGGTATGCAGTGCTGCCACCTTCAGCATCACAGCAAGCGTGCTGCATCTGTCAGGGGAAGGAAAGGTCTGGTGAGCAGAAGTTGGCGTGAGCTGCAAGTCGGTGCTTGGCCCTGGAAATTGGACTGCGGGTGTCCAAAATATGGGGCGCCAGGCATGAATGCGCCAGGTCCATGGACAGCTTTACCAAAAGCTTTCAGGTATGCAGAACGACTTGGAGCGAGGTGTTGCAATCGCTGAACCACCGTGCAATGAAGGATGAAGATGATCAGAAAGCCCCAGATTGACAGCTTTGTTATTTCATTACAACGGAGACAACATCAGTCCAATATTGGGAAATGCTCAAGTTGATAGCAAGCTGACGGGGTGAAGTGGAAGGTGTGGATTGTTTGAATTGCGCCTGAACGCGTTAGCAAACGCGCTCTGCTTGACGTCTAGGCTTGCTCAAGGCTGAAGGACCGCGCTAACAGACAGCCCCCACTTGCCTGTAACTGGCTGCATTCCGACTCGCTAGCAAATAATTGCTCCACAGCAGCTTTGCAAGGCTGAGATGGACGGATGCGATTGCCATTCTTCCTACGCCCCCATACCCACCCAACCTATTGCCCATACTCGTAGAAGTCCAATCCTTCTCCCCCCAAACATCTTTTCTCTTCACCCTTGAAGCCCAGAGAGACTTTCAAGATGGTATGATCCCCTAGCCCTGCCCAAAACCACCCGCAATCCGATCAGAACCTCCTAGCTAACCAACCACCCCTCACACAGGCGCGAAACTCAGAAAAGGCCCAGTCGATGCTCTTCCGCTTCCGCGAGGCCCAGGCCGCGGACCTGGGCATCATCGACGCGGGGCGGACGCGGCGCCCCAAGCTCATCACGGAGCAGGACTCGATCCCCAACTGCGAGAAGTGGCGGGGCCAGGTGCTCAAGGAGATCAGCCGCAAGGTGTCGCGCGTGCAGGACCCGGCCCTCAGCGACTACCAGATCCGCGACGTCAACGACGAGATCAACAAGCTCATGCGCGAGAAGCACATGTGGGAGGTGCAGATCCGGAACCTGGGTGGGCCCAACTACATGCGGGGCGGCGGCGGCGGCGGCAAGATGTACGATGAGCAGGGCAGGGAGATACCCGGGGTGGGGAACAAGGGGTACAAGTACTTCGGCCGCGCCAGGGAGCTTCCGGGCGTCAAGGAGTTGTTCGAGGCGGCGGCGAAGGCGAGGGACGACGCGAGGGGGGGCGGCGACAGGCCGCTCGAGGCGCGGGACGACCTGCGCAAGGTCGTCGACGCCGCGTACTACGGCTACGCGCCCGGCGAGGAGGACGACGAGCTGCTCGAGTACGAGCAGGCCAAGGAGGCGGCCGCGTTCGACAACCTGGCCAAGACAGGCAAGAAGGACGTGCCCCCGAGCTGGGAGCTGCTGCCGGGGGACACCGGTGATGGCAGGGGCTGGGAGTTGCCGACCGTAGACGAGGTGCAGGAGGAGCTGATAGACCGCAGGCGGAGAAAGCTGCTCGATCAGTTCTGATTGTGCTACTGGCAATCTGCTTCTCGTTCTCAAACTACGCTTTGCATTTCACGGAGTTCGGTGGTCGTCAGGGTCAATGAAATTTCTAAATACCATTTCCAAAGCCAATGCTAGTATAATCCATTCTGGATCAAAGTTCAATCGTATACCAAACGCCGTGTCCGCCCAGAGCATGAAAATGGCTCGATCTCTTGGGGATGTAGATGCACGCTAGAGCTCCCACCAACAGCTTCTTTCTCGCCATCCCGCCGCGCTTAGCACTTGCCTTTCCAGTTCTCTTTGACCCACTTGGCCACCATGTCCGTGAAGGCAGCCTCGTCCCACAACTGCACGCTTGCCTCGTTATAGTCGCCGCCACTGAACTTCAGAGCCATGATGACCCAGGGCGTTATGAAGTCAGTGAAGACCAGATCAACAGTCTCTGGTTCGCCTTCAGCCGGCATGCCAATCTCTGCCTGAATGCAATTTGGCTGCGTATGGAAGTTGATGGGAGCGTGCACAGCATCGTCCCCATCGGTTCCAATGTCGTCCTTGGTAGTGTACCCACTGACAAGGTCCGGGTCATCTTTGGCATCGCCCAGCGGCTTCTGCCCATCACTCTGCAACATATGTTCCGCGGGGGCCGGTGCCGGATAGATAATATCCTCGGTGATGTGCCACTGCTCCGGTGGTCCCATCATCCTTGCGTCGAAGGCTGGCTGGTCGAGGATCTGACCTTCGCTGTTCAACAGGGGAAGCACCTTCTTTGCGGCACCATAAGGCACCTCAGGGATGTAGACCATCTTGCTCTGAAACGGGGACACAATATAGGTGGTGTCAAGAGTAAAAGGGCCCTTGAAAATGTCGAAACGGATAGCACCGGTGTTAATTATGGCAAGCCTTGGGATGTCCTTCCGCGACTCGTTAGCGATAATGTCAGGCAGCACCTGCTGATCGAGCAATGTGAAGACGCTATCGTTGCTCGGATATTTCGTCCTGGCCATCCAGTAATCCTGAGGCGCGCAACCAAACTTCTGGTCCAGTTCCAGTGCCGTCCGAGCCTTGGCGATGAGCTCGCTAACATTACGGCCATGCTCTGTGGGAAATGTGGACTCGTTGAGCCCCGTGTGGTGATAGAGGCCCAGCAGGTTGTTGTCGATGTACCTTCTGTTGAAAGACACAGCCGTCGTTTCCGCGTCCTTTGATTTCTTTGCGATACCATCGATGGACATCCACCCAATGGTCTCGAAATACCTCCCACTGGCGATGCCAAAAGTCTTGGCGTCTAGACTGATGGCGTCGCGAACGTGGGCGTGACCGGCAAAGAAGGCAAGTGGGGTGAACCAGTTTTGCTTCCTGATCTCGTTGTATATCTGTTTGATCTCGTCCATTCGCAGGCCAATATGTCCGATCACCACAAAGACATCGGGCTTCTCCCTTATGGCGTTCTGAAACCACTCTTCCTTGATCGTCTTGGAAACGGGCTGGACGATGGAGTTGTTTGCGTTGCCTGTAAAGTCGAAGAGGAACCCGAAAGCCACGACATTCAGTTTCTGGTTCTTGGTCTGAAACTTCTTGTACCTCGGTGCCATGGGCACAGTCTCACCGGTCTTTGGGTCGATGTAGTCCAGATTGGAGGCCAGATAGTTGTCTTTGAAGTTTGGCACGGTCTGGTTCCACTCACGGGCGACGGTATCGTCTAGATACAGCTCGTGATTTCCGGTGCAGATGATATCGACGTCCTGCTCTTTGAATATGTCATATGTGTACTGTCCCTTGGGCCGTGATGCGTCGTACAAGCCGTTGCCTTCGACACGGTCGCCAGTGTCGACGACAAGCAGGTCGACGCCCTGCTCGTCGGCCTTGTTGCGCATACGATGGGTGAAGGAGACATAGTCGCCCCAGTCGGCCGAGTATTGCGACTCTTGCAGGTGGCCGCCGTGCCAGCCGTGGGTGTCTGTTGTGTGGAGGAAGTTGAGCTGGGCCCATTGGAGATCGCGCATGGGGGCGGCGACGGGCTTCGCAGCACTGGGCTGCATGGCATGGGCGGTAGCTGCGAGCAAGCCGCCAGCCAGGAGGGCTCTAGGAATCATGATGGGCATCGGCAGCTGCACGCCGCTATGGTTTGCAGTGCTCGGCTGTGGTCGTATCGGATGGAGCAGTGTATCTGGAAGACGTTGGAAGATGGGGGAAGCTGTTTGTTATGCTCTGCTCTCAAGCAGGTGTCAGGTCATTCATGGTCCCAAAACATGCGGCAGATAGTTACCAGGTAGTAATAGCAGCAACGGCGGCGGGCATCAGACCTGAATCAGCCAAAGCTTGCTGCGGAGCTTGATGGCCAGGGAGACTCTTGGCCAGGAGCTGTTGGCGACAGGAGGCCAGTCAGGTGAAGGTGTTGAAGCATGGACAGCAGCGAGAGGCAGCACGGGGCCAGGATGACGCATGCCGGGACCCATACCCGCCGCGATAAGAGCTCTGGTGGGCGTGTGATGTGTGACCTAAGCACAGCAGCGTATAGTAGTATCTTAAGTGCCTGAGTAGAAGGCCATGCAGGTACCTCGTGCCTCTCTGCTGGGGTGTCTGGGGTGTCAGGGTGTAGAGAGGACCCTTGCTGTAGTGCCAGGGTAGCCCCGTCGCACGATTCCCGCTGGGGTGCGTTGACGGCAGACCGGTAAACGGCCGTTTCCTACCTGCGGCAACACAACCGCACCAGACGGTCTTGACGGGCCTCGGGCCAGGCTGTCTCGCGGCAATGCATGTGTGTATTCGTGTATGTATGTGTGTGTGATTGATGTCTGTGTGCGCCCGCCAAGGCAGGCACGGTAAGCCTGGCAGCCTGGCAGCCTGGCAGCCCAGCCCATGCCGCCGCCACTGATGGCAATGCAGCTTTCCCATCTCTTCCTATAGGGGCGAAACGCTTTCGGCTGGTGCCCTGCACATCTCACCTGGCCAAACATATTCACCAGCGTCTCCACCGCCCTGACAGACCAACCCAATTCGAGTTAGGAGGGATGCAACGTGATGGGACCCTTGATGTAATAAGGGTCCTGCTGCGTCCGGGGTAGAACCTCCGTCAAGCCTCCTGCACTGGACCCTCGGCCTGCTGCATGCCTACTACTTTGGTAGGTACTGTACTTTAGTGGCCTGCTTTCCGACCGAAGACTTTCCTGCCGTGCTCTACCACGGGACCTAGGTTGCTAGGGACATAATCCTTTGCCACCCAGCACTAGCTTGACACTCATGGCCTTACAAAGTAGAGAATCTAGAGAATCTAGACCTTTTCGATTCGCCATCGAGCCTCGACGCAGTTTTTCCCATCCTGCCCATCCCGGCCATCCTGGCACTTCCCAAAAGGCATTTTGGCCTACATTAACTGAACAGTCTGATCTAATCCTTCCTCTCCCCCTTCTTCTCGATCTCACAGCTTCCGCCCGATCTCTACACTACCTCCCTAGGCCAATCGATCGCGACCTTTGAGTCCCATTGCTCTCCAATCAAGGCTTGCAAGATCACAGAACTGCCGAGGTGCACTACTCAGCCCTGGCCCCCACGAACCAAACCTAACATACCATACCACTTATCCTCGAGCCCGTGGGGTGTCGTGTGCCACGCCTATCGCTCCGTATCGCGCCACTACTGAGGCCCTTGAATTGCTGAGGCCAGTAGGGGCGGTGGTTGAGCCTGGAGCCGCACCCGTCCTTTATGAACCACATACATGTCTTCGTTCCCTCTACCCCTACGCCCCGCTGTCCCACCACAGCAACAGCAACAGCAACAGGACCAGGGACAACAGCCACAGACAACAGACCTCGCGCCACCGGCAGCCGTCGGTTCTGATCGGCTGCCGTCAATCGACGAGGAGGGGCCCACCCCTGCTTCCCCTCGCCCAGCCGCTGTCGAGAGTATCATATCGCAAGTCGCAAAATGGGTCGATACTACCTCGGGCCTACAGCCCAGAGAAAACCACCAATTCTGGGTCAATGACTCCAATATAGCAGAGAACCTTTTCACCGTGAGTCTTACATATCGCTGTATCTCCCCGAACCACTTGTTATGCTGCCACACACCCTTTCTTGGCCCCACTCACACACTCACACACAAGCCCCCAAATACGGGCAGACTCAGTCTCACTGACCCTCGACCCAGATCCACCGCAGCACGAAACATTTGTTAGACTTCACCAGCTCAATAATAGGCAACCATGAGTCTTTCATGGGCCAGCGCCCCGTCCCGGTGATGAGCGACGGGGACATCCTCTTCATGACCCAGCTATCCAGCGATATATCCCGCGGCGTAGGCAGCATATCCGCCATCAGGCACCACGGCCTGCGCGCCGCGAAGAAGCGCAAGAGCCGCCCCGACGGCGGCGCACACCGCGAGGATGCCTTCAAACGCCTGCACTCCGGCTCGAGATCCCTGCACCACCACCACTCACGACACCACCACGACCACCACCGCTCGCGCCGGGCCGACAGCAGCAATAGCGAGGCGGAAGGCCTAACGTCCTGCTTCAAGTGCGGGCGCACAGACACCCCGGAGTGGCGCAAGGGGCCGGACGGTGAGGTCCTGTGTAACGCATGCGGCCTGGTATACGCGAAGCAAAGGCGGAAAGGCAAGGGCAAAGCCACGAATCACTCGCATCATTCGCAATCGGGGCCGCATTCGGGACCGACATGAGACGTGCAGGCGAAAGGGTTCTGCCTGATTAAAGAACCACGATTTTAGAGAAGCAGGCCAGTGTGGGAGTTTTCCTTTTTCGCCCCCAATGGCGGGGAAGTTCACACCATGTCTACGCCCACAAAGCCCAGTTCAGCCTGGGCGATGACAGCAGAAGACAGCATGGTGTTCACGACCATGAATGTCGTGTTATTCGTTCCGTATACCCATTGTCAAAGGAGGGTCGCTATGATACAGCGGGCCAAGAGAAAAATACAGCTACAGAATCATGAAAGAGAGACAGACGAGGAACAGAGGCCTCGGCCCGAACCAGAGTTCGGGCCTCGTACATACGGACAGGACACAGGCGTTCTTTGGCGTTGAGATGCTTGCTCGGAACATGAGCTGGTGTGCTAATATGGTTATGCTTTTACACGGCGCTAGACAAGTCACATCCCCTATACCCGCTACAAGCAGTCAGAGTCGCTGTTAAACTTCGTTGCAGCCGTTGTGCAAGGCAGGTTCAAAAATCAGAGTTTTCTGCTAACCACATCGAGACTAAATTATGACTTTCGCTTGGAGCACTTATAACACCGCCTACAACATAGGTTGGTTGTGTGGCATCCGCTCTGTTCGTCCATTTGTCAATAGGTGGATGACGGCTAAGTAAACGATGAGAACAGCGACCTTGAATTGTCTTGTTATCTATGCTACCAGGAGAAAGCCAACAACAATGGTAGTGGTAGGTAGGCTTCCACATCAATTAACAATAGTTTCCAATCCTGCTCTTGCGTCCTCTTCTGCCTCCTCGTAAGTGATATCGTGGCCAGGACTTTGATTGTATCGACTCCAAATAATATATAACGATTCAACCCAAGACCATATGTTCATTCGAAGTTTTCGTCGGCCTATACGTGGGACCACTGCAACAACCATCAAACAAAGGCGTCTGCATCGCCGCTGCTTGCTCCCTGCCGCCTGCGGCTGTTAAGGAAGAGATCCACCATCGCCTTGCTGCCCCTGAGTTGACCTTTGATATTTGGGCGCTGCATTTCCGCACCATCGCGATGAGGAATTTGGTTCTCTTTTTCCACTAGCTGGCCGTCCGCATGATGGCCTATAGACCCAAACTGGCGCTCAAAGGCACCAGTGAAACCTGGACTGGACGCCACCGATGCGGGATTCAGTGCCAGCTTGCTTGCTGACTTCCTCATGAGCCGGACCGTGGAAGAGGCCGGTGGCTGCGGAGAGCCCGTCTGCGGGTCTCTGATTATGCTTATGCTCTTCAGTCCAGCAAGAGATTTGCTCTGTCTGATAGCAGGGCCTCGAATGGGTGTCTGTGATTGAGCCGTGGACTTGTGGTCCTGGCTCGGTTTTGTCTTCTCCGAGGGCGACGTCGGTGGTCGCGTTGTGTCTTCATGAAAGTTGTTCGAACCGTCGTCCTCACAGCACGATGCTGAGGTGTGGAGTTCCAAGGCAGTAGGCATTTGATCCTTGTGTAAGTCATCTGCACATGGCGTTGCTGTACGCATGACTGAGCGCTGCTGAGGGCTTAATTTGACCACGTTCGAGTCAATGGCACTCAGGGGTGTCATCGAGTTGGTTGGCATGCGGACATGTGGCTTTGCATTGTCTTCGTCTTCCTCACAACTCCCCGTTTGAGCAGCTTCTCGGACATGCCCAAAGCCAAGGGACCTCGGCATAGTTGGGATTCTGTATTCGACCTCTGGTGACTGCCCGCTTACCCTTGTGGGAGATGGCTCCAGCTTGGCCACGTCGGCAGAAAGCCATGTCTTCCATCCCATTGAGCTTGCTGTGGAGACGTGGCGCTCTCCTGTGGGCCGATAAGTTGGTGTATCTTCGAAGACACTGGTCTCTGCCCCTGAGTCCGCCAAGTTGAGATGCTGCGCAGCGGGATACCCTTGCTTCAGGTCCGTCTTGTGGATAAGCGTGTCTGAGGAATAATTACTCTCTGAGTAAGCCACCCTGGCGGTTGCATCAGGTATGTTAGCCAGTGCAATCGTCTCGACGGTCGTCTCCGCTGGCTCCTGCCAGGAAGCTTGTACTCTCTCGGCACGCATGGCTTCCTGGAGCGATCGTCTGTAGGGGCTGGTCGTACGGAACAAATGAGAAGTCGGGCTTCCGAAAAAGGCAGAGCCTCTGTCCGTGATGGGTTTGGCAGCGACAGATTCTCCCCTCGTCGGAGTGAGGTGGATCGGGGGAGACAGGCTCCGGTGATCGTCGGCAATGCTCTGCGTAATTTTGTCGCCAGAAACATGGACTCCTTCAGACCAAGGTCTTGCGCAGCTGGCGTAATTTGCTACTTCCTTGCCTGGGATGGATAATTGTTGTCGAGAGGGACGCGCCCTGGTGGAGGCGGCGGTGTCGCTGCTGTCGCCACTACCAATGCTGCTTGATGGTGATAGTGTGCGAAAAGGATCTGAGCCATCACTTGACTTGCGCTGCTGCTCCACGATCCCAGCGAGTTGCTGAGTTTCTTTCATCTTTTTCATCAGAGCTGAGTACATGCGCTGGCTGTCCACTGTGGCCCCGGGCGGCAGGCGTTGGAGATCCGTCGAAGCCAGCTCTTCTTGGGATGTGATAGTCTGGAGTCCAATGGCTAGGCGATCTAAAGTTTCCAAATTATCTCGAATGCCATTCTCTTTGATTATAGAGAGGCGCTGCTTCTCCCACTCCTCCGAGGCTTCTTGCGGGCGATGCGCGATGACGGTGTTAGGGTCAGTACTGGCCCAACTCGTCACTCGCGATCTTTCATCCGATACCTCTCCAGCTGCGCTTTTGCAGCTATCTATACTTGCCCTCCGAGAATGCAAGCGTTCGTGAGAAGGAACAGCGTGCATAGAAGGAATGCGAGTCGAAACCCTCGACAAAGAGCTCCGCTCACGGCAATGATCATGAGCGGGCATGGCAGATACCCATGGATTCTCATCATCAAACACCTCTGACACATGCGTTTTCTGGGCCTCTATCTGCTGTGCTGGCAGTCTAGCTTCCTCTTCGCTCTTGTTGGTGAAAAGGCTTTTGAACCTAGACCTGAGTGATGTTGAAACTTTGCGAGCCTTATTTCTTAAACTTCCGGATCGGCTTCGGCCCAAGCTTGTACTTGTCCTAGAAGCAGGCAGCTCCATGTCGCCACTGCTGCTTCTCAAAGTCTTCGGCATTTCCCGTTGGGGTTCTCCACACTTGGATCCGAACAGCTTGGGATGCTTGGGCAGAACGCGATAGCGGAAGGAAGTGTCATGTGCGCCCGAGACGAATGAAGCGTCTCCGCTTGGGCTATCGATGCTTGATTGTCTGTCTGGACGATCTCGGCGAGAGTTCAAGAAGCTCATCGACTTTGGGGCTCTCAATTTTGGCGTTGATGGCGTCGTATTGTTGTCTCTCCTTTTCTTGAATGAATATCGAGGGAAAAGTGCTCCAGCAGTAGTTTGCTTGTTTTGCGCCATTGTAAATTTGTCGTGCGGCGATGAACTATGTGCTTTGACTGCGTTTCCTTCAACACTGCCTCTCAGGGATGCTTTCGTAGTGAGCATGGAGCGTGTCTTGCGAATACGCCGGTAAGACGAGGGCACAGAGGCAATGTCATCCTCTGGCGTGTATTGCTCATACTCTGGACTCAACGCTTGAAGATAAGCCTGGCTCAACCGAGTCTTTATAGCCTCTGGTGTCACGATTGTCTTCCCGACAGAGGAAGTACGATCGGGTAGTGGTAGGTTCTCGGAATTGCGGAGAACGGAGCGCGGCATGTAGCTGATGCTTTGAGTGCTCTGGGAACGGTGGATGGGGCGATGAGCCGGGATATCAGGGGCAGATGTGCGCATGCTGATCCGAGATGCGCGTGTCTGGAGACCAGATTCGGGGCCGACAAAGCGAACGCTCTGCCTTCGCTCCAAGCCCTGCCTTCTCTGCCCGCTTCCAAGACTGGCTATGCTGTCAACCCGGGCCAGCCCAAGGGGACTTGTGTTCTCCTTGTTGGCGGACGCCGGCTGCGGAGGGAACAGAGCCCTCTCAGCAGATCGACGGCCTTGGGCTCTGTAGAAGGCCTCCATCGCCGCGATCTGGGCGTCCCTTTGCGCAGCTGCGGCGTCAATGTGCTCAAGAGGCACGCTGCGGACCGAAGTGGTTGATTTGCGGCGGCGAAGGTCCGATTTGGACTTGGTGCTGTGCCTGCGAATCATCGATCAGGAGACACAGGCGACTGTGGGGGGTAAATACAGTTTAAGCTGCCGGCGTGTGGTGAAAAGAAGCAGCAGAGATATTCGTCTAGACAAAGTGAAGTTTCACAATGATTGTAGGACGGATTGTTGTTGTTTTTGTCCAGGTGAGTGCCCACGGGATCAATAAGCCTTCAAGTACGTAACCAAAAAGTCGAGATTTGACGAATATCGTGACTGGGTGATGCGGAAATGACCATATGTTGACAGTTGATGTTGTAGAGTGGTCGGATGTTGTATCAGCATAAAGGTCATGACAGGAAAATGCTGGAAGGCTCAGGTATCGGCATACCGACAACGGGATGAGGTCAAGGTTGAAGGCGCAGTTCAACCGAAGGTCTGAACTTGACTGTTATTTGGTACCTAGGTGGTGACTGCCTCCGGGCCGGTCCTGGCCCAACAACACTCGCTCAGGGAAGGAGCAATGCCCATCGCCAGTGTGTAAACAGAAGCTGCCCTCGATACCTCAGGCATGCTCGGAATGCTCACAGAAGGTCCAACGACAGACCACGATGAAGTTCCTTCTGCAAAAATATTCGAGGGCTTTCACCAGTGGCTTCCAAGGTTGGGAAGCCTGGGTGCGACCGAGACGCCCTTTCGAGAGCGGTCATTGGACATCTTCTGAGCAGTGACAGTGATGCTTCTAATTTCAGACACGGTCGTGGCCTTTATGGTCCTTTCCAAGATTCAGTCAAGTGCAGAGACTTCAGGATGGCTCGAATAAGTTGGTGACCCTCAAGCTGGTTGTCGTGTTTGTCTTTTTGCTAGTAAAAGCCTCTGTACCGTTGTCTAGGGAGACATAAACCGTGGATCACCAGGAGGTTACCCGCAGATGACAGTCATCTGGGCCCTGGACAATTAATTAATGATTATACTGATACCAAATAGGCATTTAGTATTGATCAGCCAGTTCTGATTCCAGTTATGAGCCGGTTCAAATTATTCCGAAGTTCGAGTCTTTACCAGAAATGCCCGAATATCCTCACAACCATATGTCGGCAACTCCATATGAAGACCAAGTGTGTATTTGGCTTCGTAATCCATTGAGTGCGTCGTGTACTAGTATATCTTCAATCAAGAATAGAGCAATAATACCCAGGTACTTAGGTATCCAGTTGCAACGAATAGCCACAGGATGGGCCTTGATATATGTGATGCACCATGTAAATTTTATATCCATAAATGTACAAGTCCTTCACCGTGGATGGGAAACGCATTGTTACAACAGACCATAGATTCAAAGCACCGAAACACCAGAAAAGGCAGCCTAGTTGCCGGACGATCTTCAGCTGCTGAAAAGATCGGGCTCGGCCAGCCTAGGCAAAACATAGACCGCGGACTCTTGAGAACGGCGCGCCAGCCTGAAACTCAAAGACTGTGAGGTTGTTTACTTGCAAAACATATTTGAACCTCCATTGGCATCTTAGGGTGAGGCACCATGCTCACACTAGGTTCGGCGACACAACAACGCACGTGTGCTCCTCTACATGAGACAAGACGCTTCAGCCTCCAGACGAAAAGTAGTACCGAAGAATGGAAAGAAAGAGAGCAAAAAGTATTCCTCAGCTAAATGATCTGAGTTTTACATGTGTGTTGCTGTCTTCTGATTGCTGGAGAGAGTCTACGAACACGTAGAAAGCGCAAATGAGGGTGCCCAGATCAGCTGCCCAGATACACTCGAGAAGTAGGAACGATTGAGCTTGAAGCTTGTGTCTCGTTGATAACTACACATACTCTCTCATAGTCCACCCAGTCACTCAAGACTACCTATCCCGGCAACCCAACGAGACCGCAACCAAGCGGCCAAGAAACGTAAACCTCGCAGCCACACGTGGGAGAAACCTGGCAGACACAGATGACATAAAACAAGCGTGGGGGAGCTCCCCCCAAACAGCTCCCACAGGATGCCGCGCCCGCAGACGTGGGGGGGCTCTGCCCTGTGACAGCAGCTGACCCCTGCCAGGGCCTCTCCGTCCATCGCTCTCTTGTCTGCTTCTTCCCCGGCCTCCCATGTCCCAGCCTATGATTCCATTCGGCCTCGCACCCCCCGTTTCCCCAAATCCACGTGCCCTTCACATCACACACACGCCCCATGGCGGCCACCCCCTGCGCCAACTGCAACCCTCCCGCGATCCTAGGGAACCAGTGAGGAAGCTTTTTAAGGTTTCGCCGACCTGGGTAGCGCATCCTTCGAACGACACCCATGCCGAACCGCCCACCAACTCGCACATACATCTACACTGCAGTACACTAGGTGTAGAGTAGATCACCAGCCGGTCAACGAACAAAGCCTAGGTATCTCTTTCCCCTGTCCCCCACGGGACTTGTTGATGGCCGACTGACACCCACCTCGCCCGCCCGGCTCTCGCCAATAACGACCAAGGGTGTGCGCTCCAGGGTGATCGCACGTATCTGCCGCCAAGCCAAACCTAGGTAGTAATGAGGGTGACCGTTTGCCGTCCGGAGAAGCCATCGTCACATGTACCTCAGCTACGCATGCGATCGCCTGAGGATGTTGCAGCAGCGAGCAGTACCCATCAACCACCTCCCCCGCCTTGAGGCACCCCAACATCGGGCTTGCGTTTGAACGACAAGTCTTATGTTCCTACCCTTCCAGTGGGGGAGGGCCCGGCAGAGGATAGTGAGGGAGAGCTATACTTGCGCGGTATCAGAGAGTAAGCATCTGACCAAAGGGCAGCTTCATTGGATGACCACAGGGGAAAACCTGTCTGCCTTTAATCTTCACATTATGTCCGCTCCGGGGCAGGAACTTGGTCTGATACCTGTTTTGCCGTGTATATACTCATATAGAGGTACAAGCTGTCTCTCCGTCACTCCCGCTTCCATTCGCACTGTTCACAATGATACACGGCGGCATTACTCCATACATGGCCCACCTTCCCCGATAATGCGTATGGCCTGTGGAGGTGTGTTGAGTCTAGTAACCCTGTGAGAAGATGCTGCTAGACTTAATCCAAGTCTCCTTGCTGTGGGACCTATATGTACAACAAGCCATCGCGCAAATGCATGCCAGAGGCAACTCGCAGTCCACGACCTGTAAGAGTTTGATGCCTTCAGCAATATGAACAAACGCCAATGCCAATGCAATCCGGTCAGAGATCAGTCCAGATTAGTCTCCATGTTTCCTTTCTATTCGATCGCCGTGTACATGTTCGTGCCGTGTCGTCACATTCATCTCGTCCGGGCCTATTTCTTGTTCTTTTGAGTCCCATCCCCTACCCTTGCTCTTTCGCGCTCCAGCACCAGTGTCAACTGCGACTTGGATCGCCCTAGCGGCGGCGGAGGGTTCGGGCTTGGCTGCGTCGGGGTCAATCGCGAGTCGAGGACAGATGCTGCTCGAATGTCCGGTTGGCCTGCTGCAAGGGGCGGTAAGTCATCGTCTGATGGACGCGCCTTGGGGGTCTCAAAGTCGAAGCCTCCAGCAACCGCGATATTTGACAATCCTACGACGCTCGATGATTTGAGGCCGCTAGAACTCATCCGCTTCGACTCGTTGTTTGACCTCGATCGAGCCATCTTCGGTGCAGCATTGGGGCTGGTCGTATCACCCTGTTCTCTTTGTGCCCGCGAACTACCTTCTTGCGCGCTCCTCCTCCGGCTGGGTTCGGTCGTGTCCGCTGGGTTGGTAGAGCTCGTGGAAGGTTGCATGGACTGCGGTACCGATCGTGGTGGCGATGGTTGCATTCCTGTTGACCCGTCGTAACTGCCCAAGTGAATGTTCCTTTGTGTTGGGACTTTGCTTCCCGAATTCAAGGCAGCCGCTTCTGGTCGCTTCCCAAGCACTTTTGCATTCGACCCTTCTCCTAAGCCGTCCTGTGGTCGAGGCAAATTTTGCTGTGTGCTGGTTCCCTTGGAACCCTTGGAAGTTGGTGATGGCTTGTTCGCTGGCGCTGTTTTGCGTGAACCATCTTGGGCAAGTGCGTCCTGGCTACTCGCCGATGCGGACTCTCTCCCTACAACAGGGACCTGAGAACGCTTCCCGGATGGTTTGGTGCGAGCTGCTGAATCCTCCGCGTGTGTCGCCAGACCTGAACCGTTCTGTCGTTTAGAGGGGCTAGAATCCTTCCCATTTACTGTGGACGCCTGTTGGTTTGGTGCATTTCTCGAGGCAGAAGCCGTATCTCGAGGGCTCGGGTCAGAGACAGTTACAGAACCGGTCGATGACTGCGAGCTCTGTCTCCTTGGCAGGACGGGGCGTCTCTTTGACGTAGTGGACGAGGCCACAAACTTTTTGGGCGCGGGCTTCCTATCCACCTTTGCCGGTGAGATGGAACTAGACGATGCACGAGTCTCTGGTTTCTTCTTGGTGGAAGTGCCAACGTTGTTGTCTCCGCTCTGTTGCGATATTTCGTCCTCTGAATCAGGAACATCGACGAATCGGGCGGTCGGCCTCGGGCCAGAATTTGAAGGCCCTCTAGGCTTCTTCAAAATTGTGTGAGCTGGCGGAGGCCTTGATGAAGACGGCGTCAAGCCATATATTGCCCCTTTTGCGATGCTTGACTGTGCCTCCTGTATCTGGCTGCCCACGTCATGAGCTTGTGGATGTTGTGCCGAGTCAGACTCATGCATACTCCGTGTGGGCTTTGGAGGCGGTTCCCAACGGTTTGGAGGGCCCCTGAGAGGAACAAAGGTTGGCCCGGAAGCTATCTGCTCCCATAGACGTGCGAGAGTCTTGCCACTCAAGCCTCGCCTGTCACTTCCCCAGACATGCCACCAAAAGTTCTCTAGGCGACAGGCAGTGGGATCGTGCAGGCTTTTGTGCGTCCTAGTATACGTCTTCCAGTGGCGATGGATGTCCTCGAGTGGCACGACTGGCAATTTGGCGACCTCGGCATAGATAGTGGGTGAGTCGAAGACAATGCCCTTGGGCAGCAGCTGCTCGAGAGCCTCGACTATCGCCTCCATGTCGAAGGTGCTGGGCCGTGTGATGAGACACTAGTTGACCAGAAAATTCATCGACAACGGTACGAGCGCCTGACTAGCTCGACATGATTCGTGAGATCCAACCACAACTGTGACTTCAGGCGTACACTCGCTGGCCGGGGACTAGGCAAGGCTATGGAAGCCTGTCAAAAAGGCAAGAAAAGTAGGAGTGATACGCGACCAAATATCCAATACTATCGCAAAGCGACAGTGGGGCACATGACAACTCCAGTCAGTCAGCCAATGGTAGGATTGAAAGATGGCCTTTTGGCGGACGAAGAGTCAGCGCCTGAACAAAGATTTCGATATCGGTTCGTTCGTCGAGACGGTGCCTCGAGTTTGATGGTAGTGCGGTGGCGCAAACATGCCTCTGCCCGTAGGTTGATAGATATGCTGACTTTTGCGTGTGGGAGGAGAGGCCCTAGTATGCTTTAATTCGAGTGTCCAAGGTGAATTCAAAGCGAGGTACCCAGCATCCTGTGCTGATGCTGGATCGAGGTGCGATTATGCGACAGGGCCACTCAGGGGCCAGTGGTCAAGGTGATGTGACTTGGTCACTGCATCCACACCGCCAAAGCAAATGAGGCGCCAGAAAATGCAATGAGACGTATTTTTTTGTGGAAACCGAAACGGGAGCAAAGACTGGGGGGAAAAGCGCAGAAGTCAGTACGGATGTGCCGATAGAATGGCACTAGGTGACAGAGAAGTGTCTGTCTGGATGGGTCAGTTCGGATGGGGGCGAGGCGGCCATGATGCGGTGAGTTTCTTGAAGACGAGAGCAGGAGCGGCCAGGATTAGGTCCTGGGGCAGGATTGGAAACTGGTAGCCCAAGGATAACGTGATCAGGACGTACATTACGGGGCTTGTAGTTATGGGCCGCTGCGGTTGCGGGCTGGAATTAGGAGGGTGACGCGAGAAGGATGGGCGTCGATGGTGATGTACGGAGTACACAGTACTATGTAGCAGTTAATCCTGGGCAAAGGTGCATTGCCTAGCCGGGCTGCGGATATGGTTCGTTTTGTCAAAGGAGAGAAGACAGCTGTGACGGGAAGCCGGGAAGGGACAGAATCCGGGCACGGCACACAGGCCTTGAAGTCATGATTAGCAAGAGAGGAGAAGGGGAGGAGGAGGAGGAGGAGAGAAGAAAAACGAGGGAAGAAAAGGGAAAGAGGCCCAGGAGGAATCTTGGTGGACCACGAGAGTGGAAAGAAAACATTACTACCGTCTCTCGCTCTCTCTCGCTCTCCTCTCACTCGAGAGAAGGGACCCGACCCGGGCTGGACTGAACTGGGCCGGGCATGTCGACGGGGAGCAGGGCAGGGGCAGGGGCATAGAGACGGGCTGGGCACTGGGCAGGAGGGTACCTAGGCAGAGAGCGGAGGGGCGGAGAAGCCAGGCGCCTACCTTTGGCAAGGTCAGTCATACAACGATTTGATTTGGAAAATTCGACGGGACGAGACAAAGTCCAGGGCAGTCCAGATCGAGACGGACAGAGGACGGGTTTTCTGCGCGAGTGGGCAAAGTGGGCCGCTAACGGCCCAGAGGCAGAGAGCGGCGAGGGAGTGACAGGGGCAGAGTGCAAGAGGCGCAACTGAGGCAAAGCAGAGCCCCAAGATCCACTTTTGGAGCCAGCACAGCAGCACCAGCATGGCACAACCAAAACAGCCTGGACATGCCGTCCTGGACCTGGCTGTGTGAGCCCACTGGGCCTGCTAGTAGCAGCAGTGGAGAAGGGCGAAGGAGAAAACGAGAGAGAGAGAGAGAAAGAGGAGAGTGTAACTGAGGGCGAGACTGACATGTCCTTCGGGATACCTAGCTGGGCAGAGTGAGAGTACCGTTCGCGGCGAGTAGAGGTATCGATGGCAGCTTGAATACAAGGGCGCACAGGACAAGTGCTCGACGACCGGTGCAGGAGAGACGTCGAAAGGCAGGTACCCGCCCGACAGGAGGTACCTTGCGAGAGACCCGGGGAAGGAGGAGCCTAGGGATCTAGGGACCTATGGGGCCCAGAGGACGTGGTCATGTCTTCGCCTTTGTTCCTCCCAACCTTGGAAGGACAGTCTCCAGTCGTGCATGCCCACCTGGGACGGGATCAGGGACCGCCCTTGTTCGACTGGCATCCGCAAATCTTCGTCCACTTGCAGTACGGACACTACCTACAGTATGTAGACCACCTACCTAGGTATCTAGGTACCTCTCTTATGTACTTGACCTGCATGGGGCCTGTTCCTGTTCCTCCCCGCCGCCCGCACCGAATATCTCGTCTCATTCGGCCCAGACTTCCCAGGCCCTATGAAACCGCGCTCACTGTGACTGTGTGCTGGCAGCGAGCATGGGCAGGGGGCCCAGGCAGGACGAACAGGTATGAGGACCGGGCCAACTACCGCGTGTAGAAGTGTGCTGTCACAGAAGCCGGGTGGAATGGTATGGGAAGGAACGGCCATACTGACGGCGGCCCTGGCGTGCCTGGAAAGGTGGGAAGGTGCGAAGTTGGAAGGTTTTGGAAGGTTGGATGACGATGACTGACGACTTTTGCAAGTACGTGCACATGCACACAAGGGGCCTGCACTTACAGCGCCTACATAATTCTACCAGATCCTGACGCATGGTGCCGTGAACGGCGATGCGGTACGCACAAGATTTCAAGGTCGTGGTTCTATTCTATTTGAAGAAATCTCCGTTGTTTCGTCCCATCTCCATGGATCCTGATCAGACACTGGCACTCCGAGGCGCACAGATCAATGCACCGGATGTTTTGCCGTGCCAACCGCGCAGAGTCTAATGCCTTTTATACCAACGTTGGCTCGAGGCTGGTCAGCCAGCCATGTCGATAATCCACGTCACCCTTGCCGTCGGCGGCGGCAGCAGCAGCAGCAGCAGCAGATCCTTTTGGGTGGGTGCTGGATGCTGGATGCTGGATGCGAGGATGGGCGTGGAAAAGAGGAAGAGTCAAAGGATACATGAGTTGGCTATACATGTATAACACGAGGTTTTGAGTCAGCGGCGACGAACGTGCCTCCCCTCCTCAGGCCACCTGCAGAGCCTACCACAGTAGCACGGGACAGTGCTGTGTAATGGACAGACATGCCTGCTCGTCGCGGGTCTCCTGACCTTGTTGTGCAGCAGGAAGCGGCGGCGAAGCGATCCCCTCTGAGAGGAAGGTACCTACCTCGGTATCTCATCTCAGGTACCACAAGACCCCGGCAGAATAGCATTTGGACCGACCAATAATGCCAACCAGGGCTGATGGCTGATGGCTGACAGATGCGAAGGTACCACGAGGCGCCGAGGATCAGGATTGGGCTGGCACGGCTAAGATGGGCCCGATGGCAGCTGGATTGCCGCGGGAGAACCAAACGACCAACCCTCTGGTCGCCGGGTTCCATTGGCGGGGTCGGACCCGGGTACCTGATGACCCATGACCGAACATTGCTTGGACTACGGTACCTGGATAGCTGCAAGGTAAGTAGGAGTACAATTCCTGGCACCGCCGTCCTCCCACCGGCCAAGGCAACAGCAGTCCTCACCGATGTTCATTACATGAGCTGACTGACTAACTGACCGTCTACCTAGGTGTGCAATTACCTGTGCAACACCTTTCACAAGCCCCCGTTCACCAGCGCGCCCCGGAGACCACAACGTCCGGTCGTATACTATGTGCCTTCGTGCGGATCTTGCACCTGCAGCGGCCTTGCACTGCCTCGGCATCGGCCTCGGCCTGACGTGGAGGCGGACGAGCATGAGGACAAGCATGAACATGAGCATGATTATAGTGTTCTCCGAGAAGCCCTCGTGACCTCTTTCGGTCCTCACACCCTTGTGCTCTGAAGGATTTCAGGGCCAGCCGGGAGCCGGGCGAGGCCATGCACCAGCTCTGGTTCAGCTTGCCCCGGTTTTGTCGATTCTTCAGAGTCGCTCACTCCATTCGAGCAGCCGAGCCTCGTACACGTCCCTCAAGCAGCCTGCAGCCCGCAGCCTGTGCCATGCTCACACCCCATGTTCCATGCCCATGTGCAGACAGGCAGCCTGGAGCCGTTGCCGCCCGCCCCCACGTCTCGGCACGAAGATGCGCGCACAGCTGTTCTAGAACTCCGGATGTATTTCCAATAGACGGGTAGACCATCTACTACACGATTTCCCCTTTCTCAACGCCTCGGCATCGGTAGACGTCCAGCCAGCCAGCAAACTTCAGCACGGAACCAAGACTCGTACGACTTTCCGTCCACCTGACCAGGCTGGCCAACCAACGAGGTTTCGCGCTTGAGACAGCCTCGTGCACAAGCTCGATTGTACAGTACAGTACAGTCTTGATCCACGGCCTTGCTTTGCGCCTTGGCAGGGGATCATGCCCTGTCGTAACTGTAAGCTGCGCTCTCCTCCAACCATGACCTTGCAATGCTTGGCTCGGCGAGCAGCAAGCGGATGATCGACGTGGCTGCGTGGGCAACTTTTGCCTCGACTCCCGCCGTCACACTTCCGCTTCCACGGCAGCCTGGCCGCCTTACCAGCTTCCTACCCAGACTCTCAAAGTGGCAACCTGCGCAAAGCTGAGTATGACGCCGCAAGGGTTCATTCAGCCCGTGTCATGACCCTGCAAACTGCCGTCTCTCTGGCCACACCGCCTACGCGGCGAATGGTTCCTCGTCGGGACCCTGGCGGCTTGGTCTGATCTCGTGACGCAGCTGTCTTACTCTCGCCGTGAAACACAATTGATCAACGTCTTCCATATGGTGGCGTCAGCTACAGCTCCCAAGCCCCCGCTCGCAGATTTTGGTACCAATGCAATTTCGCAGTCGTGCCTTTGCCGCGGGTCGTCTGATCAAAACTGCGGAGAACAGAGGTCGTGTGACCACAAATCTCGGCGCAACATGGTTTCCCTATGTCGCTGCGACATGGCGGCTCTCCTATTGGCTGGGCTCTGAGCTGTTCAACTGAGACCTGCCCCCTTCCTTCTCGTCAGATCCCTCAAGATGCCTAGAGCATTTGTGTACCACAGGCGCTCGTCTTGGGCCCAGTGAGCATGAATGCAGCCTACCCCGGACAAAATCTGGGCATGGCCAAATTCTAAGCCCAGGCTGGTCGCACACATCTGTGCCTACGTGCTGAATCCATCACACCGGCTCCGGGAATGCACCATCTGACTTGCTCATCATCACAACCTCCCGGCGATGCAACACTCTGCGCCTATCCTCCTATGACTGCAGCCAGATCCGAACATCCTGCCGACTCAGGCAAACATGAGCTGGCTTCTGTCCGGGCGGCCTTTTGGGCCTAGCTGATTTTCTGTACGCACAGAATTCCACCGCGTGGTGCCTGCCAGCCCGGGAAACCCGAGGTGCCACAGGCTATCTTGCTGCTTGTAGCTACCGCGGGCTGGTGTTGCTTGGTTCATACAAACGACTAGTACCCGGAACTGTGGCCGCCACCTCAAAAATAAAGTCGTAAATATCAAATGCTAGCTTCTGCTAATATTTTAGAGCACGATTTGTACACAGTGCTATAGGAAGTCTTGAGACTTCCAATAGTTTGACCTCTGCGCATTGCATACCAAGGCTTGCTAGGTACCAGTATCCCTCCTCTTTCACATGTCAAAAATTGCTACGGAGTTGTGGGGCACAAAACGACAACCTGCAGGAACCCACGCGCAGATTGGCGAGAACAGTCATTTCCAGTACGGGACTCGGAAGATGGTGTCTTCATATGCACAAACGGCTGCTGCAGCAGTGCCATCGGTGCTGCATACATATACACGCCCTTCTATCGCCTCTTCCCCATGGATGGTCCCTCCTCCGCGTGTTCGGAGCTCTGGATGCATTGACGTGCCAAAGTCCTGTTGGGGTTGCAGTCTGTCTTTGTGTCCCAACAAAACACCATGCCGTTGTGTTGTCGATTCGACCTTGCTCTGTTCTCGTAGCTTCGATACATAACTCACAGCCGGTCTAGACGCATCGCTTTGCATGGCAGCCAGCTGGCCAGAAATGAATGGGGGGTTTGACCCAGTGTGGAAAATCCTGCACATCGATTGTCGAAGGGACGGAACGCTCCGGCAGACTGTCTCATGTGGCCATGCGCCAGCGACCCTCTTCGCTAGGAGAAGCAGCACAGTTATCGATGTGGCTTGCTCTGACAGTCTGGGTCTGGAGCCGCCACCACGCCAGGAATGTGAGGAGTCGAACTAGCGATCTGAAGAGGCAGGGTGAGAGCCCACTTGGCGCAAGGTGTTCACCCGCCAGGAGACCACGGGAGTGGGAGGGTCGGGTCCGGACCTCGTTGGACACGCCACAACGCCGCCCATCGATCGGCCCTGCGTTGGTCCCGTCCGGAGCAAACCGATATGCGGGACATCCCTTGCACGGCTCAACTAGCGGCTCCTCCAGTCAGTCAAGACGAAACCAGAAATGAGTTATTCCAAATGTGTATCGCATTCTGGGAATGTGGAAGTATCGAACCTGGAATGGAAGGGCCTGCGGAGATGGATATGGGCCCACAGATGCTGACCGTCTCGGGTGGCACCCGGCACAACAATTCTGGGCAAATGGAAAGCCTTGGATCGACGCCGTCGACGGGAAGGCATTGTGGCTCCGTTCAGGCCGATCCGCAGCTCAACCATCTGCGGTCAGGTTCTACTCAGCACCTAGACCAAGATTGCCGACCGAACTATCTGCTCCAATTGTCTAGGTGGTTCTCAGCCCAGGCCTAGAGCAAAGGGGTCCCAGTCCGTTCTGATACTGATGCTCACTCTCTGGGCATAAGCATTGACACATCGACCCACGAGCCGTGACAGTAAGGGCTAGACCCAGGAGAGAGGCACGAGGGAAAGATTGCCGCAGAGCGCTAGAGCGCGAGAAAATGCACTTTCCAGTATTGACGTTTTACAGAATAACTCTTGTGCTCTGCACGATGCTTGACGCGGTATCATGAGATCGATTCCCTATCTAGAGTCGTAAGAACATCATTGAACCGGACAATTACATGTGGGCGCAGAGACGCCTCTGCTGGCCCCAAACAGCTACACACTCGGGTCTCCTGTTCGCCGAACCATCCAGATTTTGCCCTTCCAACGCCGAACAACCCCAATATCAATTTGAAAGCCAAAATCCAGTACCATAACTGACGAAAAGGGACCATCTACCCATGGATCAGGTCACGGTGTAGCCGCCGTCGACACGAAGGTCAGCACCGGTGACGTAACCGGCCGCGTCCGACAGCAAGAATGTTACCGGGCCCATGAGCTCCTCGGGCACGCCCATCTTGCCCTGGGGGATGAGCGAGATCCACTGCTTCCGGAGGTCCGGGTTGTCGTCGAGAATCTTCTGGGTTCTGCGGGTTGCGGGGCAAGAGTGTCAGCGAGGGCTGGGGATCCCGCCGCCAGTGCGGCATCGAACATGAGAGGCAACTTACAGGGCCGTCAACATGTATCCTGGCGAGATGCAGTTGACGCGGATGTTGGCGTGGGCCCACTCCACGGCCAGCGACGCAGCCAGGTGTCGGACGGCTGCTTTAGCAGAGTTATAGGGTCTATGGATGGCGGCAGTCAGCAAGCATTTCTACACACTCCGCCTTCCCAAAAATCCGAAGAGAGCATCTGCTAGTCTTGCCGAAGATTCTGGTTCTCTTGGCGATGACGACCACACGAGGGATGCGACCCCGGATCAGCCGCGAGCCAGTCGGGGCGCGAAAGCCATGCCTTTCCCCAACTGTACCTGCAGCAGGCAGCTGCAGCAGCGGCCGCTGGAGACAACTTACCAAGGCAAACCTTCTGAGCCCATGACATCCAACTCTGCGCCCAGCCGGACGAAGGAGTCCGCCCCGCTGTCGCAAACGAGTTTGGGGAGCAAAATTGCGCCAAAGAGGGACAAAAGGGGGCGGAGGGAGAGGGCGCAAAAAACAACAACAAACAAACACTTACGCCTGGGGCTGCGGCACGTTGACGATGGAGCCGCTCATGCTGCCGATGAAAACCATGCTGCCCTTTGCCTTGCGCTCCATGAGATGGCGGGCGACGGCGGTGGCGAAGAGGTAGGTGCCGTCGACGTTGACGGCGAACAGCTTGCGCATGCGCTCGATGGGGTAGTCGGTGGCGTTGTAGTTCTCGGTGAAGCCCGCGGACGTGACGAGGTTGTCGATCTTGCCGTGCTGCGCGAGGATGTCGGCAATGCAGGCGCTGACCGAGTCTGGGTCTGACACGTCGGCGTAGTGGGCTGTCACCTTGGGGGACCTGCGGTGGGTGTCAGTCGCGAGGGATTTCGTAAGGCTGAAGGTCGACTTGACTTTGTGGAAACTCACTTCTTTGCGTTTGGGTTGTCCTTCTTGAACTGATCCATGAGGGCCTGGGCTTGCACCTCAGCCTCGTCCTCTACAAATCAACCACGAGAACTCATCAGCCAAGTGGTCTTCCACTTTTACAGCCTCAAACTCGCTCAACAGGGCCCTTCCTCCGCGTTGGACTTACTGTTCATGTCGACAATGGCTAAGTCAGCACCAGAAACCACCATCCCTTGCCCCATCACCAGGCCCAGGCCCCGAGCGCCGCCGGTGACGACGCCAACATTTCCCTGCAGCGACAAGGTCGCCAGGGTCGGGTAGACCTGCAGGCCGGCGCGGCCGGCGCCGACGATTGGCCCCGAACTAGGGAGCTGGTTGTCCTCCGGATACTCGACCGTGATGCTGTCGTCGGTGCGGGCGAACGTGCCCGCGTGGGTGGGCTCGCTCTTGTCCCGGTTGCTAGCCTGGGGCCGCTGCCGCGACTCTTTCACGTAGGTGCGGATCTGGCTGTTCTTGGTGGCGAGGATGGGGGTGGTGGCGGTTGTCGGCCGGTTAGCTGTGGTGATGGCGGTGGTAGCTGGGGCTACTGTTGGCCGCCGGCCGACGGCTCTCAAGGCCGCGCTTGCAGCTCTGGAGAAGGAGGACATTGTGAGGGTGAGTGCCGTAGGCCGAGATGGATTTGTTTGAAATGCGACGAATAGGTCTGTCGATGAGAGGTGAGAACCTCGTCACAGAGTTTCAATCTCAGATGATGAACACCAAGCTTGGTTGATATGCAACGGTGCTCTGTCGACCTCGAGGTAGGCGCAGGGAGGTAGGGTACGTGTAGAGCTCGAGAAAAAGCAAATAATCAACAAGCAGCAGCTGTCACTGCTGAGGTGCGTGCAATGCAATGTGATGGCGGGGTAGTGTAGTAGCAGGGTAAGCAGTAACGGTGGCACAACAACAATAGTATTAGCTGTAGCGATGGATATTATTACTTCAGAAACGGGAAACGAGCTGGCCGGCGGGCGTCCCTTTTCAATGTCTGTGCCTGCTACAAGGTCCCGGCAGCCGGGGAAGACTGTTCTAGATGCTTGGCCACCTGATGGTGGTTGTGTGGCTGCGCCGAGCTGTTCTGTTGCAACGAGGTGAGGCGGCGAGGGTGACGAGGGACGGGGACGAGGCCGGCGAGGGCGAGGGTACACCTATTACTCTGGCGTAGACCGACTGGCTGATTATTCCCGGAATCTCGTGAAAGCAGAAGGAGGAGGCGAAAGAAGAGCCAGAGCCAGAGCCATACATGGACATCGATGAGAATCGACGCTCTTCCTTCCTTCGCGCCTGATCGCTTGATCAACACCGTTTCCCTCTCGCTCTCGCTTTCTTTCTGTCCCCCCTCCCAAGCCATTGATATCATCCCTTCACACTTGCTGAGCTGACTGTCTTCCGCCTTGTGTCACTGAGCCCAGATCCAGTGACAAGAGACCGACTCTGGCTGTAAGCCGGGCTTGACATCATCAGCCAAGGGTCCATGGTGTACGCTACATACTGCACAACTGCAGATCTCTTGGGGGTCAAAGTCTGGGGGAGAAAAAGTCCGGGGGAAGCGTAATCAGGGGTTGGGGACAAGTGGAGGGGTGAGACGAGAGAAACAGCTAGATACCTTGCTAAGGTTGCTAGACCACTTAGACTTGCATACAGCACCTCGACTGCCTGACTGCTCCAACATGAAGTCCGACCAACCCTACCTACCCAATCCGTCCCCGTCCATCCATCAATCCATGTTCCCCCCGGTGTCAGTGCCCCTGGACCCTGGGGAGAATGCAACCCCAGCCGCAGCGGCTGCAGCCAGCCGATCGAGCCTCCATGGGTGAGAGGAGAGAAGGGAAAAAACGTGCAGCTTGCATCCCGACAAGCCCCAGACAGAGTTCCAAGACGTTGGGTCTCAAATTGCTTTTAGCCTTTTTCAGGGATGGAAGGGGACGGGGGTGGGAGGAGCTGGCCGACTCCGACAGAAACACAACCTTTCGGATTCTTGCCCGGTGAGGTGACACAAGGGCGACAGATTCCCGTCGGTCAGCACCATTCTCGTCTTGTGCGAAGTATCGTGAGCTTACGTAGCTAGCTGCCCAACGATGCCGTTCCCGCCTGGGCTTTCTTGTTGTCTCATTAGATTAAATTTAGAAGCATCTATGCATGCTCGTTATGTTCGCAGGGCGTGCATATATCCACTTTAAAAACACCATGTCTCGTATGGCTCGTCTTGGAATGTTCGAGACCATCACGTGGACTCGTCCATTCCAGAGCTCGTGATATCCAGAAACGAAAAGAAAAGCAAAACTGCCATGTTCCCTCTCCTGACGGGGAATATTCCTTCCGTTGTTTTCTTGGGGTATCCTGTGCCTGCCGTGTATACCTGCCCGCCGCCAATCCTATGAACAGCCATGGCCTTTCCAAAAGCGTCCAAACAAAAGAAATCCGCGCTGCTGCTGTTCGTTGCCACCCAGACGCTTATTTTCATCATTTCTGTCCCCTTGTTGAATCGTCAACGAATGTGATGCTGTGAGATCTGCTGTGTCTTGTCGACGCGATTGCTGTTTCGTCTGCTTCGTTCTGGTGCCTCCGATAAATCAAGTCGCTGTAGTCGTGAGTTGCTTTACTATAGCAAACAGTGCGCCCTCCGAGCCCGCCGGGACCCCTCGCTTTCCGACCGCTACTCGTCGAGCTTGAACATCCTCCTCAGCGTCCCAAACTTCTTCTTCTTCTTGCCCCCAGCGTCACTTCCGATGATGTCGGTATCGATTGTTCCTTGATGTGACATCGTCCTTCGCTGCAGGAACGAAGGTCTCGGGAGTGACGGCTGTGACTTCGAGTGGCCCAAGACACTTGGACTCCTCTGGCCGTTCACAGCATCCATAACATGTGCGCCCTTGACATCGTCTGGTTCGCGGGTCTCAACCTCGGCCGGTTCGTGCTCCGGCGCCTCCTCGTTCAACGGCCACGTAGCCCCGCTGTCCGCCCTGTCGCGCACGCTGTCGGACCTTAGAGCATTCAGTTCGTCTGCTGACCTCTCCAAGTTGGTATCCGCCCTTGCCGCGCTCTCCCTCCTCTCGGGCCGCGAGATCGCACCGCTGCCCTGCTTCTTGTTCCGTCGTAGGACCGACGACATGAAGCTGCGGCGCGCGGGGCGTCCCGCTGCATCGTCAGCTCTGGGCAGGGAGCCACGACCAGAACGACTGCGTTTGATGCTGGGCTCGGTCTGCGCATGTGGCAAGGAAGCTGGGCCGGAAGTAACACGATGGGATTTGTCGTCCTCGTCGCCCCGCACAGGCTCTTGTTCATCAGAGAGCTCTTCCTCCTCCGGAAGCGGTGGACTGGGCAGGGCGTTGCGCGATCTAGCGCCCCGCATGGTCTTGGGCATACTCAGCGACGGCAGTGGCTCAGGAACTATGTCCTCGTCACTCGAGTCGTCAAAGCGGCTCGAGAATCGGCGTGGAACGTCTCCCTCGTCTTCGTCACTCGAGTCATCACCGAAACGAGAGCCCTTCTTGTTTTTGGCTTTCTGCCCAAAAGAACCAGAGAAGCGCAAATAGCCCTTCCCCTTCCCGGAGTCCGATGAGCTCCGGCGCTTGTTCGCTGGCGGACCGCCGCGGAGTGTCGTCCGCATTCTGCCATCCATGGTTACTGGAGGTTGGCCGCGCAGGGAAGGGCCGGCGCCACCAGGCGACATAGACCGTAGAGACAAGCGGCTCGGCTGCCTGTCCCGTGTGGCCCCCTCTGCTTCTTGCGGTCCATTGTCTGCTCTCATGGTTTTGCGAAAGCCGAATCCTTGACTGGCGGGCCTCGACCGCTTGAAGCTGCTTGCACTGGAGTCTGAGCCACGACGGCGCAGGCTTGGTTGGATGATGTTGAGCCTGCTTTCAGGCTCCGAGACAGCTCGCGAGTGCCGGTTCGGCCCCGTGATCTCAGTGGTGACCCCCAGAGCTGGTGGGGGTGACGCAGGTTGCTGTGGAGTTGCAGCTGACCGACTTGGTGCATCTGAACGTAGGGTTTTGCGCATCCGGGCCCCGGAATCGGCTGGCTGAGCGGGTTGGGAGGGGTTGCCGACGGGAGAACGCAAGGTCTTGCGCAGCTTGCTACCTGCTTCCGCTTTCCCAGAAGGCTGTTTGCCACGGGGCGTCGAATTCGCCGCTGGGCTGTAGTCCTCCGCCTTGGATCCCGGCTTGACCATATAAGTCCGTTCGGGGTCAATGGCTGCTCTCTGCTCCTCCATCACCTTCTTCTCAGCGGTCCTCTTTTCGACCGATTTCTTTCTCCTCGGTTTCTTCACATCGGGCTTCATATCCTCGAGGTCACCCTCAGCACCAGCCTCTTCAGTAGCTTCTTTTTCCAGCTGGGCCCTCTTGTCAGCCGTCAGGCTTCTCCAATATGCCTTGGCAGCTTCCCAGTCGTCAATAGGCCCGGAGACCCCTTCCTTTTGTATCATGGCGATCGCCGCTGTCTCATGTCCAGGGGCCTTTTGTGGTAGGCTTGGTGTCGGAGATTTAGCGACCTGTGCCTGTACCTTCTCGATCTCAGGTGGTGTCTGGCGCGGGGGGCTGACGATAACAGCATCAAGTGACTGAAAACCATCACCTTCAAGATCCAACGGATCCTCATATGCGTCGCTATATACACTGTCCCCTTCTGACTCGTCCGTGAGCTCCTGGGGGACAGGCTTAGTGGCTAGAACGGTGCTGGGAGTGTGTTCTGTTGCTTTCGCGTCCTCCTTTTGCCCCACAGGTTCAAATGCCACTTGTCGGGTTGGCGCAGACGAGTCTGTTGACGTTGTATCATGAGTCGAAGATTTATTCTCAGTGTCTGACTCGACATCCGTCTCTGGAAACTCGCCTGGGAAACGATAGGAGTCTCGATCTTGTCCCGCTTCGACGATATGTGGGCTGGGCTGAGTGACGGAGATAGCAGGCACTTCAGCAGATACATCATGTGAGTGTTGGCCAAAGTCCTTAACATCGCTGGCAACCTGCTCGCCTCCAACTGGCTCAAATGCTGAGCCGTTGGTGGGCTTCCATTCAGGCACAAGGGTCGAAGCCTCGCTGACTCGGCTTTCGTCGGCTTGCAGCCTGGGTGTGTCTGCCATCAGCGCAGCATCGCTATCGTCGCTTGCAGTATCCGAGGCGTATCCGCTGCCCTCGACGGAAGTGACGACCGGCGGCAAGGGCTCTCGGAACTTGGAAGTGTTAGCCTCATTCTTAGGTTCCTGCTCGTGGATCATTGCACCCAGAGCATGGTCGCTAGATTGGCCCACAGTATCAGCGTCCTTCCTAAGAGCCTCCGGGGTAGTGGGCTCCGATTCCTCCTGAACCGGCTCGTAAGGCCTAACAAGCGGGCGCTCCTCGGCTTCTTTAGGCGGCTGTTTCCTGCCCCTTATGCTGCCGAATGTAGGAAGCATTGGTCTCGGCTTCATGCCTTCGTCCTCCTCGAGGGGTATTGCGTCTTTCTTTTTGCCTAACCCGAGGTTGCTGTACCACGGCCGCCTGCTGGCGGCCACTTGCGGACTTGGTGGTAGTGGACTGTCCGTCTCAGCCCTCCCAGCCGCCTCGCCGACGACGACCGTATTCCCGTCATCGAAGCTGACACGAACCGATTTCTTCCGAGGCATTGTCTGCTCATACGAAGGGACACCAGCCTCAGATCCGTCTGAAGCAGCATCTGCGGGAGACGCGCCGCGAGAAGGACTCTGGTGTTTCATGGCAGACTTTCGCGGAGATATTGATCTTGGCGGAGGCTCATGCAGCACAGTCAGGCTGTTGTGTACCGGCCCGAAGCGGGCACTGCGCACGGGGCTCTTTGAGTGGGCTCTGGAGTCGCGTCGAGTATGTTGCACGTCTTGTGGTTCAGTGTCCACTTCGCTTCTATCACGACTGATGACCCGTGGCTCCGTCGATGACAAAGGTGCAGCTGCAGCAAGCTCGGTCGGGATCGCTGGGGGCGGACGGGTTGGCGGGCGGGTTGGCTCAACTGGTACGTCCTCTGTGAGATCGCTCCGAGGTGGGGACGGTACGCCATGGACATAGACGTTGTGTCGAGCAGGTACAGAATCTAGAGCAGCAGAGGTTTTCGGGGGTGTTGATATAGGGGCTGGGGCTTCAAGCTCAACCTCGGACTCCAAACCCTCCGATTCCGACTCTTCTCTCACTACAGACGGTATCCTCTTCAGACCGGTCTCATTTGAGTCGCGAGTCGGGGACTGTGGCTCATGAACCACTTCTGGCGCGTTAGAGGCAGGTGAGATCGGCGTTTGCGCATATCGAGGTTGTGGTGGCGCAACGCCCGCGCTTTGCTCTGTCACTGCTGCTTGCGGAGCGCTGGGAGCTGTTTCAAGGGGTGGCTGGTCTTCCTCATCTTCTGGATCATGTGCCATACTGTTGCTGTCTCCCGTTTGATGCGATCGCAGCGACGCAGCGGCAGCCACCTGCGCGGCATTCGTAGAACTCGATGCCACCGCACTACCCTGGGGTCGACTGACAGTACCCTTAGCCAAATGCGAGCCAGACCGGGCAGGTACTTGTTTCTTCTTCTTCGGCTTGGCTTCAGAAGCTGTCTGAATCCTTTGCTCGAGGGCCGACAAATCGGCCTGGGGTACCATCCTCCTAGAATTCGGGTCATAGACAAGCGTCTG
This sequence comes from Diaporthe velutina, assembly GCA_038088505.1. Classification (NCBI taxonomy): domain Eukaryota; kingdom Fungi; phylum Ascomycota; class Sordariomycetes; order Diaporthales; family Diaporthaceae; genus Diaporthe; species Diaporthe velutina. The sequence goes on along the minus strand of JBBWSJ010000049.1, from coordinate 243,722 downwards.
ATCCGAGGTCACCGACGAAGACCGTGCCGACCTGACTGAGCCTCCCCGTTGGGGAGACATGGTCGAGCTCCTTCGTTTGGCTTTCATGCGAGGTTCGGGAGCAGGAGCCGGTGGCTGCGGCACTTCGTCAGGCTTCGTGAAGGTTGGGCTGCGAATGCGTGCAGGATAAGAAAAGTTGACCGGCGACCCACGGCTGTCCGGCCTCTCCAAGCTCTCGCGGGGTTGCGCGTGTGTCTGCGCCGTCGGCGACGTCGCCATGATCGCGTCCGAGGTCCTCACATTCGCCGGGTCACCCGTCTTTGCCGCGCCGAACCAAGTTCCGCCGGACTTGTTGGCCTTCTGCGACGCCGTCCTGACCGGTGCGGTGACTATCCCAAGGCTCTTGGGCTTCTGCCTCGCCTGGGCCGCCTGCATGTTGACACTCTGCGGTATTGCTGGTACGGGGGGCGCCATGTCGTCGGAATGATACGAATTCCTCGGTTTTCCACCGCTGCTCAAGGATCTTTGTCCCTGCGCTCCGGGTGACGGCGACCGGAATGTGCGCTCTGTCATGGACCCGGAGCTGGCCTGTCTCCTGAGCTGGCCACCCGGCCGGACCGGAGTGTCGGGCGTGCTCCTCCCGGCAGACGAGGATCGCGACGCACTCCTCCGCGCGTTCCTCTTCGTCTGGACCTCTGCGACGTTGGTGGGAGTCGTGGGACGGGCCTTGAGGGCGGCGGCGGCGGCTGCTGCGCTCAGCGAGGCAGTGCTTGACTCGCGGCGGGTGAAGGCTGAGATGGCAGCAGTGGCTGCGCTGGGGTTTGCGGTAGAAGCATTGAGAGGCTGCGAGGAGAGGGAGGGAGTAGAGTTAGCCCGAGATGCCTGGCTGTGGATGGCCATGGCGGCGAAAGCCTATCTAGATCAAACAGGGGTGGGAAGAGAGCTTTTGCCCAGCCTGGCCTACAATGGACGGGGAGCAGATGTCACGGGATGCAGGCAGATGCAGACATGTACTTCAACTCCCAAGGCTCCCAGGAAGACAATTCCTGCTTGTCTATGACAAGTCCACCGAACGCTGGAATGTGCGACAAAGGAGAAACGGTGGCGAGCACTCGACATACCGGATTGGGTGGGCGACGTCGTCTAGACCCGAACATGGCTTCTCGCTGCTTCGCTACCGGGTACAACCGTGCATTGTATGGGTATTTTGTTGTCGCATGCGCCTAAGTCTAGCGAGAATCGAGAGAGCGAGCCAGCAGCAGACTAATGATGGAGCTAGCGTTGGGAGGAGAGGATGCGTGTACTTGGGACAGGGAGACAATGAGGAGAATCTTGGATTGGATAGGCAGGCAGTCTAGTCAGTGAGAAAGGAGGCAACCAGGTTGGGGTGAGTTTGGTTCGTTTGAGCCGAGTAGAGGGATCGGGCGGCGGAGGAGGGAGAGTTGGGAGCGAGGGAGCGAAACAGAAACATAGGCAGAACCACAGCCAGAGACAGATGACGATGGATGATCCTCTGGGCTGGTTGGTCTGGACTGTCAAGCCCCGGGTTCCCGATGCTGGTCGGTGCCAGTGATCGACAAGACAGGCCGAGCTGGGACTGGGCACGCCTAAAAAAGCTCGGGCACTAGGGGTGTTTCTGGGTCGAATTGGGCCCGCCAAGCACTGGCACCGCCTGGGGCCAGCTGGGGCCGGGGGCAGGGGGCCTGTCGTCGATCCATTAATACTCAACCGGGGAATCCCAAGCCGGCCTCAATAAAACTTGAACACAGCCTTCTTCGTACACCACGACAAAATTACCACAGCACAACGAGTAAGTGAGCGGTGGCTCCATTCAGATGGACCATCTCATATGTAAGAAAAGGGTTCCAGCGGGATCGGGAAACGGCGACTAGTGACACCGTTGCCAGAGACTCTGTCCCAGCGACAACGCCTTTCATTTGGTTCCACGAGACCGCCACCTATCCTACTAGAAACTGCGACACGTTGTGGTCTTAGGACGGCAAAACACACTGTCTAGGTTGGGGAGAAGGGGAGCCAGAGCGAGCAGCTGTCTCAATGCCCTGCCTGCAACTGCGCCCGTGCTCGTAGGTGGATTCGGCCGCTCTCACACGTGTAATCGCTCGATTCCCCATACTCGAACGCCCGGATTGCGCCGGCCGACATCCACCTTGACTTCCACGAGCGTTTGTCTTAGGTAGTCTGGGGAGGCTGCATAGACCACGCGGTGTATCTATGTAATAATGTGCTTTTTATTAAGCACGCTTGACATGTTCAAACCTCTGGCCTGTCCGCCCATCAATGCCACCCTGACACTTCGATCTCTCCGATTCGCAGTATTAGATTGTCTGACGTCTCGCCCATGGCCGACCAAATTGCTCCCTAATGGACTGGTTAGGTTGGTCCGGTGGGAGAGGGTGACATCGTTACTACCCCAAGCTGTTTTAGTTAGGGGCCGACTCCTTTCGGCTTACCTCGACTTTTCTGCTGTTCACTGCCTAGACAAGCTTAGAGGGGTCATACGTCATAGCTCGTCCTCGACGGATGCCGTCCACACGCCTCGGCCGTACTATACGTAAGATTTGTTAGACTCACACCTGATTACTCATCCGGCCAACGACATGCAACTCTATACAGTGTACCAAGAAGGCAACACTACTTCAACTGCACAGGACTAATGACCTCTATTCAGACAGACATGTTTGTTAAGATAGCACGGCTGCTGGCATAATTGGCTTGTCTTTTCGAGGAATTAACTTGCACAATTGGCGCTATCCATCATTTGGAATATTGGAGTTAAGGTGAGGATCGACCTCGCAGGCTCACGAGTTTCCTCCCAAGTGCCTCACATTCTAGACCTCGAGTTCTTTCACAACTCGGGGGCTCTGTTCTCGGCTGCCCAACATTCTCAATCCTGGAGAATTTCGTGCTATGCTGTGGATGTTGGATTTTTGGCTCTATCATGTGCAGGAGAGGGGGGTATGTAGCATCGTCGGTGCGCCGATTCGCAATGCTTCCGTTCCGGGTGACCACACGCTCGCTCCACTGTCGCGCACCCCGAGAAAGTATACCACAGATGGGTGAGGACCTTCCAATTGATCTTGTCTGTCCAGTGAGACAGCTTCGCTGCGCCCGCACAGTGGGCGTCCAGAGTCGGGCTCCGAGGGATTTCCCACAGCTTCTGCCTGTTGCATCTGATTCCGAAACGCAAACAGAAAGAAGCGACAGCGACCCTCCACATCCCTGGTCCCTTTGATGGAGCCGTTTGGCGAAGACCCAAGCCTTTAGATCTTGCCCCGTTCACCCTCAATTTGCACTCCTTCTGCCCGTCCCGTACCCCCTCCACCGCCTGCACCACCGCCGTAATCAAGTTCAGCCGTGCCGGGGTAGGTCTTTTGAGAACGGCCAAAGTCGGCCGGTGGTTGGCTCGGATCAAGCTCGTAATTGCCCTCTGCCTCATACTCCTCGTCATCGAATACATCGCTCTGCGTATCCTGACTCTGTGTGTGGTTCATCGACGGTGCTGCATGTGCGTCATTTGTGTGACTGTGCACGTTGTTGCCGTTTCCGTTGGTGTTGACGCTGCTGTTGGCGCTGTTCTTGGACGGCGCCTTGCTCTTTTTGCCCTTGCGGCTTCTCGCCTTGGCTTTCTCCCATACTCGACGTCGCTCCTCCTCTTGCTGGCGAATCTTCCTGTCCTTGATCTCATACTGTCGAATCAGAGCCACTGGGGGATAGCCAAAGATGCGCTCGTACTCGCAGAACTCGCAAATCCATTGGTCTTCCAGCTTGGGCGGGTTGAGAAAGTTCTGCCTTGCAGTCCCCTCGCGACGCTTTCTGGCTTGCAGGTGCAAGTCTCTGGCCGCTCGACGTCGATTCTTGCGATCTAGACTCGCCGCAGACTGAGGAGCCTCGCCCCGCAAGCTGCTTTCTGAGGGTGCACCTTCTTGGCCAGGAGTGCCAATGGCACCTACCGCCTGGTGGCCCTGACTAGTACGCGAGTGCATGTAGCCTCCTGCTGCTACTTGGTTGTAATCCATTGCAGCCGAATTGGACATCTTGGGGTCGGAGCCTGGCCAGGCTAAGGTTCCCGGGACTTGAGAGTCGCATGTGAAGGTAAATTGCGTGGTCGCTGGGGTTGACTTGACCGATTGCTGCTGGTGGAGTAGGCTAGTGTTTTCCTGGCCTTCTAGAGCGGGGAGTTTTTCTGCGTTGGCAATCGCGTTAGAAATAATGCCGGTGCTTTGGGCTTGAAGACAAAGACAACGTCAGTTTGACTCCAAAGTTGGCAAACAAAACCACTCGTGTTTCTTGGGGTTGACCAAGACAAGATGGGCGTTCTTCAAAGAGCAGCCCAGACTGCGATTCGAGACTTACCTGTGGGGGACCAGTGGCCTGGACGATTCTTAGAATTTCGTCCCAACCAGTTGCCGCTAGCATCTGAGAGAGTTTGCAGCGGGCTCCTACCATTTCTTGCCCTCCCAAATCGGCCCCGCCCAGGACCAGAGACGTTTTGACCGGCAGACACGAAACTTCCCGACCCGTAGTAAGGCACTGAAGTAGAATTTCCATTCTCCCCTGGCCTGTCTGGTATTGCCGCCAAGCCAGGAGACATGGCGTGGGTGTCGTTCAATCCGTGGTCGCTGAGGCCATGTGCACCGTTCATCTCTCCCGCCGACGGAATCTTCCTCTTCTTCTTGTTGTTTGTGTTCTCGAAAGAGTCATATCCGTCCGCTGACGACGTAGCCGAAGGCGAAGGCTGTGGTGCATGACCCTGTCGCGCAGTATCGGACTTTTGCAGCAGCCGCGGCGAACGACCTATAGACTCTGTCGGCGGCCGGGCTACCACAGCTCTCCTGGTCGACACCTCATCCATCTCATGCGCTGCACTTGCTCCATTCCTGCGAGTCGGGGGGCGACCAGACAGATCTGAACGAGGTTCTCTGATGGCTGAGCTCAACTCTTCCTCCGACAACGCGCCTTTGAGATTACATGGGTATGAAAACAGAGCAGGCGCTGATTGGCGTGCCGGTGGATACTCGATCGCATCAGCCACCTCAGGCGACAGTCGCTCGCGGAGGCGACGTTTGGGCAGCGGTCGGATGGGTCGATCTGAGCGTTCGTTATGGTAGCTTGGAGTAGTAGGTACAGTATCTGAAGCCATATTTTTGTTGAAGCCTATGTGATGGAAAACACAGCCACAAAGTATTAGTCCAAAGTACAGGCCTGAGAATAGGCAGATGAACGTAAAGGTGATAAGGCAGATGTTGTGGAGGAAGGCGAAAACCCCATATTGGTGCCCCTCCAACAGCCCCTCTGTAAAGGATGCGCGCGCTGGAGTGCCCGCGAGAACGCCGATAGCCGTGCCCGGGACCTGTGAGAGGGGCATGATTGTGTCTTGATTTGGGTCGCGAAAGAAAGGAGAGTTGGGAGGTGACAGGTGTTGGGAGAGAACTTGTTCCTCGCGGGACAAGGTCAAAGGGTGCCATGGGAGGGAAAGAGTGAACGAGGCGAGGCGATGCGAGACAGGGGATTGCAGGGCAAGGCAACCAGATGCTAACTGACCGTTCACGGCCTTACAAGACAGAGCCTCCGAACTTTACTCCAAGCAAGCCGCGAGGTCCAGCTCCCAATTAACTGATATTGTCTTCCCTTCTCTGTCTTGTTCCCAACTGACCGGCGATAGCGAAGCAGCAGACCCGCGGATAGTTCTAGGGGGTGGTGGAGGCGGTGGTAGACGTCGTCGCCGTCGTCGTCGTCGCTGTCGCTAGCTCGGTGTGGAGTTAGTTGGGTATCGTGGCCGTCCCGCCTGCCCAAAGATACAGTCATCAGACACTGATTCTCAAAAGCAACAGAAATCACCGTTCCAAACCGTCAACCAGGGGCGTTCGATTGACCAAGCTTGTTCTAGGCGGCGGCAATGAGCCAGGAAGCAAGCCCCCCAGCTGTCCCCATGCTGCCTCTGCTCAGCGGTCGCCCCCGCGGCGGAGCCATGACCCAGCGCAGCGAGCATCCGGATCTGGGCGAACGAAGCTGCCGCCCCTTCCACGGTCGCCGCAGGTTCGATAGCATGGCCATTGCTGTGTTGAACGGCTGGTGTACAACAGAGCAGGATCGGAGTCCACCCACCTTTATTGGAGGTCGACAGCCCGCTTGTCGGGGGCCGGGGGCCAAGCGAGAATGACGACTGACAGAGTGTCGCGGCAAGGACAGAAGCAACGGAGACGAACAAGCATGCGGGCAAAGGGTGCTGATGCAACAGAATGAAGGAGGAGACTCGGACAAGGTCGATGCTCTCTCCAACCTGAACCGGGGCCAGGACTTTGTGTGAAATACAGATTGCTGGATGCAGGATGCAGCACAAGGTGGTCAGTCGGAATTGGGGGGCTCTCCCTAAAACGCATAGCACACACGGGAATTCTTGATAATGGGATGGGTCAATGATAATCGAGCCTGTGGCACTGGGTGCCAGGTCCGATGAGAGAGCAGGGTTACCTAAGCTGGGGAGGTGGATGCCATGCCCCGAGTGGGCGGGCAGCCGGGACAGCTCACCTCGGCCTAGCTGTCTGGCAGTGTCTGGGCAGCAGTCTGGCAGCAGTCCGGACGTCTGAGATTAATAATGATGGCCAACGGCTGTTTGTGCATGGTGACTGCGAGATTGATTCGAGGGGTTGTGATGAATCCATTCCGTACCACACCGTACCCAGGTGAGCGGCCCGCCCTGCCCGTTACCGTCACGGCCGTTCGCTCTTGAACAAACCCCTGCCTCCCCCCCTCCATTCTGTCATCGGCTCACTGACCTCACTTTGCCTGGCCCATCCCCCGGGTCCCATCAATCCAATCAATCGACCGCTCAATCAATCATCAGCCAGCTCGCACTCACCCTCTCTTCCCCCAGACAACGAGATTTCACTCCAGCCAGCTCATCGATCCTCACTCATATCCACAACCCAGACAAACCTGACGTCCATCCCCCCCGGTTCACAAACTGCCTGCGCCGACCACAACCATTATATATCAGTGGACGCAGTACTCACCCGCCCCCTCCGCAGCTCGTCATTTTTGTCGCTCTTCGCAATGGCCTCCCGTATCGACAAGAGCTCCGGTTCCTTTGGTGGTGAGCGTGCTGGGCGCTTCCATTTGCTGATGGTGAGCAAACCGTCCTAGAAAACGCTTGTTAGGCGGAGACCTTGACTCTGCGCCATGGCAGTCGGCCGTAGGGAGTCCCGCCTAGCAGACCCCGCCCACAAAACGGAACCAGGCACATACTGTGCATGCAGCAAGGGTACCTCCGGCACATTGGCTTTTGGCCCGATGCGAGCTGCTTGGTGCTCTGCTCTGCGCTGCGCTGCGCTGCGCTGCGCTGCGCTGCTCTTTCGCTCAGCATTATTGGGTTTGGATTTTCCCACTCGTCCATCCTCCGCTCCGGTCCTGAACCACCTCACCTTCCAAATCTGCCTCTTTCTCCTCGTCCTGCTGCTCTGTCCAGCCCTCCCTGTGGTCGACCCTCTTGTCTCCTCCCTGCAGTCTTCCCTCAGTCATGGTTGTCGGCTTGCTCGAGCAGCAAACCTCCTTCGTTCCGTCCCTGCCTCCCTCGAACTAGATCTCGACGCCACTTCCACCTACCACAAAGCTCGACTTCGCTTTCTCACCCCTCTACACTCGACAATTGCCTTCGTCCTTACCGTCACTGCCAAGCTCCAGAGCGGTCACACTCCTCCCTCGACTCTCTATCCCTCGTCCTCCCGCCACACACGGCTGCCACCAGTCTTTCATTGGAGAGGCTAGGTACAGCTTTCTGCGCGTCGCACCATTCCCCTCCCGCCTCCCGCCTCTCTCCCACACAGCCCTCGTGGCAAGCAATGGCAGGGAACTCTCCACCGAGACGGAGTTCACGTGCAAGAACAGTACAATCACAATCGCAATCGCAGACACAATCACAACATTCGTCTACATCCTCGAGTCTCTCGGGTCGTCCCGAGCGAAACACCAGATCCGTCAACAAGACCGGCTCGCCTCAGAAGTCTACCCCCAGCCTCTCTGACGAGCCGCCCGACGAGTCTGTCGCGAGCACCGACGATTTGCCCACCAGGCGGCGTCGCACTCGCGCCCAAGGACAAGAAGAGGAACGCGACAAACCACTCCCACACCGAGAAACCATCGAGATGGCCGGCGACCCAGACGAACTGCTCGAGGAGGACGACGGCGCCGTCCGTTGCGTCTGTGGCTTTGATGATTACCCCGGCCCGCCACCGGTGGATGACGATAAGAAGCATGGTCCCAAAGATTCAATTGATGTCGAGCCACTGCTGCCGTCCGAAATTAACGATGACGTGGCGGGGCTATTCGTGCAGTGTGATGTCTGTAATGTCTGGCAACATGGTGCTTGCGTCGGAATTATGAGCGAGGACACGACACCTGATGAATACTACTGTGAGGAATGTAGGAAAGACCTCCACAAAGTACACATAGCCAGCAATGGGTAAGCTCTGTTCCTTCCTCCCGCCCCTCGCGCTCTTCCGTATGAGGCTGTCGAGCCTCAACGTCGCACACCCTAATCTACCTCCCGGTGCTCGAGTGTCAATGGCTCGTTTGGTCACGGTGCGGCTCCGACAAGACTGACTCCGTGGCCCTCAGACAACGCTACTCGCACTACTTCCCAATCCTTCCTAACCACCGAAAGTCCACCACGCGATCACGATCTCCAAAGGACAAAGATAGCAAAGAGAGGGAAACGAGAAGTGGTCGGCAGTCGTCGATCACTCAGGCATCCAAGAGAAGGTCTACCATGAACAGTAGAGATGCGGCCTATGATGAGGAAGAGCAGCTACGTCTCGCCATTGAGGCCAGCAAGGAGGTTGTTGGTCAAGACAGCGCCATTGATAGTGCTAGTGGTAGCAGGAGATCCAAGCGTGGCCGCGACGACAGTGAAGAGTACGTTACTACTCGCCTGGTAATACAGCGAACGACTGACATGTGTTTGCAGGAAACAAGAGACTGGCAAGAGGCAACGGACAAAGTCGAAATCCCCCTCGCCGGCAGAAGACAACAACGAGCAGCGAGATGCCCTCGAAGATTCCGAAGAAGCCCTAAACAACAGAAGCGGATCGAAGAAGTCCCGCAACCCGGCGACTCGCAACCAGGGCCAGCACAAGGAAAAGGAGCGTGAGGAACGTGAGCGTCAAAGGGCTGAAGCAGCAAAAAAGCGTAGCGGTCGAGCAGAACGCCGGCGAGCTGATGGTAGCACACCCGCATCTACGATTCTTGTGAAGGGGCTGGAGGCTCAAGTGGATACAGATTCAGACCCCTCAGAGGAATTGCCATTGGCAACTCGGACGGTAGCGAGCCGGTCGACAGGCGAGAAGACGACGGTCACGGCCACGGCCACGGCGACGACGACAACGGCGACAGGAGCGAGCGAAGGCAAAGTGGAGACGACGTTCACGGTCGAAGCACCACCCTCGTCACAACCAACACCCGATACGCCCCCGACACACACTCCAGCCCAAAGCTCATCAAAGCCTAAACGTGCCCCGGCCAAGAAAGGCAAAGGGAGAAATCAATACACCAAGGATCGAGACGTACGCGACGAGACTTCTCCAGCGCGGTCTCAGTCAAGGGATGTACAGGGACATGACACTGGACACGCACATCATTCCAAATCGGGCGAGGCCTCGCACAAGCCACACTCACGGACTAAGGGCGGATTTAATAGCAAGGTGTCGATGACTGACATGAAGCGGAAGGCTGGCGCAATGCTCGACTACATATCTAGAACGCAGGTCGAGATGGCCGGAGAGGCGACGCCGCCGAACACAGACAGTCCCAAGCCTGTCGAAGGCGTCACTCCACAGACCGGCGGGAACGGTGCCCGATCAGGACAGAAAAAGGTGTCCGAACTTGCTAACGGCGAATTGGGATCCGGCTCACACTCGACAGGCGAGCAGAAAGACTTCAAGGATCTCTCGTCCATGGAAATGATGGCGCGTCTGTCGACCGACTTGGTCAAATGGCAGCAGGAGTTTGCTTCTTGAGCCCTGTGGTATCTGGCTTCTACTCGATTTGCTAAGCGTTTGGTGGCCCTCTGTTTATGACAAGGAGTTGGCTGTGTCTTGGACGGCAGCTAGGTGGCGTCTGTCGATCCCAGGCCAAGGTGGTCTTGGAATACGAATTATTGCATAATGCCGGCGTTCACTCCCCTCGGCTTTCCGGTGCGGTCTTTCACGGTTTATAGCAAGACGTGTCCATGCGTCAAAAAAATCCTGCACATATCACCAACGAGCGAGATGATGGAGACTGCAGATGTTATATAGCAGGACGGACGCTGATACCCAGAGGTGATCGGACGACAGCGGGTCCTGTTTGATGCAGAGCTGTGCTAGGCGGATGACATACAGCATTCCATTTTGTGAAGTCTTGAAGTTGCAGTTACTTTGGTAGTGTCTGTAAAATATCATCAGTGACAGAGGTACTCATTGCAGGTCCCAGGAACCATGGGTTTCCGTGACACCGGTCGACGCACACTAGTAGGACGACCGCTGCGCAGAAAATCCCTGGCAAGATGACATCTTGTGGATTAAGCTTTACAGGAACCTACAGAAAGGTTTGTTCTAGAAAACCCCTACTTTTAAGACGACCTGGAAGTCAACCTTCGTGCCGATAAGCTTTCTTGTTCTTCACAGACTGTGCAGAGAGTACGGTCACGCGGCGAATCAGTTTCAAGAATACCTCATAGCATTGGCTTGTTCGCTGAGTATTCTAGTCTAGTACAAATAATTCAGAGCGCTTGATCAGTCTCCCGCGAGACAGCTCAGCAAGAAGCAGTCGTTTGCGTTTTCTCAAGTGAGACCGTGCTGACGCCGCTGTTGTGTGTATGCCGCTAAAATCACAGCCAATCCCTACAAGACCCTCTTTCCTTTTCCCAAGAACCCAATCGCGTCTTTCTTATTTCCTCTCAGCAACATTCTGAATTAAGTGAACTAGGCTTCACTTCAGCTCGGTGTGTCTGAGCTCGCGCTTGATGGCTCACCATATTCCGCCTCCGTGAATCAGGCCTTCTGAAGGGAAAAAATCGCCCAAGATTCAGTGTCATATATGCTTGTGAGGTTGGATCGTGGTAGAGCTTCTTCGTCGGACCTTAGCCGGTAGGTCTCTCGACGCTCAACAATTTCTCCCTGAAAGCCTCGATGATTGACTCCCTGCCACTCTCGAACTCGGCGTGTGAGAGGTCACACAAGGCTCGCTGCATCGTTCTTTTCGGGAGTCTGCTCGTGCAACCAAACCAGGCCTCGTAAATCGCAAACCATTCCGGTTCGCCTTCTGTGCCCCAGTTGATGCCCCATGCGTCGCTTGTCCGTATTTCTTTGACGGCGTGGACCCTATGCTGTTCGTAAGCGTCCCAGGGAGCCAGAATCTCCTGCCACCCGTTTTGAGCGCCTGTGGGGTCGAAGGCGAATCTCAGCTCGGACAGCAAGGTGATTCGGAAGATTAGGTGAGAAGACATGAATGGGAACTCCTCGGCGCTGTCGGGACAATTGAGAAAGTGAACGGTCTTGTGCGCATTTTTGGGCTGGACGCGGACCTCCTCCACAAGCGCACAACCAGCTGAAGTTTGAGTTAGCGAGCTCCAAAGAGGATCAAATGAACTCGGAATTGGGATTGCTTACGACGTATGATCAGGTCGAACAGAACCCTGCCCTTTTTGATGACCTCTGCGCACGATGCTGCCAAAACGCACGCCAGCATTTGCTCCTCCGACTCGACCAAGTGTCGCGGCAATGGCTGGAATAGGCGTCTGTCCAGAGATACAGATCGATCGTTCGAAGGTATCTATGCCTCTATGAGACCGTTCTTCTCGGTAACGGACGAAAATTTCTTTCCTCTCGTGAGTTGCATCACTTGGAACCAGACGTCAGTGAAGATTGTTGCGGCGCGCCGCAGGTTGCGCACTTCTTTGCAAGCAGGCTTGTGGACCTTCTTGTGAGCCTTCATGCAGTCACGATCGCAATAGAAAGTTGCGAAGACTACCTCGCCAGATTTCTTGATGCGGCATCCGGGGCAACACCTCGTAGCTTGCGTCTTTCCGCAATTAGAGCAATCCCCACGCCCTATTCGCGACGAGGGCAAAAGGTCGTGGGAAGAAGCACTGCTGGGCGACGCTGGAACTTGTACCGGGGAGGTCTCGTCCTTTGAGCCGTGGAGGCGCCAGAGGTAGTAGGCCAGAAGCTGGTCTTTCTTCGTTCCTTGGCTTGATGCCCCCCCATCGCGGCTCTTCACCAGTGCGACCTGAGCCATAGCACATCTCACACGATGTATGTAGCTTCCTGGCTCTTTATTGGCCGCCCACACTGTGGAATCGAAAATGTACAGAAAGTCAATATCGTTTGAGTCTCGATGGTGCAAGCGAGCAAAGAAGTTGACCGCTTCTAGGACAATTCTAAAACGCTTGTCCATGGCCTGAAGTGTATCTGCATCAGTGGCGCCGTGGATATCCTCGGGAGTCGGTAGAAAATTGAAGAAGATCTCAGCTGGATCCTCTTCTGGGGAGATGTTGCTCAACAAGGCCTGCACCGTGCCCAATAGGTCATCCATCATGATGGCCAGTTTGACGACCTTTTCTGAAAAGAAGCAGGCTGCGACGTGAGCAGGAGCGTATCAGCGAGTACTCAAATGAATGGTTTACCTGAAAGGACTGGAAAGGATGTGTGGTCTCAACGTAACAATGCTGAGTGCACAGCATCAATCAAGAGAGCTACTGGGCTGAAAGTCTAGAAATAATGAAGGAGCAGCTTTGAAGAGACTTGACTCGCGGCCAAAAAAACGTAAGAAAACAAAGATGAGGACTGGAGGAACGACAGCATACGAGGCGAGAGTCGCTCGAAGTGGAAAGACGTTGCAATGAGGACAGGGAAAGAGGGCTGCAAGGAGCGTCTCGACGCGGCAAGAGTCAACAAGAGTAGACAGCTGGCAAGTACAAAGGTTTGAAAAGTTTGGAGATCGCGACCGGCAGCTTGTGCCTGCCAGCGGATCCTGGGACGAAAAGACAGAGCACTATCGAGTGTAAGCTTAGACGGATACTTCAAGATTGCTTTGGAGTAGGGTATCATTTCTATCGAGCTTCTTACCACCACCTGATATGGTCCTATTTCTGGGCATGCTTCGCCAGCGCCCTGTCCTTCCTCGCCTCCTTCTCTCGCTTCCTCGCCTGATTCATACTCAACGGCGGCTCCAAGCTCAGCTTCCTTGCCGCTTCTAGACTGTTCCAGGTAACCTCGTCCAGGACAAACTGCCCCAGCATCCCATTCCTCCACCTCCTAACTACCCAGTCCGCAGCACCCTCCAAGAATTCCTCGTCGCCTTTCATGAGCTTTCCCGTGCGTCTGGCCACGCCCTTAAGGAACTCATGGACATCGTTTGTGGGCTCTTCGCAGAACTCAGCGTAGACCTTCCCTGTCGGGTCGAAACGATTGAGGTGAAAGAGGAGGTAATCGGCCACGGTGACCCACGAGATGAGCCCATCCTTGACGCAACCCGCGAGCGTGAGCTTGAGCATCGACTCGGCGTCCGGCACGTAAGGGATGAACACTCCCGGCGTGTCCAGGACAAACACACCCTCCGAGTTGTCATCCCCGGCGATGACCCGCACCGGGGTGCCGAGCTTCCGCGTTACGCCGGGCTCGGAGCCCGTCTTGGCGACCCTGGAGGCACCGCCTCGTGTTGGTTTCCCCTGTGACCGCAGGCGGTTGAGGAGCGATGACTTGCCTGCGTTGGGCATGCCAACCACCAGTGCTCTCAGCCCCGTGATGCTTTCATCGTCTTGTGCTACGCGCTTGATCTCTCTCAGAAGCTCCTTGGTGCCCTTGCTCTCATTTCCAGCGCCGTGGAATAACACGGATGTGTTACCTGCGCCATGTTTCTCGTGGAAGGCGGCTAGTGTCTGGACTATCCTGTTTCCCTCAGCGCCTGGCACGAGGTCCTTATGCGTATATACGATGATACGTGCGCGGCAGGCCGCGCTGTTGCCACCGGAAGCAAAGCCTTTGTCGCCTCCCCGGCCGAAGTTTGTTGAATTCCCGTACATGAGGGTGGATTCCAAGAGGGGGTTCCAGGAGGTCAGGGGCACCCGCATGTCCCGACATTCGATGACCAGTCCGACATTGGAAAGAGTGCGGCGCATGCGCGACAGAGCGGCATGATGATGTCCGAGAAAGTATGAACGGACTATTGAAGAGGAGACGCCAAAGATTTGCCTGGGGGTAAAGGGGGTTGCAGATGCGAGAGTGGCGGATGAGAAGGCGGCCTTGGCTGCGTTCGCAGCTGTTTCTGTTAATGCCGATGCCATCCTGTCTGGACATGCACCAGTTTCTCTCAACCAAGAAGAGTACCCAAGACTGTTTTCACCGAGGCATGTTCCCACGGCAGACGGAGGAACTCGCTAGATACTCCTGGTCCAGCTTGAGTGCCGGACAAATCGGGGAGTTTCCACCAGACCTCTCCTGGAGATGAAGTCTCTAAGCACAGATCCTGTTGCAAGGTTAGACTCAAAATTTGTGGATAGGAAACATGAGACTCCAAATTGGTCCAAACAAGTCGTCAGTTGGCTGCTATACCAACGTTGATCGGTTTAAGCAATAAGATTTTACGACAGGGTTAGGAGAAGACTCGACGTGAAGCCGAGAGCAGGGGGTAGCTGAACCTCCCAGGTACTTGGGTACTCAGGTACGTCGAATAACCCCCGTCTGGGAGCTCCATTGCCCCGAATCGACGTCATGCTGCCGACATCCCCGGCGCCTCAACGGAGCTCCGTCTGCAGCTGCTATAGCTAGCTACAGTACCTACCCGTGGTACTACCCAGTCACTGTAGCACCCCAACAATACCCCGGCATCCCACTCGGGTCCCCAATTCCCAACACCACAGAAACTGAAGCTGTTGTCAAGAAACAGTACCCCTGAGAGCTTCACAATGGCCACGATCAGACCGGCTCGTTGCCTGAACCTCACACTATTGCGCCCACGAGCCGCCGGCGCATGCAAGAGCAGCTCCCGACCACTCGCCGCCGCCGCCGTCCGCCACAAGTCCGGCCCATATGGCTACACACAGGCCAAAGCCCTCGTCTTCTCTAAGCCAGGCGAGCCCTCCGATGTGCTGAGGTACAGATAGATGCCTGATTTGAAGCCGTCAATCGCTCAACCACGCGAAAGCACCCGCTGATTTACCGGCTAGGCTACACAACCACTCCATCTCGCCGCAGATCCCCTCCAGCTCCGTCCTCGTCCGCACCCTCGCCGCCCCCGTGAACCCGGCCGATGTGAACACCGTCCAGGGCACCTACGGCGCCAAGCCGTCCTACGACACATCCATCGGCACCTCCGAGCCGTCCTCCAGACCCGGCAATGAGGGCTGCCTCGAGGTGCTGTCGGTCGGCTCCGGCGTGACGGGCCTGCAGAAGGGCGACTGGTGCATCCCGGCGTCGACCGGCTTCGGCACGTGGCGCACGCACGCCCTCGTCGAGAACGCCGAGTCGTCGCTGCTCAAGGTCGACAAGAGCGGGCTCGACCCCATCCAGGTGGCCACCGTGTCCGTGAACCCCTGCAGCGCCTACCGCATGCTGCGCGACTACGTCGACCTGATCGGCCAGTCGGTCAAGACCTTCCAGCGGGACCCGTCGGCCGCCGGCGGCGCGTGGTTCATCCAGAACGGCGCCAACAGCGGCGTCGGCCGCGCCGCCATCCAGCTTGGCCGCCTGTGGGGCCTGCGCAGCATCAACGTCATCCGCGAGCGCGAGGACCAGACCGCCACCGAGCAGCTGCGCCGCGAGCTGCTCGACCTCGGCGCGACGGCCGTCGTCACCGAGGCCGAGTTCCTCGACAGGGGCTTCACGACCCGCCTGCGGGACGAGTTCACCCGCGGCGGCAGGGACCCCGTCACGCTCGGGCTCAACTGCGTCGGCGGCAAGTCCGCCACCGCCATGGCCAAGTGCCTCAGCGAGAGCGGCACCCTCGTCACCTACGGCGCCATGTCCAAGCAGCCCGTCATGCTGCCCACCGGCCTCCTGATCTTCAGGGACCTGCGCTTCCAGGGCTTTTGGCTGAGCCGCTGGGCCAACGCCGACCGTGAGGGCAAGAAGAGCACCGTCGACGAGATTCTCGGCCTCATCAGG
This sequence comes from Diaporthe velutina, assembly GCA_038088505.1. Taxonomy (NCBI): domain Eukaryota; kingdom Fungi; phylum Ascomycota; class Sordariomycetes; order Diaporthales; family Diaporthaceae; genus Diaporthe; species Diaporthe velutina. The sequence continues at coordinate 227,586 of JBBWSJ010000049.1, read as the reverse complement.
GCGGGCAAGTTCAGGGACGCCCCTGTGCAGGAGGTCGAGTGGAACTGGCAGACCGAGGAGGCCACGCTTAGGGAGGCGGTCCAGGGCACGCTGCAGGGTTTCAGGGCTGGAAAGGGCGTCTTTGTCTTTGGTGATGCGTGATAGCACACAACAGGTCTTCACAGTCTTAACGGAGCGTCAACCGCATTTTCTTGGGAATGGATATTATAGGAGGCGAGCAAGTGCAATCCAAGAAGCCGAAGAGGCTGCACTGTGTTCTCGCTAAAGTGGGTATCAACGCAGATAAAATTGTACATAGCAATGGCAAGATAACCCCATAATCCATCGGCACCAGTCCTAGATTTTCTATGCCCATGCAGATCTGGCGCCCAGGCGGCTCACGACAGCTCGAGAGACTTGCTTCAGGCTCTGAAAGCCTGCGTCATCGCGTGCAAACGATCTATCATCACCGGCGCGTACGCATACAAGTTGTCATCAATCACCCTTGCCAGATGACGCAGGGCGTTCTCTTCATTGAGCTCCAGCTGCAGCCTCTCCTTGACCTTGACAACCGCCTTGTCCGGTTCGAGCTTGATGTCTGGGATATTCGCGTCTACCATCAGACTGAACAGGTTGAGAATCAAATTGCTCGACTTCCGCAGAGCGGCGTACGCCAGGTAGCAGTATTGTGTAAACTGGCGGTACTGGTCGCTATTCGTGCCCCCCATGGCTTCGACCATCTCCTTGGAGATCTTCATGGCCGGCGCAAAGGGCTTCGGGTCGCGCCCTAGGATGAATCCGAAGTCGGCGTGGAAGAAATGCCCATCAGGAGCGAGGAGGAGGTTGTCCAGATGCCGGTCACCGACCCCCAGAATGTACGTGATGACGCAATATCCGGCACATGACCTGACGAACGTGTCCAGTGTTTCTTTGCGCAGGCCGAGGGGCGCCTTGTCGTCGGGGTTGTTCTGCTTCAGATACGCGAGGACAGGGGCGTTCTTGTATTTGGTCACGATATTCTGGAAGGGCATCGAGGGGACAAACTGAGACAGGCCTGCGTTCGTGCTCGTAGCGAGGATCTTGTAGGGGGTGAGCTTGAGGTCCAAGTTCTCTTTTTGCAGAAGTTGGTCCATGAGAGTGATGATTTGGATCACCAACTGGTCTTGCCGCAAGTCGTCTCCCGTCTTGAATATGATTGGGTAGTTCTGCCCCGTCGTGGTCTTGAAAGCCACTTTGATGGGGTGCAGGGATGATTTAAAAACGATCGTTTCCTGCGGCGAAACGCCGATAATCTTGACGGAAGGATCAAGCGGCAATGGTAAGGGTGGATCTATGGTGATTAGCTCGTTCTTAGGATCAGCCAAGAAGTGCTTCACTCGGTCCGTTCTTCGAGGTATCGACTCATTCGATTCCTTAATCTCAATGGAAATCCTCGATAGGATCGCAATCCACTCGGCTTGCCGCAAGAGCAGCTTCCTCGTTTCCTTCCCGTCCGAGCGCTTTTCGAGTTCGGTCATGAAGTCGAAGGCGACTTTCTGGAACATCTTACGGACCTCAGGTGTCTGGTCATCGCTGACGTCGTCACATTCCACCATCAGGTACCAGTAAAAGTAATTGCCGAGTATGAAGTTGTTGACTGCTCGGGAAATCAAAAATTGGGCCAAGGATGAGTCCTGTGTGACTTCTTGACCAGATTCGGGAGAGATGTGCTCGAATTTGAGGGCCTGGCAGAGCTGAAGGAGGTAAAGCAGAAGCTCGTCATCGTCCGCCTTGTGCAATCGTCTGACGGCGTAGGCTCGCACAGTGGCATTGTCAAAGGTCGGTCCCAAGAGTTCCAGAGCATCGTCCACATCAATGTCTGTCCACCTTCCGAGAACTTGCACGGCCTGTTTGGCTTCGCTCTGGTCTTGCCAGTTGACAGATTTGACAAATTTGGTAAGTGCTCTTTTGTCACGAGTCAAGTGGTACCGGAATTTCCATATGAGATCTTTCTCCTCGGGTGATAATGGTTGTGTCGGAGAATACTCCATGATGTTGTTGAGCTCGTCCCGCGTCTTCGCGTTCGGCTTGAGATCTTTGTCCAGTATCCCATGCCTATGCTGGCTTCGCACGAGCCGCCTGTGCTTACTCTCGGCCGGGTTGTCTCTCTGCCCGACCTCGGGGTCATATACGCGGACGAGTCGGCTCCCCACGCCATCTGATATACCAACTCCGTCGATACCGGGGCCATACATGACTTCTGGAGGCGGTTTGAGCTGAATGTGAGACTGCGAGGCCGAGAGATGTTGTAAGGAGGATATTGGTGGCGGGGCGTATTCGTGATCGGCAAAGACGACTGGAAAATCGAAACGGGGGAGCTCCACGTTGAGCGTGAACTTGGAGGGACCAGGACTAGTGTCTCCATTCCGGTCCATGTCATGTGTGTTCTCCCCATTGCTGTCTCCAGCGGCGCTTTTGTGCGCACGCTGCCGCTCCAAGTCCTTGACGGATGCTTTCGCAACCTGCAGGTTGCGCTTCTCAAAGCCACGGAAGACCAGTTGATCCAGCCAGTCTACCTTGGCTATCTCGCCCATCTCATGTTTCTTGAATAGTATCTCCATCCGATCCATCTCCTCAGCATCCTTATCAACGACGATGATCTCGCCTTTCCTTGCCGGTTTCTTCTTCCCTTCAACTGCAGGTGTAGCTGTGTTGTCATTGCCGTCCGCGAGCTTGTGTCTGTGGACATGACATTTTTGGCGTCCCTTATGAAGCTGGTTATCCTTGTCGAATACGGGGAGTGTCGTGCCGCCGAAGGGGATCGCATGTCCCTGAGCGTTGTTGCCCCCCGTCGGGGACAAGTCCCATATTGTGACGGCGAGGCACGAGTTGATGGGCAGGTTGGAGTAATTTATTGGCAGGGTCAGCCACTCGTTCCATTTCCGTTCTGTCCTGAAAGCCTTGTATGCTGTTTGGACAGGAACAGTCAGGGGCTTTGAGCCTGCCCAGACTTGCACCGTGACGTAGAGGTCCGAGTGAGGGCTGGTATTGGAGCCGACATGGCGAAGCTCTGGTTTCTCGAGGAGCGTGGAGAACAGGTAAGGGGTTTCATCACCTTCCAAGTTGATTCTGAAAGCGGTCAGTCTTGTTCCGACGCATCAGAAGGCACAGACAAGTGATCTTCCGAGTGTGAAGACATGCTTACATCCGAACCCTGACAGGATATTCGACGGCCTCGGAACTCGCGAAAGAGAAGGGCTCCATCGTTTCATAACTTGTCTTGCTACCAGCCGGATAGCAGCAGAAAGCAGTGTTCAGAAGCCGGGTGCTTCGACGTTCAACTGAGAAGCGGGATCATAGTCGAGGTGAGTTTACTAGGGGATGGTGGTAATGGTCAAGTACGGAATCGCACAACATGCATACACCATCTTGCCTGTTTGTTCGCCGGATCATTTACCGCAGGCACGCACAGCTGCAGCTTGACCACAGCACATGGGCGCGCTCAGCGGCAGGCAGCGCTAACATGAGCTTGCGATAAGCCGTTATCAGATGTGGCAGCTGCCCGGAGGGCAGGGCAGCTCCTTGTATGGCGTCAGAGACTACCCCACGTCCCACTGTACCCGAGCCCCGGTGCACTTTCACCTGAACGCGTCTCCCATCTAATTAGTCGCGTCAAGGTCCAGCATTCTGATATTGCACGCCTTTCATCCCAACGCCTCGGCCCCGTCCTGTGCACTTCTGGTCCTGACTGTTCCAGCTCGGTCGCGGCTTCTCTCACTTTTCAGTACGCCAGCCATGGCGTCCGACGAAGATGCAAGCAAATATGATCCAGAGCAGTCGCTCGAGGAGCGTCGTGAGATCCAGCAGAGCATCCGCAACCTCGAGAGAGACATGCATGAGAATGCAGAGGCCTACATGCAGGTCGGCTCCACAAAAGTGTCCGAGGCACTCGCACGGCTCGAGGAGATCAACAAGAACATTAAGCAGACTAACGAGGCCGCCATCGACTCCAAGGCCCTCGTCACGCTAGTCGACCTACAAAGCCGCAAGCTGCAGAAACTCACAGCCGGGAACCTGGGCAACGGCATTGATACGGACGAGTTCGTCTCCAAGTGCATCACGTACATGCGCCGGGGCGCTGGCATAGGGGACGACGAGGACGACGAGCTGACACATACCCAGCGCAACCGTCGGGCCGGTGCCCAACGAGGCGCCATTGGATCTGACAACGACGGGTCTGATGACGAGGAGGGTGGTGACATGATGGACTGGGCGCACCTCGGGCGATACGCCTGCATTCCCAACGTGAGGAGACCAGCACTTTCGGGTTTCTTGCTTGGGCCCCTGTCCGTGCAAAAGAAAGTCCGCAAGCTGGTCACAAGGACGGCCCCGCTGCGAGTACGGGACTTGCAGGAGGTTCGTCCTGAAGTCTTGAATACCGAGGACCTTGCAACGAACGAGAACGACCTCACTGCGATCTGCAGCAAGATCTTGAAGCAGCTCAAGTCAGTCAGAGACACTGCGATACAAGAGCTGCAGAAGATGCAAGACGACGACAGCATAGACGACGAGCAGATGGAACGGGCAATGGAAATATTGGGCATCACCGAGACAGGCAACATCGATCTGGTGCGGTTTTGCGTTAATCCCAGGTCTTTTGGGCAGACAGTGGAGAACATGTTTTACGTGAGCTTCTTGATTCGCGAGGGAATGGTGGAAGTTCATTATGAGGAGAATGGTCTGCCATCTCTTTGTAAGTCTGGACACGGACGCCTCCTCAATTGTGTATCTGCTAACACAACTAGGCCCATCCAGCGCTGGTGAAAAGGGACAACCGTCAAACTCGGTCTCCAAACACGGGACCATGAAGCGGCAAGCAATTATGTCAATCGACATGCCCACGTGGAGGGACCTGATAGAGACTTTCAGCATCAAAGAGCCAATAATTGAACACAGGCAGGAGTCACAAACACAGGGTCCAGGAGCACGAGGCTGGTACAGCTAGCCGAGCAGGACGATCAATGTCACTTGTCGCATGTTTTACCTCACAGAGCGAAGCCAAAGTGGGCACCGGGTTTGATGCAAAGGGAGTTCGGCGTTTGAGAAGGGCTTGGCCATATTCATACTTGGCCAGCCAAAAAAAATATTTGGGGATTCGTTCAGGAGTAATCAATTGTCGATGGCCTGTCTACGAGAGGCACACTGCTTGTGCGCGCTATTCGACCAGCGGTGGCGATTATGGCTGTAGGCTACGCCTGATGACTTATGGGCTCGAGTTCCATAAATTGCAATGACGAAATGCCCTTACGAGGCTCATTCCAACAGCAAGAAGAACTTTGCGCGTGCGTTGAGTGGCATCCAGTCAGGTTTTGAAGTTGGCGGGCAATGACCGTCCGGATCCGTTGACAATGGGTTGTCGCGGCCGGAACGCCCCTTTTGCGTTCATGAGCAAAACAAAGCCGCCGGTCCTCACTGTCATCCCCTCACTCGTACGCACCGCCGTTTTCGTCGAAATATCATCAATTTACTGCTCTGGGAGAGTTTCTTTGTCACAACCATGCGACTTCAGGCGTACGGGACAATGGAATGGTGCGGCGGCATAAGAGGTCTTTGGCCAGCGGAACACGCACCGAGAAGGTGTCACGGTCGATAGTATCAAGGTTGTCCTGTCTATCGCTGTGAGGGTTGCTTACGAAGATTGTTGTAGAAGACTTGCAGCAACAATCTACTGGCATTTCGAAAACCATTGCTGCCAGCCGCGATGTCGAACGCAGGCGGGGATGATGGCGACGGAAACAACCCACCATCTCCTGAGTCGACAGCAGATGATCCCATGGCCATTCTTTTGGGGCCAGAGGGCGACTTAGTCCAAACTGCTGATGGCAGCGATAGTCAGCCTTCTCAGCCACCGGCCGTCGCCGACCAGAATCCAGTTGGAGGCACTCAAGACACCAGTGCCACCGAGCAGCCCCAGCAGGGAGACGTTCAAGAGGCTGGCACAGTGCGTCCAGGACTTCCCGAGCCCAGCAGCTCACAATCGCAGGATTCGACCTCTGTAGGAACCACCTCACCAGCTGGAACTGTACCCGCGACGCCCTCAAAAGCCGGCTTTTGGACCAGAATATTCGGTGGAAATAGGGGACGCCGTTCTTCCTCGGCCTCGGCCAGTAGCCCAGGGAACGTCGCTCAGAGGCCCAGTACGTCAATAGCATCTGGGTCTCGACCTGTTTCGCTGGCGGAGGAGTCAGAAACCCAGACTTCTGAACCACAGGTTCCCGAGCTCGTTGGTCCTTCCCGTCGCAGGCTTAACAGTCAAGGAAGCGGTTCACAGGGTGCCGCAGGATCTCCCCCAGGTCAAGGCAATGCCGGAACCCGGGCGACACGCGCCGATACGGGGCTCTCGGTCGCTACTGATGTTGCCGATCTCGAAGCCAGAGGAGAGAACGTCCCAACTCCCATGGCAGTACGGAATCGGCCCAATCCCCTTGGGTTGAGGAGCGCAGGTGACAACCAAGAAAACCTACCTAACACGCCGGGAGACTCTGACTGGGAGCTCAGAAGACGGAACAACGCCTTTCTCCGCATGTTCGACCAGATTCAGAATCGTCAAGCCACGAACAACTGGACCAGATGGCAGGAGGAACGCGTTCGCGCCTTTGAGTGGCAATTCCAACTGGGCGGCAACACGATGGATCAAATGGCGGCTGAGGAGGTGACGGGCATCGAAAACGTGCTCACGGCGGCCGGAGAAAGGGTTCCGGCTGACATCAGGACTCAAATTATCGAGGAAGCACAGAGAAGAAGCCAGGAGACGAGAGATAGAGTGAACACGGGACTCGAAGACGAGAGACTCTATGTAGAGAACACAGTGAGAAACATAATGGACCTCATTGACGACATGGAAAGACGCACGCCCACGCAAAGGCGCCGACGAGGCACCTCCCGCGTCTCCGAAACATCGTCGCTCGATGCAGAAGCATCGCAACCGGAGCTCAACCCTTTGGACCCCGAAGCGCTGAGGAGATCTCCTAGGGAAGACCTCATAAACAGGGTCCTGGCTTTAGAGCAGCAACGCCAAGATGCCGTCGCCGCAGCGACTGAGGCCGAGGACAGAGCGCGTCAAATGGAGGAGGCACACCGGGCAGAGACACAAGAGTTGCAGGCCAATCAAAACAAGACTCTGAGCAGAGACCGAAAAACCATAGCGGACCTTCAGCGTTACCGCGATATTGTTGAGGCCAGAGACCCAGCCGATCCACCAAGACAGGGCCCTGCGGGCCGGCCGTCATCCCAGGACGGCTCCGAGGGATTCTCCCCAGGCATTCCAGCCGGATTTCCTGCAGCGCCGGCTCCCAGATCCCCAGCGCGCGAGCGGACCTTCGAGGACCTTCGGACCCTTCTGGACGGCCTCGCGCGGCATGAGCGGCTGGTGCGGTTGCTCCACGCAGGGGCCGGCCTCAATCCTCAGGTCCTGGACGCCAACACGGCGCCGTTCTCGGAGAGCGCCCAGTTATCCAGGACCCAGGCCCTGCTCCAGCTCCAAGCCGTCACAGAACACAGAGATCAACTCCAGGAGGAATCGAACGCGCTCTCCGACCAAGTCGAGAGACTCGAAGCTGCGAGGGTCTCCCCCCAAAGCCGCCCGTCAACCGGACTGTTTGGCAACCTGTTCGGTGGCAGCAGCGACAGAGAGTCGTCAAGCGGCGATTCACGAAGTCGGACGGGCTCGCGCGCAGACCTAGCGACATCTCTCCAGACCCTCGCTGATGAATTGCAGGAACGAGGGAGTGGTGGATCATCAGGTTCTGGCAGTAGAAAAGCGCCTGAGTCTAGGAGGCAATCGGAGGCAGGCAGCAGGACCTCAGGTCCTTCCGGTAACCGCTCAACTGGATCCGGGAGGCAGTCAGAGGCAGGCAGCAGGCAATCGGATAGCTCCAGTAGCAACTCAGCTGGATTTGTGACGCCGCAAGAGATTGGCAGCAGGCAATCAGTGCCTAGCAGCAGGCAATCGGGCGGTTCCAGTAGGCGCTCAAACGCTTCAAGTGGAGAACAGGAAGCTGTGTATCCCGCGCCTCTCCGCGCGATCCCAGAATGGCTCGTCACGCATCCCAACGGACCCTGCGATGACTGCGTGCCAACTTTCCGCTTCCCACCGGAGCTGGGCGAGTTGCCCACCTGCGGCTGCATTTGCGACCTAGCTCTCGGGGACCCGCCAACGTCAGGGGGAGGCTCGTCAGGGGCAGGATCGTCGAGATCTCGGACTGGTAGCGGCCGCAGCGTGAGGTTTGCGGACGACGGGGCGGCAGCAGACGAGGGCGACGGCAGAAGGAGGCCTGCACCGCTCAATTTGGCCGCACTCCAACAGGAGGTCGACGAGGAGGCGAATAACGCCGACCGCCCAAACACGCCTTACCCGGCGGACGCGGATGGAGGCCCGAGTAATGCTCCAGCCGGTGCCCCAGCCAATGACCCGGCAGATGTCTCAGCCGCGGATGAGCAAGCAGAGACCGTGCCAATACAACCCCCAATACAACCCCCAGAGGAAGAAAGGCCGGCAGTAGTAGAGCCGGCAGTGGCAGGACCCGCGATAGCAGCGCCAGCAGCGCCTAATGGCAGGCGCGCTGGCAGATGCCCCTGCTGTGGCAGAGGCACATATGGCATCCCCCCGGCGGGTGGAGTGCCACAGGTCGCCTTCTACACTTGCAGAAACATGGCTGGACAGCCAGTGCCTCAGGAAGCCACGGCGCCCGTGGGTCTCGCCGAGGGTCTCAGGAATGCATTGGCAGCGGCGGTGGCAGCAGCAGGTCTCATCGGCCCTGGGGGAGGAAGGAACGCAGACCCTCCCGCTGTGCCAGAACCTCCGGCCAACGTGCCTGTGGAGGAAAGACGCAGACGGAATACGGACCCTCCCGCCGGGACCGCACCGATCGCCCCCGGGACCCCGGAGCAGCTACGCAGGGAGAATTCAGCGCCTCCTGCCATCACCCTCCCAGGGCCTCAGGTGGCACCCGAAGAGGCGGCATCCCGCGGTCGAATCATGACGTTCCTGTCACTGTTTTGGGACCTTTTCATATACCCTCCATTCATATGGTTCCGCAACTTCGGATGGTGGTTGCTATCCTCGCTGATCTGGGCGCTTCGATGGATCGTTTACTTTGCCGTGCGACACTTGGCGGGGCAGAACGTAATACGCCCTGAGCCTGCCGGAACGGCGATCTCCAACCCAATTCTGCTCGCTATCTTTGTCTTGTTCTTGTGGATCGTGACAGCAGGGATAGCTCTCATGGAGGAGAGGAGGGTATGGAAGCTTGCCAACGCTCAGCTATCAGCGGCATACTTCAGAGGGTCAGCGTACCGAAGGCCGTATCCGTTTTGGACGATTTTCGAGCCTGACAGCGGCTTGATTCTGCCAGCCTTTGGTACATTCTCTCAGTGGCTCCATAGTCGGTACTTTGTAAAATAGATCACGGCAGGTTTAGGTTCCAGGCATGGAGTAGGGAGGGAAGTATGCCCTGGTAGCCTGGATGCCTTTGCACGCTTGTGCTATGATGTTCAGAATATTCCGTGGATAGACGACACAATGCCAATTCAGGTCTCAATATGTTTTATACGGACTTGGCCCGGCGATTGTATACTTCGTAATAAGCTGTGGTGTAGGAAGGTTTGGACTGCAATTTCGATATCTATCTGAACTGGTGAATAAACGGGTTGTGTAGTTGATTGTAAGCTCGAAGCAGTCTGATCTTAGTAAGAGGCTCGCGCATCCGCCTGGGTATTCTGCCCCTGTTCTCTGGACTCGGTGAGGAACGACAATCATGACATTGATCGTTGCCCCAAGGGTGCGGTGTAGAAGATGCTCTCATGGTCCGTGTGCTCGTATGGATTTAGGGGTCCCTTCTTCGCAGCACAGTCCTCCCCTAGAATGGCCGGGATCGTCGAGAAGGGCGTCATAGGGGGCTTTGATTCCTGACCGAGATGCAATTCTCGAGTCATTCCACGAGTGGCATAATGGGCTCCCTTCCGGCTCGTAGTTGACTCAGGGCAAGCATGATGGTGCGTGTGGGGGACCAGTTCGGCCTCAGGGCACGTGGAGGCATCTGCGCGTCCATCTGACCTACCTAGGCACCCCGGGATCTGCAAGCCTCCCGTTCCGCCGCTGGAGGAGCTACAGGAGCGGGCAAGGGGGTAAATGAGGATTACTGGATTGACACATAGGTTCACTGTGGGTTTCGAGGGTCAACGTGAGCTCCGGTAAGAAGCCATCGAAGAGAAATCCACCGCCTTCATCGTGGACAGCTCCTGCCACCGAGACACGGAGGGCCCTGGGGCAGGTGTGGCGAACGCTGGTCCTTGGAAGTGGTTGCGGATGAGTCGAGGCGACCATCCATCAACTCAGATAAGGTTCAGCCGAGGCCGGCCAGGTGCGTTGGTGGTGTCCCGCAGGGTCCTCGTCCGCATGATCTCAGCCCGCCGTACCTGGTACAGCACACTCAGTTCCCGGATATAGTGCACTGTCTGTTTCTGGCCGGCTCTGACTGCGTGATCACGGCGCTAGACGGGTGTGTGTGGAGGGTTGTTCCATACTTGCTTCTGCAATGAATAAAGGACAAAGGTCTCGTGCCAAGTGGATGTCTGACATCGCTTCCGGCAACGAAGCAGAAGGCTGCCTCTCAGCAGCTCTAATCGTAGATACAGGCGTCTCAGCACAGGAGCTCTTATCAGTGTCCAGGGGGAGCTGGCCTGCTTCGTGCCGAGGGAACGCAGCTGCCTGCCCAGCAAGTCCGGGGAAAGCTCTCAAGCCCCCTGCCAGCCTGCCAGCCTGCCAGCCTGGTCCAGCCCCAGCCCCCCTTCCGTTTCCGAACCAAGGAGTGCCTCCAGCCACTCTGCCACTGTGCTGACAGGCAAGAAAGAACAAGAAGACAGCTGGGTGCAGCTTCCTGCTACGACTTGCTTGTCCACGAGCCCATGTCCTCAGTCTCCTTGTGGGGCGCAGGTGGACAGGGGGTTGCGCTTGCACTTAAAGGCAAGGCAGCAGTGGGCTGCGCATACACACGGCTTACCTAAGACTAACCTGGGCGCCCTGGCAGGTCTGGGCAGCTGGGGCAGCTCAGCGCTCGCTCTCGGGGGCACTTTGTCTGGCAGGCGAGCGGGCGAGACGTACCTGCGACTTGGAGGGCCCCACTCGCGCCTGGGATCCCCACTTGGCATGAGGTACGTACCGTCTAGCACTGGTCCGTCGTGCCCGTGGTGTCGTCAGTCGTCATCCCTAGTGGGTGATAACGCCGGTCCCGTGCCTTTCCTTCCTCAGATAACGACAGCAGCTGCCCCAACAACGCAACACTGCTGCTGCTGATCGACCTGCTCTACTCCTCGTCCCCTACCATCTTAAACCCTCGTCCGTCCTTCCTCTTCCTCCATCTTCATCAACAACAACAACACCAACCTGACTGTTCATCATCATCTCCTATCCTCGCGCCTCTTCTTCGTCGTTATTGATTCCTACTTTATCCACATCCTTTTGTCGTCGCTGGTAGACATCCACTGACCATCCTCCATTCCTTATCGCCCCTGCCATCTCCACCCAGACTCGCAGTCACCATGAGAGGCTTCGCCGCCCTCTCCTTCGCAGCCTGCGCTGCAGCTGCTGTCGTTCCATCCTTCAGCACCGGCACAATCCACGATGGAGTTGCTCCCATCCTGAGCTCGTCTAACGCCGACGCCATCCCCAACCGCTACATCATCAAGTTCAAGAAGCATGTGACTGACTCACATGCCGCCGACCACCACACGTGGCTCAGCTCGGTTCACTCCGCCAACCAGGAGTCTCGCGAGCTTGAGCTGCGGAAGCGCGGCCAGTTCCCTCTCGTCGATACCGTCTTCGAGGGTCTCAAGCATACCTACAAGATCGGCGGTGCCTTCACGGGCTATGCCGGTCACTTTGATGACCCCACCATCGAGGAGATCCGAAGACATCCTGACGTAAGTCCAACTCCCAGCTACTCCGTCCATCGGAGACACCACCATCTTCGTCCTGCACCTCGTATGTGGCTTGGTCGGCTGCCTCTGCCGCTACGAGTACCACGATGTTGATCAACAACAATCCCGTGATCGTCATCTCAAGTATGCATTTGCTGATCGAGGCTATTGGCGACAGGTTGAGGCCATCGAGCAAGACACCGTCGTTCACACGATGAAGTATGAACATCAGGAGTCCTGTGACGGTGAGACCGAGAAGATGGCTCCATGGGGCCTGGCTCGTGTCTCCCACCGCAACTCCCTTTCTTTCGGTACCTTCAACAAATACCTCTATGCCGAGGACGGTGGTGACGGCGTCGACGCCTATGTCATTGACACTGGCACCAACACTGAGCACGTTGACTTCGAGGGCCGCGCTCACTGGGGCAAGACCATCCCCAACGGTGATGCTGACGAGGATGGCAACGGACATGGCACACACTGCTCCGGAACCATCGCCGGAAAGAAGTACGGTGTTGCGAAGAAGGCCAACGTCTACGCTGTCAAGGTTCTCCGCTCTAACGGTAGTGGCACGATGGCGGATGTCATTGCCGGTGTCGACTTTGCTGCTACTTCTCACCAGGAGCAGATCAAGGCTGCCAAGGATGGTAAGCGCAAGGGCTTCAAGGGCTCCGTCGCCAACATGTCCCTCGGTGGTGGCAAGACCAACCTGCTCGACCAGGCTGTTAACGCTGCCGTCGACGCCGGTCTCCACTTTGCCGTTGCCGCAGGCAACGACAACGCGGACGCATGTAACTACTCGCCCGCTGCCGCTGGCAAGGCCGTCACTGTCGGTGCCTCGGCGATTGACGACAGCCGTGCATACTTCTCCAACTACGGAAAGTGCACTGACATCTTCGCCCCCGGCCTGAGCATCCAGTCTACCTGGATCGGAAGCAAGACCGCGGTTAACACCATCTCGGGAACTTCCATGGCCTCGCCCCACATCTGCGGTCTCCTGGCCTACTACCTGTCCCTGCAGCCCGCCTCCGACTCGGAGTACTCCGTCGCTGCCATCTCCCCCAAGGAGCTCAAGAGCCAGCTGATCAGCATTGCCACCGTCGATGCCCTCACTGACATTCCCAAGGACACCCCCAACCTGCTGGCCTGGAACGGCGGCGGTTGCAGCAACTACTCCTCGATCATCGACGGTGGTAGCTACGTTGTCAAGCCCGAGGAGAAGAAGTCGAGCGCTGATGAGAAGGTCCTTGAGTCCGTCTCAGAGCTTGAGAAGGCCATCGAGAACGACTTCAAGGTCATCTCTGGCAAGGTCACGTCGGCCGGCGAGTCCTTCGCCAACAAGGCTGAGAAGTTCTCCGAGAAGATCCATGAGCTCGTCGACGAGGAGCTCAAGGAGTTCCTTGGTGAGATCCACGCCTAAAGCGGGAACATCTGCCATACTCTTCGTGTCCTCAGATGATGGATAGGGCAGACGGAAGGGGTTTCTCTAGATCCACTCGGTAGTCGGTATCTGGGTGGGACTTGGCCTATTTAGCATAATAGCACCGTCAGTCATGATACGGGTGCTCCAGTTTTACGCATCATAAACGGGTTGGGGTTTCTTGGGTGTATTCATGTATGCGAAGTTTGTATCCTTTGAGAGCTGGAAGGAGGACCAAGGCTGCTGCCGGCGTGAGGATCAAGTAGTTACACTCTGATCCTAGATCACAAATCAAACACCTTTTCTTGCCTGTCACTCCAAATGTTCCTGACGTTGACATTATTGATTTGATGAGCATACGAAGGTACGGCTGCACAGATTGCGACGAAACAGAACAGCCTACGTCGTCGCGGTGCAGGACGAGCCACGAGGCCAGCTTCTGGGCTTTGATTAAAACCACCCTCAACCTTCCATGACATTAGGTGCAAGTGTCCAAATTTTGGCGAGAAAGTGACCGTAGATCTGTCCTTGAGACAACACCTTGTGGAGTTACTTATGCGTCGACAGGCTGACTGCTTGATCTAGGCTGAGCGGATGTTCGCATCCGTCTCTTCTCTCCTGCCAACTCATCTGTCAGGCAGACTGGCGAAAGGGGTGTTCTCCAGCTCGAGATAGGGACCCAGACTAAAATAGATCCACTGCTGGCGGTCCACAGCTGTCAGGTGGGTCCTCCCCCGTCTTCTCTCCACCTCTGGCGTGTGCAAGCGCTGCCCGAAAGCTAACCTACGTTCGCTTGTCTCAACACCCAAGAGCCCCCCCCCCCCCCCAAAAAGTTGATTCCCATCGCAAATATGTACAACGTTGGTTGCGCCTTCACACAACAACACACCTGGTACAATAGAGCGTCGGCCAGGGATGGGCTTCGCGGTCATCTCACCATGGGACCTGAGGCCTCTCCAGCTTCCTCATTGGGCCGAGTGACGCACTGTGAATCCTCCGGCCCAATTCGAGACCACTATTAGGAGGGGCAAGTGGCCTGACAGTTGCCTAGTGATAAATGGCGAGGTTTTCTCTTTATGTGGACGGCATAGAACATCTCCTGCCAGTCTGCATCAGCAGTTGCCTCTACGCCCAACATCAAACTCAATCGCAGGATACGGACGGGTTTTCTTTCCTCGCAACCCTTCAAGTCTCTCAAATCGCTTGTCCAAAGTCAATGGGAAAGCTCTTGGATCACGACAGCGCGTGCAGAGTATGGTTTAGAAAGCTTAAATGGAAATCTCACAGAAGCCGACTCGTAAATGGGCACCTCAACTCTCTATTTTTCACGATGCTCCCAGCCGAACTTCGCCTCAGGACCTACGAAAATGTCTTTGAGGGGTCCGCGGCCAGAATCAGCTATCTCCCTCCGCGGCTTGCTGCCTTACTCGATCCAGGGGGGAAGATGCTCATTAGGAAGACGCCCAAGAGGGGATACTATCTGCGACAGTCGCCGATTTACCAGCTCTTACTCACATGTCACGCCGTAAATAAAGAAGCCACTCCTGTTTACTGGGCCCAGACTGTCATTGATATGGGTGGGGAGGGTCGCTCCGGCGCTGGGCCGATGTTTGCTTTCATTCCACCTCAAGCGAGACAATATGTTCAGTACATCACAAATGTATCACGTCCAAATTGGGACGATTCTTGCGGTCACACAGGATGGTTCTTCGCCCGGGCGCTTAGCTCTATGCCCAGATTGAAGACCTGCAGGTTGGTAGAAAACGTTCAGCTTGAGTCTCAGTTCGGAAACATGGACCCGTCCGCCCTGGGCCATTATCTCGACCACCTAACACCTGAAGAGAGAGACAAACGTATCATTTCCAGCGGCCTCAGCAATGCCCAAGTTCGCTTCACGGGGGGCGAGGTGGACTTGTTTGAAGAACCCTTCTATTCGGCTGTCGTCTTACAAAAGTATCGGCTTGTAAGCGCAGAAGTTTTATACCGAGTAGGTTTATTACAGTCCTTTGCCCTTGGCCTCACTCTAACTTGCAGTTAGGAAAACTTTGTGAACCGTAAGCAGCTTCAGGATACGAAATTAACCGCTTTGAGAACGAACAACCTCGATGTGTAGCCGGTGGCTCAAAGGCCTATCAGGCTGCAAATTTTATGACAAGTTTTGGGCACATTGTGGCCTGGCCCTGATCAAGCCTCCACATTGGCCCGCCCCCGGTTGCCTTCTTGGGCACTATACTCTAGTATGAGTGCATCAGAGCTGGTTCTTTCGCCCGTGGGCCAGTGTATTCGGGTACTGTTTCAGCAGTCTTGCGACGAGGATGGGATTTATCAATTCCATGGGCCGAGGTTTAAATCTCGATGTCACATGCTGTCCTCGGATGCTGATTGTATGCGGGTACAACCAGTCGCTAAGATGCAGGAGGACGCGAGGGGAAAGACCATGGCTAGAAACAGAGACCTCGCGCACTATCGAACCAAGAAGGCTGTTTATGTTTCCCACCAAGGATGATCGTATTCACAAATCTACCTACTGTTATCGGCATTGTATACCTATCTAACGCTGGGTCTTTGAGCGTTTACTGTTGTATGAGGGGACCGCCACCGCTTTAAAAGAGCACGTAGACGGATTAAGAACGAAACTACTTATGACCGTCGTTGGTGAACTTCATGAAAGTGTAATGCGATACCGTACTCTAACTTCTAGAAAAGTTCCACAAGCCCTAGGACATCCAAACAAATCAGTTCGCCTTGATAGCAACCGGCGCACTCTTCAACTCCACTTTCTTGGCCACATACGCGCCCAGCCTGATGCCCCTGTCCTCCTTGGAAGCCGGCGCCGGCGCCTCGGCGGTCAGGGCGTGCGGCGCCTTGATGTGCTTCGTGTAGGGCATGCTCCTCGTCTCGGGGGGCGGCCTGTTAGACGGGTTCCTGGCGGGCGGGCTGTACGGGGCAGGCTCCAGGACGATGAAGCGCGCCTCGATGCTTTGGCGCTGCGGGCAGCCCGGGCGGGCGGCCTCGTTGCGGAACGCGCTATGCGGCACATGGTTGAAGTCGTTCCTAAACTGGCCCTGAGGGGGATGCGAGTCCGATTGCGTGAAAAGGATGAACTCGTCTGGCGTCTGGTTGCTCAGCCAGTACCATCTGTGCTCTGGGCTGTACCGGACATAGGAGAGCTCACTATTCTCACGTTGTGTATTAGCAGCGGTCTGAGTATAGGCCACAAGCGAAGATCTTTCAACCTCCTTGCTTCCGTGTCCCTGGAAAAGATCTTGGGATAATGGGGCAGACAGCGCTCCAGTAATACTTACGCCAGGGTCTCCGGGGTAGTGTTGTCCAGCATGATGATATCACGGCTCACATCGAGCGTGTTGGGGTCACAGACAGCCAGGGGGAAGTCCTCCGCGTGGGTGACTCTCGGGCGCCAGATGTTGAAAACTCTGGCCCTCAGCTTTCCGCTCCGAACAAGGTCTCGCTCGTCCTCGGTCAGGGGCCGCGAGATAGTACCCCAGACATTGTCCTTGTTGGTGTCTACGTGTGCCTCGATGCTGACAGGCGTGATTTTGTGGTCGGGGTTTGTGCTTCGGGCCTGGATGACGAGGAGTGTCAGTTTAAGGCGATTTCCGTCAATGATTCTTATTATGACCCATCTTACTCTGGCGTTGAATCCTATAACTGTTTCCACACCTAGGAAATCCTTGAGGTAGTCTACCATCTCGTCCACATATGGTGCGGCCTCGTTATCATCGTGCACATCTGCGACAGTCTTGGACTTGTGGTTCACGAAGCAAAAACCGTGGGTATCGACCTTGGGTTTGTCCTCCTCGGCCAGGGTCCTCACGTCCGTAAGATTCAACGGCTTCTCCTCAAACTTGGCATTGCTGACAGGAAGCTCTGGGAGCACCGGGCCTCGCCAAATATAGGGCTTTGCCTCTTGGTGGACATCATCTTCAACCATATGATTACTGATCGCCGCCATGGCTGCTGCTTGTGTTGTGCGCGTGGGAGAGATGTTGAAGGCGAGGCCAAATTTGCACGTGTTGATGGAACGGTGGATTGAAGATGTGCTGTCTTTCACTTTAACTAGGCAGGACACTTCAGGTGTTCTTATACTTCAATCCCAAGACGTTTACTTTCGGAGTCTTGTTGCAATCCGCTTGTGAACCGTCGATTAATTTAAGTCGGGTCATAGTATTTGGCCCGTGGGCAATTGGCGAGGGGGTGTTCTCGCCTTCGTAAAGACGAATACGAGAGCGAAACAGTGTGCAGCCGAATACTACGAGTACCATACATGTGTATCCAGGGGTCGCCATTCTAGCCAAGAACTGCGCCGCGCTGTTAATTCATAGCTTAACTACTTTGACTCTGTCCGACTCGGGTCAGTTCTCCTCTCACCCACACTATTTATCGTGACTTGAATGTCTATCGTTGTAAAAGCCCAATTGGTCCGATGCCAAGACAGTGTAGTCCTCCACATGTATGAACTGGGCTAATATACTTCACTTTATTTTGCTAAAGCGCTGGCCTTTCCTCAAGTTGAGGCTGCATTGTTCTCTTCGGCTTCCTCAAACAAGACAAGAATTGTGCCCGCCTTGCAGATATCGCCCTCCTTGTGCGCCAGCTTCTTGACTACGCCGCTCTGTGGTGACCGGATCACGGTCTCCATCTTCATTGACTCGATCCTGTGGGTTTGAAAGTGTCAGTGAAAATTCAAGACTCAATTGCTCGTTGGTGTTCTTCAAGTCTAGTGCATCCGTAGGAAAAGTGGAAAAGGTGAGGTTGTGGGGACTTACACAACTAGCGGTGCTCCCTTCTCCACGCTCTCTCCCTCGCTGACCTCGTTTCTGAGGATCTTGCATGGCATCGGCGCCACCACCGACGCGGCGACCTCCTGCAGCCCAAGTGCCTTCTCGTACCACGACGGTTGCTGCAGCAGGAGCTCCGTCTTGACGCCGTGCTGGAAAACGCTGAGCTTGTGCGAGTTGGTCGGGTCCGAGACAACGGTGGTGTCCAGTCTCTCACCGGGGAAGAAGGTCCGCACGCCAGTCTTTGAGGGGTTAGGTGATGTGGTCGCAGAGGTGATAGGCTCGCAGACGAGATCTTCATAGACCTGCGGCCGGTCCTGGCCCTTGCGCGATACAGTCGCACTAAAGAAGTTGTTCCCCAGTTGTGTGATGCTTGCCTGTACTACCTCGCCTTCTTGTGAGCTGTAGTTGTCAATGCACTTGAAGGCGTAGTTCCGCTCGCCTGACGAGGCGCTCCCGGACCCGAATCCGAGAACCTCACCGTGCGCGCCTGACCTCGAGGTATCGCTCTGGAGCTGTGCCGTAAGCAGCCCGAGGGCAGCCTGCACAAAGATTTCGTTGTCGATATGCCTGGGCTTGAATAATTCGTCGCCATGCTTTTTGATAAACCCTGTCTCCACGTCCCCGTCGATGAAGGCCTGGCTCCTGCAGAGCCTCTTCAGGAACTCGATGTTGGTGCTAAGGCCAACCACTTCGTATTCGCGGAGCGCCAGCTCCAGCTTCCGTATCGCCGTCTCACGATCCTTTCCGCGAACAATAAGTTTGGCAATCATGCCATCGTAGGCCGAGGACACGGTGTCGCCTTCGATAAAGCCAGCGTCTATTCGAACATCCTCGTCCGTCTTGGGAGTGACCAGGTGCACCAGCTTGCCTGAGTCGGGCATAAACTCCTTCTCGGGGCTCTCGGCATAAATCCTGGCCTCGATAGCGGCGCCCCTCTCCTCAATCCTGACCTCGATCTCGTCTTGCGTCAAGGGCAGTGCCTCCCCCGCGGCGACGCGGAACTGCCACTCAACCAGGTCGGTGCCGGTGACCATCTCACTGACGGGGTGCTCAACCTGCAGCCTCGTGTTCATCTCCATGAAGTAAAAGCGACCGGTGTCCCTGTCCAGAATGAACTCAACAGTGCCTGCACCGACATAGCCGACGGCCGTGGCGGCAGTCCTCGCCTTGGCCCAAAGGTCCTTACGCGTGGCGTCGTCAAGCAGCGGGGCGGGGCTCTCCTCAAGAATCTTCTGGTGGCGCCTCTGCACGGAGCAGTCACGCTCACCGAGGGCGACGCAGTTGCCGAGCTTGTCGGCAAAGACCTGCACCTCGACGTGGCGGGGGCGCACGACGTACTTCTCGACTAGCATGACCTCGCCGCCCTCGCCGAAGCTGGCGCGGGCCTCGGCGCGGGCGGACCGCAGCTGGGCGGGGAAGTCGGCCTCGGAGGCTACGATGCGCATGCCCTTGCCGCCGCCGCCCTTGACGCTCTTGAGCAGCACTGGGAAGCCGATGTCGACGGCGTGGGCCTGCAGGGCTTCCACGGCCTGCTCGGAGCCATGGTAACCCGGGACGCAGGGCACGCCAGCGGCGGTCATAATCTCCTTGGAGCGGGCCTTGTCGCCCATGTCGCCCATGGCGGAGGCAGGCGGGCCGACGAAGACGATGCCAGCGTCCTGGCACTTCTGAGCAAAGGCAGCGTTCTCGGACAGGAAGCCGTAGCCTGGATGAAGGGCCTGAATGCCATTCTGCTTTGCCAGGGCAATGATTCGGTCGCCGTCCAGGTAATTTGGTAGGGAGTGTGAGTATGGCGTGGCCGTGGTGTGCTGGGCGTTGCGGTCGACATCTGTATAGAGCGTTGTTGTGCGGATGCCGAGCTTGGAGGCCGTGCGCTGGACACGGAGGGCTATCTCACCGCGATTTGCTATTATTACGGATGTTATGGGTGTGATGCTTGGATTTGGCGTTTGGGAGGACGATGTGGATGTGGATGTGGATGTAGTTGTGGAAAGCAGGGCCCTGGATACCGGGCGGAGGGGGAGACGCCGATGCGCGTTCTTAATGGATCTCATGGTGTTTTGTGTGTGGTGGTGTTTGTGGCTTTTGGGGTGCAGATTCAGTCAGTCAATTGAAAGGCGAGGCAAACTTCATATCACTGGCAGAGCGAATGGACCTGTCTTGTCTTTCTTGTCGAGAGGTGGGGGACCTCGGAAGACGCGATGTTGATGCTGTCGTCTGTCCCGAGGTGAAGGGCAATTGGAGGTCAGCCGTTGGTAGCCGTCCCCGAGCCTGTACAGTCTTGTGCCGAAACCTTTCCTCGAGAGCCCCGATCCCCAAGCCACCTGCAGGGGGGATAGTACGATATACAGTAGACGGTGGTTGGCAATTGTCATGAAATATTTGTGCTTGGCTAGGACAAAGGAACGGTGGATATTGACGACACTGGCACTTACATGGTGTCAATATACTGTACGAATATCTGATTTGGTTCTGGTGCACGCTGGAATCCGGGGAACAGCTAAGAGACATGTATCTATGTACCTGTAGCCAGTATTGACCCCTGCGGATTCCGGGGAATGCCTCCACGTCACTACGGGTCTGAGCCGACAGGGGTTGTAATGGGGAAATGGAAAATCGAGCCCACCTAGAGCCCCTCCTTAGCTAAGCGTCTGCCCGTCATCAGAGCTGCATGTGGGAAGAGAGCTCTATCTATGCCTGTCTGTTTGTGATCGTCCTACCGATCGCCCTCCCCAAGGAAGTTCACATCACATTCTCGACTCAGTACACAAAGACCCACACGAAAATGTCCCAAATACCACTCAACGCAGCTGCCTCAATTGGCGACAACAACCGTCAGGTCGCCTCGTCCCTCCCGCCAGAGGTGATCCAGTGCCTCGAAAATGCCCGCTTCGTACGTTGTGCACCGCATCATATCACACCACCACAGCACACACCCTTTGCTCTGCGCACGACCAGCTAACGTCACCACCACCAGCTCCACCTCGCGACATGCACAGACAACATCCCCAACGTCTCCCTCATGAACTACACCTACCTCCCCTCCTCGCCGTACTCGCCCTCGGAGCCCGTCATCGTAATGACGACCAACCCGGCCTCCAAGAAGATGGCCAACCTCCGTGAGAACCCGCACGTCTCGCTGCTCGTGCACGACTGGGTCTCGCACCGCCCGCCCACCACCACCGCCCGCCGCATGTCAGGCGGCGCGGGCTCCTCCGTCTCCCCCTCGCGCTCCAGCCTCGCCTCGCTGCTGCTCAACCTCAACACGAGCGCCATGTCCAGCATCAGCGCCACCATCAACGGCAGCGCCCGCGTCGCAGACGCCGGCACCGACGAGGAGAGGTTCTACCGCCAGGCCCACCTCGACAACAACACCTTCGACGACGACGCCGGCGCCGGCTTCAACCCCTTTGGCCAGCCCGGCGGCGCCCGGCCCGGTGGGGACGGCGCCTCCGGCACCGAGGACGGCGGACGCGAGTGCTTCGTCGCCGGGGAGGAGGTCAGAGTCATTATTGTTGCCGTGAGGGGTGTGAGGATAAGTGACTGGAAGGGCAATGTCAAGGACTGGGAGCTTGTGAGGTCGGGCGCGGGCGACCAGCAGCCTGTTCTGGTTAACGGTGTGAGCTGAAGGGATGGGCAGTCTTCTGTAAGTCTCCAGGATGTATGAATAGCTGCTCCTGTGGTGCACGGCAAGTATGTCAAGATTACGAAGGGAACGGGCGGGGCGTCACGGATGGCTTTGTATACAATTTCTTGCAAGGCAGGGCCGGTCCTCCTGCCGAGCTCTGATGCATTAAGCACTCGAGAGATCGGGAGATTTCGCTCGTGCAAAGTGCGCTGAGGGCCTGTTCAGAAAGATGTGAAATTGGGTTTGCTCGCTCTCGCTTCTGTCTATTCCTCATCGGCACAAAACTGCGGATCATGTTTCGGCTTGAAATCATACATCACATCGACTACAATGCTTTGAGAAGAGCCGGACCTGCGGATCTAGGCGGTCATGAAAAGTTGTTGGAAGATCACGGTGGAAGCTGATTATTTGGGCTCCATGGTATCATCTGCAGGAATCCCAAACTTGAGCATACAACTACTAGATAGCTGCAAGTAGAACGCCTCTTTATAATGGTATAGCCTCAGAAGACCATCTTGTGGAGTAACTAATATCCTATAACAAGCTCTTATAGCCTGCGGGAAAAGTCCTGCAACGCTGCGGGATACTGGCCCGCGCCCGCATAGAATGTCTCCAATAGCCCCTCTGGAAGTCATGTAATAGTAATACCATTTGGTTATATTGTACACTAGAGCCTGGTAAGGAGCCTAGGTGATTCGTTTTGATTCTAAGCCTACCCTACAATGCCGTACTGTCAACCGACCCCGAGACTTTTTCTTTTGTCCCACTGGTATTATGCCTATTTACTGTTCAAGCCAGACCCCGTAAAGAAGGCCCGAGACAAATGTCTGCGCTGGTAAAGGGGGTTATTGTATGATTCCCCAAGAGACCGTCCACCCAACCAACCAAAACGCCGCTGCTAAACACGACCAAACCGAGCCGTCTATGCGTATTTCGCCAGTACCCTGTTTTGTGTTTTGTGCATCGCACTTCTGACAGAGTTAAATAAAAGAAAAGAGAGATAATTCGGCTTGACAGTCAGGGTGCTACCATGTCTTATGCAGCCCACTCAACCACCTCGAGCGCTAGCATGACGAGAATGAGGGTGGAAGGCAAGATCCTGTAATTACGTTCATTAACAATCGCGAAGTGACACAGCGCGTGACTATCAGAGTGGACTTACCAGATAACGTAGCTCTGGAAGAGGATCTTGGACATGACGTTCTCGTAGACCGAGTTGATCTGGCAAATCTGCGCCAGCTGCAGCGCGCTCGGCGCACCGGTGAGGAGGAAGCACACGATGACGAAGATGGGGTCGTCTAGGATGCTCACGGGCACGTACTTGGCGAAGACGGCCAGGATGGGGGCCATGATCAGCGTGGGCAGTAGCATGCGGCAGACGAGGCTGGCGACGAGCAGCTTGCTGCCTATGACGGCCTCCTCGGGCTCACCGTCGCGCTTCTGCGTGTTGCGGGCCAGGTTGGCGCCCAACACGACCAGGATGAGCGGCACGGCCACGCCGGCGCTCGAGCTGACGGCACTGGTCACGCTGTTCTTGACGAACGAGCCCTCCTCGAAGAACAGCCTCTGCAGGTCCGGGACCGACGCCACGATCACTGCCGCGAGCATCGCCCACAGCGGCGGGTTCATGAACTCCCAAAAGAAATTGCTAACCTTGGCCGCGACAACCTGCTGGAAGTCCACCGTGCGCTGGAGGGGTGGTGGCAGGCGGGCATACGCTTCCCGGCGCTTCCTGTTGATGGCGGCCGTCGTCCTCGTCTTTGTCTGCTTGACCCAGCGGTTGCAGCGCTCTGGGTATCCCTTAATGCCCTCAGGGACCTCCGGCTCGTCGTCGTTGTTACGGATGCGGGGGAAGGAGAGGATACTATCGTTGTGCAGGCTGCCAAGGGTGTCCGCAGTGCTGGGACGCGCCGAGTTCGTCTTGTAGTGGTGCTTGCCGTTCGCATTCTTCCTGGGGGTTGCAGTGCCGTCGTCGTTGACAAGATCGGCGAGTGATGACCGTGACTGGTTCGCCACTGGAGTGCGGCCAGCAGGCTCGTAAGTGTCTGATGCGCTGCTCCGGTGATCGTCGGTGTCTTCGTCATCATCATCAGGCCGGAGTAGGTTGTCCGTCTCCTCGCTACCCAATGCATCCCCAGCAAATCGACCCTCTTCAATTCTTTCGTCGTCGTAATCGTCGTACTTCTCCTTGGGAGCCAGTAGAACGTGATAGCCCCAGCTCCATCGTACCAGTTGGCCGAGCTGCTGGAATATCATCAAGTACAGGATTCCGCGGGCGCCGACCTCGTCGTCGTTATCGCCGGGTATCTTGTCCCAGTGAAGACCCTTGAGCGTCTGCGAGAGCGAAATCACCAAGGAGATCGGGAGCGAGTTCGAATTGCCGAAAACCTAAGTACCACGAGTCTGTCAGCTAACACGCGTCTTTTTGTCGCACGAGGCGCACTAGGTTCCTGCTTACACCCATGGCCGTAACAAAGTTTGACGCCCTTTTGTGAAATCCGAAAAGCCGGGAGACGCCTTGTGCGACCAAGTAAGACACGATAGTCTGTATGACGAATATAATAGGTATGACAGCGAGTTCGATAAGCTTGTCGGCGTTGAGCTGGGATGCCAATTTTGTGAAGACTGTGGTTCCCCTGTTAGTCGGAGTGTTCCATCGGATTTCCATAGTGAATGCCTCGAGTCTCACTTAGACATGGTGTGAACAGCATCACGTTGAGGTTCGCCAGAAACTTTTGCTTGTCGGCGTCGAAGTGGCCTAGCCTTGCGATGATGTACCCAGGCAAGCTGACGCACACCACCTCCATCACAGCCTCGAAAACCAGCAGGATGAGATGGTCAAGCGACGGGTGAGAATCATGGGGCTTCGTGAAGACGACAAACGGTGATGATTGCGCCATCATCAGAGGCGGCGCCTCGGGGTTGGCGAGGCGAAAGGACGAAGGCATGAGTGTTGGTGTTGATGAACTCTCTTCTCTCTGTGTCTGTTGTTGAGGTCAGGAGAGGGGGATGGCGCGTATGATGAGAGGCAAATTGTATTTTATATCGGAGACCGATGCGACCGAGGCGCGGCGGCGTGGAGACGTGCGAGGTTTTAATGGGGTTGTGGATTTGGGGAGCACCTTGTTTCAATGGGACCTGACGTTTAAAGTTTCCGCGAGTTGGGTCCAGTCGCTCGCTCTCTCTCGCTTCGTGTGGGTTCACGCAGCTGCCAAGACGTCACAATCTGACCTGACCTGGATGCGTTGTCGTCCAGGAGGCGACAATGGGCGTGGGAAATGGACAGAGGCGGCGATGATGTGCTGCCAAGTAGGGCCTTTGATGGGGGTCGTTGGCCCGGGTCGGGCTGGGCTGGAGGCGAGAGAAGTGGCCGACGACTGGGCTGATTGATGGATTAGACAAGCGATGACGGTCCTGGCGTACCTATAGGCGTGCGAGGTACTTGTCACCCTTGGGGCCGGCCGCCTGAAGGCTAAATTAAAGAACCTGCAGCAGGCTTGCGTCTGGGAGGCCCCTTTGACAGCTCCTGACTGGGGTCCGGCAGTGCCTGCCTTCCTACAGCCTTCCATACCTCCAAATCTACGGCTAAGCTCCAGCTCCAGCTTCGAAACGGCCCACGGGCTGATCAGGTCCACACGCGTACGTGCAGTACTCCTTCGTACATTTGTTTTGACACAACTGGGATACAGTTGGGCACAACAGCAGTAGGAGATCAGCGAGAGGCGATAGCAACGAGGCAAACTCACAAAGCAAGACTTGCCGGGCGGGCCTCAGAGGAGGCCACCGTCATCGTTGCATCTGCCCTCGACTTGTGCCTCCAATCCCTCAATCAGGTTCGGGGGCTTGCGCAATTGAACACTAATGCAGTGGCTGATGGGCTGATGGGCAGAGCGGCAAAACAGAGGAGACGTGCTAGCAACCTTGAAGTTTAGGGTTCTTTTGGTTCCTTGGGGCCAAGAGCGCGAGACTTGAAACTAGCGAAGCATCGGTCCATTCATCGAAACATTTCCCCAAGATGCAGGCACGCTGCATGGTTGTAGTGCACATACTGGTACTGGACGTACTGGCTTGACCTATGTCCGACCACACACGAGACGGAGAGGGCGCCAGGCCCACCTGGGCTTCTTTCGATGCGCTGCAACACGGTCAGAGCACCCTCGCAGCGTGGCAGCAATCGAACACTCGCCCGGCGGGCGATTTGCCAAAAAGTGATTGGTCACTCCCGAGGTGGTATCGCATCGGGGCGTTCCTCTTGTGCCTTGAGCTCTTTCAGGGCAGCCAACCATGCGGCCCCTGATCAGCACGGGATGACAGGCATCTTGGCATGATGACGGCGGAAGGTTGGGGCATTTTGGAGGCATCCGCCCAGCCGCCGGAGTGGCTAGAGTGGCTGACGACTCTCCAATGCCACATTGCCACACCACCGCGCTCTTGCACGCTTTTGCTGTGGGCAGGCTAGCACTGCTGGATTGCTGGCTGTCCAGGACGTTTCCCTCCGCCCCGCAAGGATAGATCCATCCATGTGTGATAGTTGGCACAGAGTTTACACGCACCGCCCCACGAACCTTCATCCATGTGTTACCGCCGCTGTTTGGGGTGAACAAATAAATTACACCTTCGCGAAACACACAAGAAAACTGTGCAGTGCATCCGCCCAGTTGCCCTCGTCCTTCTACGTGGCGGTGCCATATAGCCAAGCAAGTCATTCGGTTTATTACTCGTGTGCAACACAATCCGCGCGGCAGAACCCCACGTATCACAGCGAGTCGTGCCCGTTCTAGAGACCGGCGGTCTGCTTCACCACAAACCCGGCCGGTCTGTGGTGATACGACCGGACGGTCCCCCGGGATGAACATTGGACCAAGCACGCTGGCTGCGATGCTGGTTGACACCACGACAGCGCAGCGGTTCCCACTCAAAAATCGACCTTTGGGAACGAGCCAAGGGAGCGAGGGGCCTGTGGACTATGTAGACTGGTGCTTGACTGCACAGCTCTAAAAGTTTCCCATGTGAGGCAGTGTGATGACGACTGCCTCGACGATAGCTTGGACTGATATTTTGGGAACAGCGGTCCACAGAAGAAATGGACGAGTCGCTACCAAAGAAAAGTGACAACGAAGCAGTCATCACGAGATTTTATTAGGAGGAATTCAAGTTCTAGGGTGGATCATGTTGTAAAACCTCCTTCGCGATAGGTATTTTCAGACGGCGCGAATTTCGCCATCGCCTGCGTTACGAACCTTTTCTTTCTTTTTTGGGGTTTTTTTTTTCTTTGCCCGCCCAAGACCAGATTCTGATAGTGTACGTGCAAGCAGAAAAACGTCACCTCATCTCAGGGCTGCAGGAATGGTTTCTCCAACTAGGGAGAATGACGTCACCCTGGTTATTCTTCTCTTTCATCATATCAGCTGCCAACATGAGCGAATGGTTGGCCCAACATTCAATGCAGGAATTTGTTCACCCACGGTCCATGCGCCAAGGCTGTCGTGTTGACATTGGCTGAATGAATTGGTATTGAAGTTGCTGTGAGCCTGGGCTGTTGTACACGTACGTACATCCGGCACTGGGCTTCACGGCCACTCTCAAAAGTTCCCCATGACGCCCCGTCCGCGATATCCAGCGAAGCCTGCAATTCAAGGGTGGGGCGCAATACAGGAATAGCTGCAGGCTTATTAGCGCCAGCACGCGGGTTTCTTGGAATGCTCCCTGGCTGTCGACAGCTGCCCCTGCTGTCTGGCAAGCAAGCGATTGGACCCGTGGGTAAAGCTCCGGATGAGCTCGAGCTAGAGCTTTCACCGAGCAGGGAACTTGAGCGTGTACTGTGGTATCAATAACGTGGCTGCGTTATTGCTCTACGGTCATGGTCCCGTCTGACGGCGGTGACGATGCTGTAATTTTACACCGCGACCGACATTTCCAGCTTCCAGCCCGACTGGCGGGATGTCGGCGCCAGGGCGTCCTACGAATCTCAAGCGTCAAGGGCTCGCAGTGCTACTAGTCTGGCGATCATGGGCAGGTTTCCTGAGGTTGGACCTGTACACCGCGTCAGCTTCCGCACGAGGCTGCAACAGATCCAATTGGGCTCCTAGCTGCCTTGCTGATCTGTTCTGATCTGAGTGAGCTGCCTGCTGTTTCATCTCGGCTGCCATTCTTAAACTGCTGACCGTACGTTTCAGAACCTTCGAATAGGAAAAAGACATGGGCGATCGGCGAGAGGCGAGAAACCTGATTTTCGGGGCCCAATGATACCGCATCCTTTCGCAGAGATGGAATTCAAGATGCCCATCTTTCCCCATGACCCTCCCACCTTTGCCATACTGCGTGCTGGTACATGTACAAGCCTGAACTGTATGCAGCAATGCACATCCTCCTTCGTCAGTGCCGGCCAAACCTGGCGTGCTGGGCGAAGAAGCATCTCATGTGTGCATTGATAAGTGGAGCAGACGCTGTCAGTTCCGCCTGTTCCCAAGCCACCGCTCCATCACAACGTCATCGCGGGGGTCGTCCTCGTTCCCTCGCCTGGGGCGGCGAGGGGGGGACGCCGTAATAATGCCGCCCCGTTGACTGCAAGGGAGCTAGGCCAGCCTGGGCTAAGCTGCTGGTTTTGCAGTACTGGCGGGCATGCGGGCAGGGAAACCAGCTGAGCAAGATGAAAGCACAGAAGAACCCTATGGCTTAATGAGAGGGGGCCCCACTGACGTTATGCCCAACATGCACGGCTCGAGTGAAGCAGCAGCTGTTTTGGAGAAGCGCCGCGCCCTTCCACAATGACGATTACTTGACTCTGCGATTGCGATTGCTGAGCTGTCGTCCATTGGAATGAGATATGCACCTACCTACCTATTTCCTTAGCAGGTAGGTAGTTCTCGTCTGCAAGAGTCAGGTCGACGTAATCAGGTACTGCAGAGGTTAGTGGAGGGGTTCGGAGGGTGGAACCCAATTGGATGCTGGCCCGGTCGAAGTGTGCGAGTGTGGGAGAAGACTGGAGCAGAGGAGCAGACAGTCTGCACAGTCAAGTCAGTGAATCTGACACCTGGAGTTCTGTCAGATAAAGCTAGACTTCTTTGGAGATTGCGGGGCATATGTTCCCTAGATTGCGCCTGCCTTCGCGATTTGTGCGTACCGTACTGTACTGCGTGCACATCTTGAGGTACCTACCAGGGCAGTGCGGATCTCACTAATTTGCAGGTACTGGGGGTAGCCTTGAGGGCCCGGATGACAGGGAGGACTCAAGCGTAGCGCGTCTCAAGTCGCAGGTCGGACAGGTACCTCTTCGCCCAACCTGTGGCCCGCTCTCCGCCCTTGACTGTTCTGCGTGGTACATATGTGCAGCCTGGCGGGTACAAAATCGCTGCCATGTACCGCCTCCTCCATGCCCTGCCACTTGCCAATCCAATCAGACCCATATCTTCCAGACCTTCTGACGCAAGAGATCAGAAGCTCTCGCAGCACCTGGCTGGCGTACGACCTTGACCTCAACCTGGACTTGGGACCTGGACTTGGACCTCGACCCGTGCTACTGCCACCTCGTCGCAGATCTGACTTGAATCTGGCCTCGATTTCTTTTTTATCTCATCTCGTCCTGTCTTGGTCCCGACTGGACATCACCTTGCCTCCTCTTGCCTTCACTCATCCATCTCACGGCACTTTTGTGAAGGTCAAATCTCCTAGTTTGCCTGTCTGCCAACCAGACCCGACGCAATTCTACCCAACCTCACACGGCTTCGCCTTTGGCTGCCGTCGTCGTCTTTAAGGTTCGCGCTTGCCTCGAAGCTGCCGACCCCAAGATTTCGGCCTCACCGCGTCCCTGGGCTCCCTCTACGCAACCATTTTTCGACTCATACGATCGAGCGAGCCAAAGTTTACCCTAGCGTTTCCTATCTCAAATCGCTCGGCACCCCTTCCGAAAGCCTGGCTCAATAAGTCCAGAGGGCTGAGGAATAAATCCGTATCCGCAACCTGTAGACATATCTCGACTCCCCAGCAGCCGCATGCCGCAGACGACGAGGTAGCTCGGCTCCCAAGAATTGTTGCAGACGCACCTGTGTGCTGTTGCCCTCCACTTCGCCCACAATGTCAGACTCTCCAGACTCCTCTGTACCGGCCACTCCGGACGAGCAGGTCGAAAGCAACCCCGCCTCTCCTGGTTCCGACGCCGATGAGTCCTCCGAAGCCAGCACGCCGCTGGATCCCCCAAGCGCGTCTTCCGATGCCATACCTCAGTTCGCCCCTAAAGAACCACCTCGCCGTGTTCCATCTTTGCGGACCGTCTCGGATCCGCAGGGCCACAGCCCTAGCTTCGGCATCCACCCAAATTCCAGCGTAACGGGCACCCTGAACAACGCCCGCCGGCCTCCACCGGCGGCTAGCAGCTTGCCGATGGATCTCATGGCCAAGGCGCGTGCCTTACAAGCGGAGCGGGCGGGTTTGCCACGGCCTGGCTTGAATACCATGAACTCTGCCTCACCAGGGTCTGGGTCATCCTCCCCTAGAGGGTTTCCCGGAGGTGCGCCAGGCAATTTAAAATTACCGGGCGGCCCGTCTAGACCACCGGCCCAGGGCTTTCCGAGGTCTGCTCCGGTCGTACCTGGTGCGAAGAAGCCTAGCCTGGCAGACCGAAGAGGGGCAATGAAGCTCGGTGGACTCCCGGGCGGACCCTCACCGGCCGCAACACCAAAGCTGTCCGATATGAATGGAGGCTCTGACACGTCCTCAACGGAGGATGGACGACGAGGGGACTCGAAAATGAACGAGTTCAAGAACTATATCGACACACAAAAGGGTTGGATCACTTTTGACGGCGCAGCAACCATCACGAGGACTGGTGTGAACTTCGCCAGTGGCGCTGCGTTTTCGATCTCATTAGAAGAAGTCGACATTCTTGACGAGCTGGGAAAGGGGAATTACGGCACGGTGTACAGAGTCCGACATGCAAGGCCGAAGGTACCGAGGTTTGGCCAGGGGCTGAGCGGATTCAAGCCTGCCTCTAGGCAAAATTCGAGCCTGTCGGAAAAAGATGAATCCTCCGGCAGCGAGGGCTCACCCATGACACCCCGCCCCGGCAGGGCAGACGGTACAACAGGGCGGGTGATGGCAATGAAAGAGATCAGGCTAGAACTCGACGAGGCGAAATTCACCACTATCCTAAAGGAGCTTGTCATCCTCCACGAGTGTTCGTCACCGTACATCATCGACTTTTATGGAGCCTTCTTTCAGGAGGGCGCGGTGTATATGTGCATCGAGTACATGGATGGAGGCTCTATCGATAAGCTGTACGATGGTGGAATACCTGAGAACGTGCTCAAGAAAATCACCTATAGCACCATAATGGGTCTGAAGTCATTGAAAGACGAGCACAACATCATTCATCGAGACGTAAAACCGACGAATATTCTGGTCAACTCTCGGGGCCAGGTCAAGATTTGCGATTTCGGAGTTAGCGGAAACCTCGTGGCGAGTATTGCGAAGACGAACATCGGCTGCCAGAGCTATATGGCTCCTGAGCGGATATCTGGTGGTGCAATGGCTACGGGCGCGGACGGAACCTACAGCGTCCAAAGCGACATCTGGAGCTTGGGACTGACCATCATTGAGTGTGCAATGGGCAAATACCCTTACCCACCGGAGATTTCTGCTACTATCTTCGGCCAGCTTAACGTGAGTGACGCATCTTCTCCACATTTCAGGAGATCCTCGGCTAACCAGACACTGGATCACAGGCGATCGTTGAAGGCGATCCGCCAGATCTCCCTGCGGAAGGCTACTCCGCACTAGCCCGTGATTTTGTCAAGTCATGTCTCAACAAGAACCCAAAGAAGAGGCATACGTATCCCATGCTTTTGCTGCACCCTTGGATCAAGTCTCTTAGCAAGCCCGAGACTATCACCGAAGAAGCAGAGGCCGAGTCGGAAGCCACGGACAACGACCTCGCCGACGCTGCGGCGAAACAGCTCTCCATCAACGAGGGCTCAGGCGATGTTGAGGTCGCGGAATGGGTTCAGGAGGTGATGGAGCGCAAGAAACAGGGGCTACAACCGGCGAGTGCGGAGAAGCCGGCATTGCACGCGGCACCATTCGACAGCGTGAGCCCAGCTGCTAGTCTCGAATCATAGCCGAAGTTGTTCGTGTGAATCTGGGGGTACAATGGTCTCGGCCTTACATTGAAGAACACGGTGCATTGTAACCCGTCCACCACAGATATCTCCCCGCGCCCGCCATATCTCCCCGTCCCATTCCGGAAGAGCTGGACAGGACTGCTAAGCCACAGGCTGGTTCTGGGCGTTCGCCCTCCCACCAGCTGGCTTTCACGCTGCCACCCTCTTGTGCCGTCCAGCCTCCTTCTGATGATCGTGGGGCCCTGTTCGCAAGGAGATGAGTGCGGGAGCGGAGTGCTTTTCCCTTTCTCGTATTTTACATCATGCCGTTTTGAAAGCGAAGCCAAGGAAAGCAGAGTAGAGGAAACACTTTCTGGAAATAAAGAATATCGCTCATACTCAGTGCTTTATAAATCAGAAGAAACTGGCCAGGGCAGCGTCTCTCGCTGGCATTCTTGATCGTGTTCGTTTGAGCTGGATTAGCGAGGTTGCTCCCGAGTAGCATACTCCATGTCGGGCGCCCGTTGCACAAACCTGTGTGAGCTTCACAAATGTGAGGATGGCGACACTGCAGTTCATCGGTGAGGTCGATCTCAAAGCGGTGTCGAGAAATACCACCCCGATCACACCCCACTACCATGCGATGCGGGCGTCACCATCTGCGACAACTAAAGCCCCGCCTGACATCCAGCTGGTGATTTGTGCCACGTGAGCCTCAAGTGCCGACAGCGACCGTCATAGTTTCTGGTCCGGAAGCCTACCAGCATGCTGGTACGGCAGCACAGGTCGACGGGCACACTGTTTCATATTTGCCAGCAGCTGGCCATTCCTGCGCCAGCCACTCAGATAGTCGGTGTCTCAATTGGTAGGCGCACAATTCCGCCCCGGAAAATATGTGCAGAAACAGAAGAGTGATTGTGCTTGCATGAAACAGGGACTTTCTTCTCCGGTGGGCTTGTCGACAATGCTGGGCTGTCGTGTGCCTCGCCTCGTCGGCACTGGCGTCGCTTCGAGAAGAACCGAAGCAAATTCATTCATCTTAAAAATGACCGAGTCCAGCCGTTTGTCCATCGATTGAGGAGCCAGTAAAGATGAGCTTGCCTCGGGGGTGACTTTGGTTGCGACTCCTACCTGCTTTGCTGTGATGGTATAGCCCTCACCCAGCCCTGCACCTTTGCGACATCTGACGACCGTGAATGCGTGCTGCTACAGCTCGGCTCAGAGCGCGTAACCCGATTTGTGGGCTCACAATGCATCCAGTTATACATATATGCTGTGCGGAAATGGCGTTCGGCACTGGTGAACTGGGCGGGCGCTACTGCATTTCAGGGGAATGATATCTGGAGCGGCAGCGGATCCAAATATAGGGGCATCATCTACCGATGATAAGAGTGGATTTCAGATGGCTTACACAGTACTGTGGTATAACCAAAAAGAGATTATCAGGGCCCCCTTGCTCTATACTGCAGGGTGCTATACGGCTAAAATTGTTGCTGCAAGCTTGGCCTCCTGTCGCCAGGCAGGTCATGTTGGCGGTACTGAAATCGCATGCTAGTGACTTATATATCTACCTAGCATCGCCATTCTGTGAACTTACGGGGCGACCGGCCACCTTGGGAATTGTCGGTGTGACCAGGAGTGTACTTCCCTGTTTGAACTGTCTTCCTAGAATTTCAAAACTGGTAAATAGCCATCTGTGCAGACAGGCAAAATTTGAGTATGCCTTTGCGTGTGCTGCTTGGAAGAATCTCAATAAGGGCCCCCCCCCAAGGGTGAGACACCCAACTTTCTGTCTACTCCAGAATCGTCTCACCGTTTAAACTCTGTAGAACATCCTCATGTAGAATCTTTGAATCTCAATTGCAGAACATTTTCGAGCAGGACCGCCTGCTAATCTCGCACCAGAGGTGTTGTTTAATTTCATTTTGGATAATCTCCCCTGGCGGGAACCTGCACCGGGAAAGCCACTCAGCAGGAAGGGATGGATGGGTGGGTGTGGGTCCGAGCTTCCAACCCCAACCCCAATTAGCCCCGAATTCGAATCCCGACGGCCCTTCCAGCGACCGTTCCAGCAACAACAACACCATCTTCTCCTCCATCACCACCATCACAATGTCCTGTCTGGCGACCAACAAGACCGTCCAGCGCAAACTCGTCCTCCTGGGCGACGGCGCATGTGGCAAAACATCGCTGCTTAACGTCTTCACGAGAGGGTACTTCCCTACCGTCTACGAGCCCACCGTCTTCGAGAACTACGTCCACGACATCTTCGTCGACAACATCCACATCGAGCTGTCGCTATGGGACACTGCAGGCCAGGAGGAGTTCGACAGGTTACGAAGCCTCTCATACGATGACAGCGACCTGATCATGCTGTGCTACAGCGTCGACAGCCCCGAGAGCTTAGAGAACGTCGAGAGCAAATGGGTCGGCGAGATAACAGAACACTGCCCTAGCGTCAAGGTCGTACTGATCGCTCTGAAATGCGACCTGCGAGAGGCTCAGGACGAGGACGCGGCGGGCGGCGACAACCCACCAGCGAGCACAAAGCCCACGATCGGGTACGAGCAGGGTCTGGAGGTCGCCAGGAGGATAAATGCGATGCGATATCTCGAGTGCTCCGCGATGCGCAATCGCGGCGTCAACGAGGCCTTCACAGAGGCCGCCCGGGTGGCGATGAGCGTCAAGAAGGATAAGGAGGACAAGAAGTGCATCGTTATGTGAAGCGATCAATGGGCTCGTCGGTCCGGCGGCCGGCTATCGGGATGGCGTCATGCGGCTCGAGACGGACTGATAACGGCATCCAATGAATGTATCTCTAATTCCTAATAAATGGCTACAGAACAGAACAGACGCGGTAACGATACCTCTAGAACTTTAGCTGTGCACAAAATGGCAGCCTCATACCACACCTCGCTCCTCACTGCCACAGACTGTCGCTCTCACGTCCACCTCATCATCGGCAGCAATTCACTCGCCGGCAAACGATGCGAGCAGTCCATTGCCACCGGCGCAAAACCTATCCTTATCGCGCCCGAGCCCCCACCAACTGAGCCTCTACACTATGGCCTGATCAACCTCATTGAGTCAGGCCAGGTCGAGTGGGAGCGCAGGCCCTTCACCGAAAACTTTGCTCTCACTCGCGGACGCGACGAGATTGGCAATGTGGTCGATGCCGTCTTTATCACGACCACAAACACCACATCCCTGGGCAAAGGCTTATCGGCGCAACTCATCTCAGCCGTGTGCAAGCGCAACCGCATCCCTGTGAATGTGGTTGACAACCCCAACCTCTGCAGCTTCTCCATCCTGTCAACGCACAGCGACGGGCCGCTGCAGATCGGCATCACCACCAATGGGAGGGGTTGCCGCCTCGCCAGCCGCATACGCCGCGAGGTTGCGGCATCGCTCCCGCCTACCCTGGGGACTGCTTGCGCGAAACTGGGGGAGGTGAGACGGAGGATCCAAGAAGAGGATCATCTTCTCCACGAGGCTCTCAACGGTACTTCTTTTACTGCGGGCGAAGATGAGGAAGGGCTGGAGCAGACGGCCAATTTCAACAAACTGGTCATCGAAGAAGACTTGGACGCCGTGAAGCACAGGCGCATGCGCTGGCTTGCACAGGTCTGCGAGTACTGGCCCCTCAAGCGCCTGGCAGCCATTAGCGACGATGACGTTGAAGCCGTACTGAGGTCGTATTCTGGCAACAGCAGCAGCATCCCCAGCGGCGCACCCCCCTTGGGAGGATCAGAAGATTGCAAGAGCAACGGCTCTGCTGCTAGCGTACGCGGCAGGGTTATCCTCGCTGGCTCCGGTCCTGGCCACCCTGACCTGCTTACCCGCGCAACCTACAAGGCAATCCAGTCTGCCGACCTCATCCTGGCCGACAAGCTCGTACCCGAGGGTGTGCTGGACCTCATTCCCCGGCGGACGCCCGTCTCTATTGCGCGCAAGTTCCCTGGCAACGCTGACAAAGCTCAGGAGGAACTGTTGGAACAGGCCATTGCGGGTGTCAGGCAGGGCAAAGTCGTGTTACGACTTAAACAAGGAGACCCCTTCATTTACGGCCGCGGGGGCGAGGAGGTTGAATACTTCCGCCAAAATGGTATGGGCGATAGGGTTGTGGTCCTGCCTGGGATCACGAGCTCCCTAAGTGCGCCGTTATTCGCAGGCATACCGCCTACGCAGCGAGATGTTGCAGATCAAGTATTGGTTTGTACCGGAACGGGCAAAAAGGGCAAGGCACCAACACCTCCAGAGTTCCTTGCAAGCAGAACAGTCGTCTTCCTCATGGCTTTACACCGCATCACTGGTCTTGTGGCCGAGCTCACGCAGCACCTACCCTCGGAGTCGGAGAGGACAGGCACCACCACAACGACGGAGACAATACCAGAAGGAGCTGGGCCAGCAGAGGACGTGGTCCACCAAATGATAGAGACAAGCGATGTTGCGCAGCCTGTGAAAGCCACGAGAAGTTTGTGGCCGAAGTCGACACCCTGTGCCGTGATCGAGCGAGCTTCTTGTCCTGATCAGAGAGTCATCCGCACAACGCTCGAATTCGTTGCTGAGGCCATTGAGGCGGAAGGGAGCAGGCCGCCGGGGCTGCTTGTTGTTGGAAGGGCGTGTCAGGCGCTGTACACGCCTGAGAAGGGTAGGTCGTGGATCGTCGAAGAGGGGTTCAAGGAGTTGCATTTGGATGAGGTTCGGTTCTAGCATGAAATTATAGTGACATTCCAGTGTGAGCACGGGCAACCTGCTGCTGACAATAAATTTTGATTCTGTTGCGCTTGGGAATTCATGCTTCAGACAGGTGGTCCCCATTCTATACCCATTACGAGTGTCGCGGCTCTTACAGCTCATCGTGCTGACCCCTAGCCTTGCCCTGAACTTTTTTGATAAACGCTGCCACTTTTGCAAGGACCTCTTCGTTTATGCTGTGACCGAGCCCACTTGATAGGATGGTGAAACAAGTCAGCTAGCTGCGCGCGAGGCATAGGCATGTTCTAGCAGAGGGTATGGATCTCAACGTACGGGATAATGCTGGAGTCAACGTGATAACCAAGCTCCTTGACAATGTCCCTCGACTTCCCCACCCAGTCAAGGTTCATGATCGGATCCTTCTCTCCGTTGACCATCAGGACCTCCATGCCCGTCCCCTTTTTCACGTGGGGAAATTTGACGGAGTCTCCTCCTTGACCGCTCTGCCGCAATGCGTCGGCCAGCGGCAAGTACCCACAGAGACAAAAGATGCCCCCCAGCTGCACGTCCGCGGTGATGCCCGTCAGCAGCGCCATCACGGAGCCCTGCGAGAAGCCGCCCATGATGACCTGCGACGCGGGGATGGAGTGCTTGTCGGTCTCTTCGTGCAC
Source organism: Diaporthe velutina (assembly GCA_038088505.1). Classification (NCBI taxonomy): domain Eukaryota; kingdom Fungi; phylum Ascomycota; class Sordariomycetes; order Diaporthales; family Diaporthaceae; genus Diaporthe; species Diaporthe velutina. The sequence continues at coordinate 190,339 of JBBWSJ010000049.1, read as the reverse complement.
GAGCGAGAGGAAGAAGTCCCGGCTCCGCAGCATGCCCTCCTCATCGTTGTTCTGCCGCGTCAGGTTCTCGAAGGTGACGTGTGGGCCGCGCTCGCCGCGGATGTCAAACCATGCCGGGACCGAGCGCCCGCCGGCCTTTTTGGGGTCTCCTTGTCAGCGAAACTCGCGTTATTGGTCCTTATGAGGCTGGGAGGAGGGTGCTTACCGCTGCCACGTTGATGGATGGGGCGCTTGGGAGGATGAACTTCGTGTCCTGGAAGAGGCCGCTTTCCTGCCAGTTGCGGACGATGGGGACGCTGTGGCGGACGTTGGTGAGTATTGTGCTGGCGAAAGGATCTCGTAGTGTATAGAAACCTCGCGCTTGGCTCAAGATTATGTACAATGAAGAAAGGGATTCAAAGAGGTCTTCACCTACTATCCATTGCCACTATCGCCAAATCCATGGGCAATGATGACCGTGGATCTGTGCTCGGTAATAGCTGGGAAAATAAGAGGCTTCGGCATATTTGCGAGAATGGCGGTGGCCAGTCTGACTGCAGCCATGTTGCGAGTCGCTTGGGTGCTCTTTTGAACCTCGCAAGCCGGCCAGCTATGCCGAGTCCATGCTAAAGTCTACCTGTCTGTTGCCGTGGTGTCTTATGGCACGGCCCCACCTGATTACAAATATTTGTCATGCTTGACTGTCTTCATTCGGGGTTGCGGAAAGTTGCAAAAAAGCGCGAGTGTAAGGTTTCCAACAACCATACCTAGGTAGATGATATGCTGACACCATTACCCGTCTCTATCTCATGACCAATCAGTTTAAACGACTTGCAAACCTTTGTGGCCGGAATGCGCCGCGGTAATCTGTCTATATGAGAAACAACATCAACGAAACTTTGGCCATTCCCTTCAAGCAGTCCACCAACAACACGAGTCCATCGCGAAGTATTTCGTCGGTTAATCTACTAGTGACAGTGAGAAAGGGGTCGTCGACAATCAGGGAACGCATACCAAATGGTTACCTCGTTACGATATTCTCACTTCAACTTTACCGCGGGAGCCCTGGATGGGCGTAGTTCTCAATTCTGTATCTATTAAAATAGAATACTCCCAACTAGTAATGATCTCGCACATGCGGAGGCTAACATCTGTTCAACAGAGCAAGCCAGACCCTTGCGGCTTTAGTCTTTGCGATACCCACACTTTGTCATTCTACCTAGTACCCAGCCAAGCAACCCCACTGCGCAGTTGTTATTCTTCTCCCTGTAATTATCGACACTCATATAGTCTACGCGAAGACCTAGTCATATCCGTATTATATGTGGCCAAGCACAGGCCCAGCCCACTCCCGCTTCGCCCAGACGGGATACGCTCGCAACACTAGGTTATTGATGTTTCAGCACTTTGAACACGGGTCCACAGAGTTGCTGTGATTGTATGGAGAAGTGATAGTAAACCTTGCTGCTGATACATACATTTCAGGTCTTTGAACCCGGAGTGCTCATAGATGGCAAAGGGACAACAAGCCTTGTGAGCGCAGAGACATAGGGCCCTCCAAACCTCGAAACCTGCCTCTGACACGCTGTGCTGTAAGTACAAACCGTCCAAGGGTTTAGTGGTAATGGATCTGACTGCTTTCGAACTAGTCATGCTTGAGGTGGGCTTCCAGTCCACCACAGGCGTTGCCGTTCAGTCGTTGGTCACATCGCCTCGAACAAGTCTTCCAGAGTCATATTGCCTTTTCCAATTCGCATTTGCGTTTTGGCAAAGCTGCACTGGTAAGCCCATCTTTCTGGACTTTTCATTGCATACCAATCACAGTGCTCCGGTTGATCTCAGCAGAAACAAAGAGCGAGGTAGGAGAGTGCAAAGCGGAGGAGTATTAGCTGAGAAATTGAGTTCACTAGCAGAGGGTCAGCAATTTTAGCCTTTACGAGCCAACAACAGAGTGGCATTCTTGCCCCAAGGTTGCATTTCATGCTTGACATAGCAGTCACATCCATTAAGAGCATCGATAGGACAAATTTGCTGATTTGGTGTTACATTTCATTATACATTTATCAAGACTGACATGAGTCTTTGTTAATGAGGAAAAACCTATTCGCAATAGCAAAGAGCACTCGCATACGTTATCTTCCTCGGAAAAGCCAAGCAGCGTTTCCGTGCCAAATGAGAGAGGTGGGAATTAGGTTCAGTCATACCTTGTTCTGCGAATACACTGCTTTCATGGTGCTTACTCGCTGTTTGCCTACTGCTTAAACATATTCATTCTGCTTTTATTCAAATTCCCCTTGCAAAGACCATGCAACCTGAAGACAAAGACTTGAATTCTGTGAAAGCTTGTCGACACATGGTGCCGGGGCTTTCTTTTTCTTCAAGGGAGGCCATTTGGATTCCCAGCGACAGATTCGATCCCGATGACCCATACTGTCATCTGAGGGCCACTTTAGCTTCTTCTATGGCAGGGCTGCAAGGCTTGAAGAGCCTACATAGCTAGTCACATTTTTGAGCCGTTCAGCCTTTCCTCGGTACACAGAGACGATAACAGCGAAGAGTGTAGTATCAGAATAAGCGATGGAGTGATAGATTCAATACTTATTGGAAATGCAAGAATCCTTCCTTCGCTGCTGGCTCTAAGTGCACTTTGGGACTATCATATAAATCCAGAATGCAAAATATACAGGGAGCATCCCCCGAGGCAAGGTATGAGCATTCTTGCTTTCCATCTCGGGGTCCTAGCTGATTTGATCATGTAGACTCTATATATAGGCACGACGTGAATGAAGAGGCCAAAAATGGCGCTCCCCGACTCTCGGCCTCTGTACGCTAACCCCAAGACGACAGCGCCTCAACAAGAAAATATCCAATGAGTGTGATGGCCGAGTTGAATGATTTCAGGACGGATTTGGAATTACCGCAGCCAGCATAGAGTCCACAGAGGAAGGCCCGAATCTACAAGGCGTGATCTAACGCCTCTGGATGGAACATTGTCCGAGCCGGGCTCGTTGTGGAGGTATGCATACTCGAGAAATCGAGTCTCGGCGTTACATGTCCACCCCACTGTTTGCCCGTTGCAGGAGAGTACATCCCAGGTTCAGCGCTCTGTACATTATCATTCCCGAAAGCACGGTAGACCGGGGCATTTGATTCCCTGTAAGTGTCTGTGCATTTCGGCATTCCACGAGCGACAGTGGTGGGCCTGTGAAATAGTTACACAAACCTAGAGGGTATGAAGACGAGTGTGCTGAATACTACACCGGGGTTGGTTGATGTGTTGTGTCTGATCGATGTTCAGCCAACAAGCACCCCCACCCCCGGAAAAACAACACCCCACAGGACAAGCGCGTATGGCCTAGGTACGCGATATATTTTCCCTCCTGTCCCAGCTCTACGGTGATTTCTCACAATTGGGTGCCACCATCTGATTTTTGTTGTAGAGATGTTTTACTGTCGTTGGCTGTATCAGGGGTCCTCGCCCAAAGTGTTTCTGCTTAGCATTCGAAACATTTGGCATTTCTTGGCGATGCAACACCCCGATGGCTGGCACCGGGGGTCTAGAGTCAACAACAGCTCCAGAAGCCGTCCGTGCTGGCGTGGTCTGCATCTTGCAACAGTCGGCTGTTTCCTCGTCACCTGGTTCTGATACTGCTCAATCCAGGAGAAAAGCATCCTAAACCCTAATTTTAGACGTTGATCGCTTCCGCATACCATCTCGCCAAGTGAACTCTCACACACCCTTCCCTCGAATCAAGCACCGTCAGGCGCGGCCCAAGACAAGAGACGCCGACTGAGGTGTTTCACTATGATGGCCTTGTGTGGAATGGCATTATTCATTGCCGACCTCGTCTACTGACCTGATGCACCGGCTCAAAAGGCCATCTTGTCGTCTCTTTCCTTAGATACACCTACTTTCGTCCCAATCTGCTGCATGGTCTTGACAAAGCTGTGCTCCAATACCCCATCTCCAAGAAACAACCTGCTTGACCATATTTATGACAAGCACCATGGCAGCCATTTTTGAGAAGCTGCCGACATCTCTGCCGACGGCGGATCGGCCTGACTCGATGGCATCTGTCGCTTCGATTCTCACCAACGACTCCGTCGCCACAGACGCCACAGAGACGCTGCCTCGGAAGCCATCTTCCGAGGAGTGTCATGATGAGGCAGACGAGGGCGATGATTCACTCGTCTTCGCCATCAGGGCATTGCGCCTGCTCGATAACCCTCAGTCTGCCGCTACGGAAGCAATCCAGGCCTTCGACCCGGCAGCCAACCTGCACCCGGATCTTGTTCGCCTCTTGGTCGCAGCGGCTATGAAGCACCCAGACGTTGCCCATGGACTGATAGAGCTAGGCCAGAATCTTCAAGGCGGCCAGGTGTCTCGTTCAGGGGCTCTACAGCAGCATGGTGATGCCCTCTACCAGCAACCAACCGGAGTACTTGACCAGATCAGCATCTCTTCGCTGCTTTCCAGTATCAATGAATCTACAGCCAGGAGAGCGCCTTCCCCCAACCGGGACACCGCTTCGGCTCCGTCTTTGAAGCGCCGCCTGAGTGTTTTATCCACAAAGAAGGCACAGGAGGCTCAACAGGCCCCACCGAAGAGGAAAGAGAAGATTTCAGTGGACACCATCAGGAAAATTTGCAAGGCAAACTTGAAGGACACCAAAGAAAGCATTGACAAGCTCGAGCAAGCGGATTACGCCGACGAATTCCTTGCCGCGGACGAGTTGAAAAGACAGGCAGAGGAGTACCTAGGCCATGAGACTGGGAAATTCGCGCTGTGCCTCGCACTCACACTGCGTAACGAGGAGCAACGATGGGAAAGCGTCACTCACCTCATGGGCACCATGACAGAGAAACTCAAGATTCTTCTGTCCACGAAAGGGCGGTTCAGCCCATCGGGAGATGTTGGTCTGCCCGGCCAGGACGGATTCGGTATTCGTGACTGCTGGGTCGTGCTCTCCGAGGCCGAACAGGAGAGGCTGGCCCTCGACAAGCAGTGGGTGAGGCAGCTTAGGGAGGCAGCACAGGTCGCACCCCGGCACGCGGCTATGGTTTGGGAGATACTGGACATGTGCGACAAGATTCAGGAGACCGTCGCACCACTGCGATCCTCCGAGGAAAGGGCCGGGGTCCGGGACAGCATCGCGGCCCGTCTGGAGGAGAGCTTCGAGGCACCCTCGACTCCGAAGGCATCGACAGAGAACAATAAGGTGATCAAGCGCCCGGCCATGACGGCACGCTCGCCGGAGGAGATCACTGACCGGTGGTGCTTCTTCTTCGACCTCCTGGACGAGGAGGCCGCTAGGCGGTGCTTCCGCGAGCTGAGGCTCCTGCGCCAGCTCTTCAACGCTGCTAAGCACGAACCGAATGACCGTATGGCCAACCTGAAGTCGAAAGCGAGGAAGGCCTTCGCTGAGAAGCAGGATGACGACCTGGAGCGCTGGCTGGACACCAAGTGGGCCATGTCAGCGATGAAGGGGTTCATGATGACCAAGGCTGAGCTGTATGATGTCGACGGCAGCGCTGACAGCTTGAGCAAACTGGAGAAGCTGGATGACGCTTTCTGCAAATGCTTCTGGGGCTGTCTCGGGTCGGGTGACCACAAACGGCTCGCCCAGGAGGACGGCAAGAAGTGGGTGACGGATATCATGAAGGTTTTCCAGCACAGAAGGAGGTACGAGGTTATGTTTAGGCTGAGAGATATTCTTCATTTCATGCAGGGGAACATGTAAGGGGCGAGAAATTCTGTACGATAATTCATGGCTGGTGTCGGGAAACAGGCAGAACGAAACATGTCAGGATCGGATAAAGGAATGCTATATGATCATGTGCGCGTAGTCTTCTCAACTTATGCGACACTTTGCAGAGTGAGTGCGAATAGGCGGTGATCCACCACAGGTACACCCGTTTTACGCATGCAACTTCGTTTTGATGCGACCATCCCAGCTGCCAGCTGGTGAAGCCGCACAATTGATGATATATTACGAAACTCTGAAGCGTTTTCTCCTACCAAGCGCTCAATGAAACGTTGTCAGCGAGTATACCGTGCCAGGGTCGCACTTGTCTTTCTTCAAATGTTGTGCCACATACCAAGGCGGAGAATTTGAATGTGCCCATGGTACTCATGGATACTCCTGACGAGGTTTTATGCCACACCTAGGTAGAGCAGCAGTGTGAACAGCATACAAAAAGAAAGACCATAGTCTATAGGCACAAGACGAAGCTTGATTTGGTCCTTTCATGAGATGAGAGGCTGGGAGTCCCGATGTAGGAAACCTTCCATCACAGGCCCCGATCGTGGATCGAGTGGGACTGCTGAGTTTCTCACGCAGCACAAAGGATGGATTTCACCGTACGAACAACCTCCACTTGAATTGTCCAAAGACACCATTACCTGGTGGCCCGTCAAGATTCCCCTGAGTGGAGGCCGTCTGGAGTGATGGCTGGAACACATTGACGGCGTTTTGGAGAGTTGCACAAGTTTGATATGACTCGGAAATAAATTACGAGGTGGAACGTCCGTCCTTGTGTATATTGCGGGCATATAGACGAGACATGTTGGTGATGCGATGCTGTCGCCAGTGCGGCTCCTCAGATGACGACGTGGGGTTGTTGTGTTCTGGCCAGGTTGTAAAAGCGTTAATGTGGGATTGTGACTGCACGTAATCGTACGCACAGCACTAACGGACAATATCCCGAGACCGCTTCGACGGGCAGGCCAGGACCAGGCGAGGACGAATGGGCGGGAGCACCCTGAAACAGGGATGCCCACTTTTGACGTACTATTATGGGGTGGGAGAGGGAAACCCCACTCAGCCTGCCAGCATAGTTGACAAGCTTCTTTCGACGGGCTCAACGGCGAGATACCTCCCTTACATACAAGCAGCTTCCGTCTCCTGCATACCTCCCTGAAGCTCCAGCACAGCCTCCTTCTTCCACTTCCGGCAACACACATTGACTAGACAGACCATGGTCGGTGGTGACCCCCCCTACCCCCAGCTTAGGCCTCGGCACGCCCTGACCTTCTCCCGCCTGAGGCTCTGCACCGGCCCAGCTGCTTGACTGACCGCATCGTCCGATCACAGGCCGACCCAGCACAGCTCTCCGAGGAGCAGATCGAGAGCTTCAAGGAGGCTTTCTTGGTTTTTGTTAGTCCCACCCCTATTGAACCACCCTCGCGTTCACTGCCAAGGTGTGCCTTTTACTGACGGCTCGATCAATCTGTCCTCACTCTAGGACAAGGATGGAAATGGTTAGTCTCTGGCTGCTATCTCAGAACTGGTGGATAACACCAACAGATTCTCCGTGACTGCACGCAACGGAAGTATTGAGTGCGGGCTGACCCGGTGTGCTTCGCAGGTGAGATCACCAAGGATGAGCTTGGGACAATCATGCGTTCCCTCGGCCTGAACCCCACCGATGGCGAGCTCCAAGACATGGTCGACGAGGTCGATGTCGACAAGAACGGCACTATCGACTTCAAGGGTACGTAGCCTCAATGAAGGACCCGATACGACCCGGATGTTTGCTGACAGGTGGCATGCAGAGTTTTTGGCCCTGATGTCACACAAGGTCCAGGACGTGGATCCAGAGCAGGAGCTCCGGGAGGCGTTCAAGGTGGGCTTTTCAAGGCATGGCTGTAAGCCGTGATGGCAACATGGCTGACCGAGTGCTTCCAGGTCTTCGATCGTGATGGAACTGGCACCATCTCCAAGGATGAGCTCAGAAAGGTTATGAAGTCGATTGGCGAATCCCTTACTGAGGCTGAGATCGACGAGATGCTTCACTTTGCCGACACAGACGGGAGCGGCACCATAGACTGTAAGTATGGAAGAGACCTCACGCGAGCTGGAGACTAATCTGGGTTGCAGTCAATGAGTTTGTCCAAATTATGAACCAAAAGTAAGAGGGTGAATTAGCACTGGAGGTGAGGTTTGACGGGGGACCACCAAGCAACGACGGGTATAGACCACGGCGGTCAAGGGTCGATACTCCTGCACCATGCAACAGCCAGTCTCTACATCAGAGACCATCTACAAGCGAGTGTCTGTTTACGCACAGCAAAGCCTCGGTGACATGGAATTGGATCGGTGCCAAGCAGCCATGCTTGAAACCATCACGACCTCGAACCTCCCTTAAGTGATATCAGGGATTTTTTCCATCCCTGGCCCCACGACAGCATCCCATGCATCCTGACTGAGCCATTTGAAGTGTCCCGCCCGCTTCTTGCGGCTTCACACCCCTCCCCCGCCTCTCCCCTCGACATCAATGCAACCCAGCCGGCAAAAAATGATTACACTGCTGGGCTCCAATAAAATAATGGCGATATCTCACGGCCGCATCGAACGTGGCCATATTATCTGGACTGCGCTGGGTAATACAAGATGGCACCCCAAAGATCCAGGGACTATGCAAACGCGTGGGGGATCAAACTCTGGGCACCATCACATGCAGCATCATTCTGGAAATTGCATAGTTGAGTGAACTTTGATTTTTCTTGGTCACTACATTAGAGTCGTAAGAACCAGAAATCCCGCTTGAACGCCGTGCATGCTGATACATGAAGTGCTTTGACTTTTACCCAAACCCATATTCCATTGCTCAAACCGAGTAACTCGCATACTCTTTGTTGAAGACACGGCCGATGACCATGCGTCTCACCTCAGAAGTCCCAGCGCCGATCTCATATAATTTTGCACTGTGGCATACAAGTCAGTACGAGCGTCCATAGAGGCTGCGTCGAAGGGGAGGCGGTTCAGGAAGCGGAGGACTGGGGCAAACACTTACTCTCTCAGTATCCTCGAGGCTGGCATCTCCTCAACATAGCCCATTCCACCAAGCACCTGAATACAATCCAGGCCACATTCCGTGGCCCTTTCAGCGGCGTACAGGATGGCACCTGCACAGTCCTGCGTCTTGATAATACCTTCCTCATCAACAGCCCTTGCAGTGGCGTACGTGTAAGCCTTGCTGACCTGTAGCTTGGTGTACATGTCGGCCAGCTTGCCGTGGATCGCCTGGAACGTGCCGATGGGCTGGCCGAACTGCTTCCGCGTGTGCGCAAACGGCAGGGCCACATCGAGCGCCGCCTGCATCAGGCCCAAGGGCCCCGCGCTGAGCACGAGTCTCTCCAGGTCCAGGCCCTCCATCAGCACGCGCACGCCGCCGTTGATCTTCCCGAGGATGTTGGCCTCGGGCACGAAGACGTTGTCAAAGACCAGCTCGCCCGTGTTGCTGCCCCTCATGCCCATCTTGTCGAGCTTGCGCGCGCAGGCGAAGCCCTCTGCACCCCTCGTCTCTACGATGAAGGCCGTGATGCCCTTGCTCCCCGCATCAGGCTCCGTCTTGGCGTACACGACGATGTAGTCCGCGTCTGGCCCGTTCGTGATCCACATCTTGGAGCCGTTCAGGACGTAGCCCCCGTCCACCTTCTTGGCCGTGGTCCGCATGGACACGACGTCCGAGCCCGCGCCGCTCTCGCTCATGGCCAGCGCGCCGACCTTCTCGCCGGCTATCAGGCCGGGGAGGTACCTGGCCTTCTGGTCCGGGGAGCCGTTCAGCTGCAGCTGGTTCACGCACAGCTGGCTGTGCGCCGCGTAGGACAGCGCGATGGACCCGGAGGCGCGGCTCAGCTCCTCCATGACAATGCAGTGTGCCTGGTACCCCAGCGCCAGCCCGCCGACATCCTCGTCTGCCGTTATCCCCAGGAAGCCTGCCTCGCCCAGCTTTCCCCACATCTCGGGAGGGAAGGCGTTGCTCTGGTCAGTCGCAGCCGCCACCTCTGGGCTGATCTCGCGCCGGGTGAACTCCTGGACGCGCTCGCGTAGCTCTTCGAGGTCGGCTTGCGTGGGCGCGACGAAGCCCTGCGGGTGCTTGGAGGTCGAGGCCCATCTTCGGTATTCGGGGACTGCTGCTGTTCTGTTGGAGATGGCAGGGGGCGATGGCGACGATGCTTTGGGGAGGGTTCGCGCTGATCGGGCCAGCCGGCCAAGTACTCTCGTGCTCGACATGGTTGTTTAGAATTGGTGGGTCAATACAAAGCTGAGAAAATCAAATCGTGTCACGCTCCATGACAAGGAAGGAGTTGTGTGCCCCGAGAGTTTGGAAGGGGTTATTGTCGCCGGCAATCGCATTGCTTCGGCCCAAGATCGCAGGTAATCCCCAGATTCCAATGGCGGTTGAGGTCGCTTAAACGCGGGCCGAGGTACCAAGACCCGTGGAAGATCGGCTTCAACGTCACACTGCAAAGCATCTAGGAATTGTCCCTCGCTTCTCCATTCCCCAGCCGCGCTCCGTCCTCGAATGTTGTTGTAGCAAACGGGATCTCGCCTTCTTTGCAGAGAGATCGCCAGTCTGCAGCAAGCCCCGAGCACGATGTCGTCGATTCGGAGCTCAAGACAAGCTCTGATCCCTCGATTGGCCCGCTCATTTCCCCGGACTCAGATCCAGATCCACCCTCATCCTCGCCCGGGGCTCCCATGCCAACGTCGACCCGCCGTCCCCATACTCCCCACGGGGAACGGGAGCAAGCGAAGCATCGCCACCTTCACGCCTCCGTACCAAGCACAGGCTATATCCACGATCCAGTCCACAATAGACACGAGCAGCGATGAGTTCAAGGAGAACAAGCTGGCTATGGACGAGGCTATGGCGCGCCTGACCGAGCTCACGCGCAAGGTTCAGCAAGGCGGGCCGGAAAAAGCAAGGGAGAAGCACCTGGCGAGGAAGAAGATGCTGCCTCGGGACAGGGTCACGGCGCTGATTGACCCGGGCACCACGTTCATGGAGCTGGGTGGACTGGCCGGCCATGAGCTATACCCAGAGGCCGAGGTACCCGCCGCGGGCATCATCACGGGTGTAGGTGTCGTGGAGGGCGTTACATGCGTAATCGTCGCCAACGACAGCACTGTCAAGGGCGGCACGTATTATCCCATCACCGTGAAAAAGCACTTGAGGGCGCAGGCTGTTGCACAGGAGAACAAGTTGCCGTAAGAGCCAGGCTTTCCTTCCCCTTTTGGCGTACCCGGTACAGGAAATTCCTGCGATGCAATCTCGTGCTCAGTCTAATTCTGTGGCGTCACACAGGTGTATTTATCTTGTAGACTCTGGTGGCGCAAACCTGCCTCACCAGTCCGACGTCTTCCCAGACCGCGATCATTTCGGCCGCATCTTCTACAACCAGGCGCGCATGTCTGCGGCCGGGATCCCACAGATATCTGTCGTCATGGGACCATGCACAGCAGGAGGCGCCTACGTCCCGGCCATGTCCGACGAGAGCATCATTGTACAGGAGCAGGGCCACATCTTCCTCGCAGGCCCGCCATTGGTCAAAGCCGCCACGGGAGAGACGGTCAGCGCAGAAGACCTGGGCGGAGGCAAGATGCACTCGAGCGTCTCAGGTGTAACCGACTATCTGGCAGTAGACGATGCGCATGCCCTTGTGTTGGCGAGGCGGTGCGTAAGTAATTTGAACTGGCCCCACAAGACAGGCCTGCCGCAACAGCAGGAATCATTCTCCGAGCCTCTTTACCCCCCGACAGAGCTTCTGGGTATAGCATCCACCAATCTCCGGAAACCCCTTCCCATCCACGAAGTGATAGCTCGGGTGGTCGACGGGTCCGCCTTTGCTGAGTTCAAGCGTGACTACGGGACCACTTTGGTGACAGGGTTCGCGCATATCTATGGTCAACAGGTTGGCATCGTTGCCAACAACGGAATTCTGTTCTCCTCTTCTGCCTTGAAAGGCGCACACTTCATCGAGCTCTGCAGTCAGCGTGGTATCCCTCTCGTTTTCCTGCAGAACATCAGCGGATTCATGGTCGGTACTGACGCAGAGAGGGAGGGCATCGCAAAGAATGGCGCAAAACTTGTCACCGCGGTGGCTTGTGCCGACGTACCCAAATTCACAGTCGTGGTCGGCGGTAGCTATGGTGCTGGTAACTACGGTATGTGTGGGAGGGCATATTCACCGAGGTTTCTGTGGATGTGGCCCAACGCAAGGATCGGTGTGATGGGCGGTGAGCAGCTGGCAGCAGTGATGGAGACGGTAGGGAAGACTGTCGACACGGGTCTGAAGGAGAGGATTGAGAAAGAGAGTGATGCTGTCTACTCGAGCGCGAGGTTATGGGTGAGTCACCTCCCGGCTGTCTGATTCCGTCTCCAGAATGCGAATATGCTAACACTGACTGTGCCCACAGGACGATGGAGTCATTCCCCCGCAACATACGAGGCGATACCTAGGACTGGGTTTGAGGGCTGCCATGTCCGGCCGGAATGAGGTCAGAGCTGGTGATACCAAGTTTGGCGTCTTCCGAATGTAGTTCGAAATGAAACCGAACTTGTGGGGTGTATGACTGGTATTTTCTGCAATGAATTGGACTAATCGAAGGGGTTCTCTTCCACCCAGAGCCCCTCGAAATCTTATCCAAGTAGCGAGGCGTAATGAGCCCCTGAACTTCCTGCGCCACTAGCCGCTCTTCGCTTCATACTCCTCCTGGCTCACCTCCTCCATCCAAGTAGTCTTTCCAAGACTAATTGCGAGATGCATCATCATACTTCCATCATCAGCCCCATGCCAGTGGACGGTCTTAGCCGGGCACTGCACGATATCGCCGACGCTGATGCGCTGTGGCTTTCCGCCCTTGTCGCACACCCACCCACTTCCGGCTTTGACCTCGAGTATCTGTCCATTTTCGTGATGGTGCCAGTATGTCCTCGAACCGGGGAGGAAGGTGACATGATTGCACATGATGCCCTCCACTGGGCCGGCAAGCTTGTCCATCCTGAAGCACGCTGTTTAGTCCTCGTTCTGTATGTTGCTCAAGAATCATAATTTCAAGGAAGGCGCTGGGGGGGGGGGGTGTTCTGGATCAGTCTGGCAAATGGTCTTGACATCATGATGGAGCCACGAAAATGGGACTCACCAGACATCGCCCGTGAAGGTATTGGCAGCTTTGAGTGTGCTCTGAGCCCCATTCTTTCCCCCACCGGTCGAGTTGCGGACGATAGTACAGGGCATCCTGATCTGTTGAATACAAGAGAATCGTGGATCTTTTAGGTTGTGAAATCAGTATTTCGAAGACCCGGGATTCACACCAGCATTGGTGAAAAGGAACGTCGGAGATCCGGACTTCGGCTGCGGGGAAGTTTGTGTCTACTTCTCGGGTCGATGTTACCCGCAGTCTCGAGAAGCGGCAATAATCTTTCGTAGTAGTGGGGAATAGCAGAACGACATGGCGGCCTTTATACGGGTGTGTCGGTGTCGAATTGTCCACGGAAAAGGCGTCTCATCATGTAGAGCCATAGCACATATGATACGACCACCATAACGTCGACAACAAGCATTATTGCAGCTGCAAAATCCCAATTCATGCCTGAGTTTAAGTGCCGCGAGCACCTGTGGAGAAACAGTCTGGACGGGCTTTGAGTATTTGATTAAGTGGGTATGCCGAGAATTAAATATCCGCTGTCAATTTAGCATCCATCATATTACCACTCTCCGAAGTCACCAAGCACAAAAGTTGGGTCGTATTTGAGTCTGTGCTGTCTGCAGGGTGGGGTTGGCAAATGCGGTGAATCAGACGAAAGAGAATAGATCTGAAATGGGTCACCGACCATAATCTTGGACGCTCACAACCCAGTTTCAGTCATTGCTTTAATCACTGCATGTGTTTCACCCCCTTGACAAACGTTTGCCTCACCACTGACCAGTTGACAAGGCAGCAAACCAATCACGCTCGCTCTTAATGCCTGCTGTACGAAAATAACATAGCTAGACCTCGTTATCTAGGTGAATGAATCTGCGTTGCATTCGGTGACTGGCAAGAACAGAAGCTAATCACATTTGTTCATCTGAGTATAGTCCCGTTCCATTGCATATATGCCAAGCTGCAACACAAAGTCTTGGGTTGCACAATTTCTTTGCAACATCTATGTAGCTGATGAGCGTTGAGCAGCAGTCGAAGTAACAAATATATATTGACTAGATTTCTCAGAGGGGAAACCTTGTGATGCTCCAGTTTTGCTCCAAAATCGTTTCCTGCCCGACATCAGACGCCAAACAATTTCCCGCCTAATGTGCAAAACGGAAATCAAGCCTCTGCTGCCCCTCATCCTTCGTATTGATCAGGTACTGTTCTTGTTCCTCCGTTGACATGGCGTTCCACTTTCGATCGCGGACACGGTTTCGCCAAATGTAGAAAGTCTTGACAAGATACATCAAGATAATATTGAAACAGGTTATGCCCAGAAGAACACTGTTACCTCGCTTATAAAGCGGCTTGTCGTCATCCCTGTAGATGTTGGATGCGATGATGTTTCCAGACTGTACAAACATGTTGTAGAGAGCTGCGGAAACAGCTCGGGTCCGTACCGCGTTGCTGTTCTTCGCGTTCCAGGCCACCAAGATGGCGTGGCAGTAAGGGTATGAGAGGAGCGCGGTGAGTATACCATAGCGGACCCAGGGCGATGCAGACGCAGGGAGCACCACCAATGCAAGCACCCAGGGAAAGATCCAGATGTTGGCAAAGGACGAGACAATCGCCCGTTCCTTGAGCCGTTTCGAGACCCAAGTAACGAAGAGGAGATTCAAAGCAAACATGACCTGTGATGGAATGACGAGCAGATTTGCTTGGAATACCGAGAAGCCGAGCTGCCGCAGGATGAGAGACAGGTAGTTCTGCGGAGGGCTTGGGGGGATGTAAGTCGTGAGGCCCACAAGATACAGCGGCCACTGCTCCCTTTTCATACCTGTTAGTCACATGCTACGGGTCCTAAAGCGATACATTCTGGAACATCACAAAGACCGAGGATCTGTAGCAGGAGAAGAATGTGCTTACCAGTCTTGGATAGCCTTCCATAGCAATCGGGGCCCAACAGCTTGACGGTTGTTCATGTCCCCTTTGCTAGGGTCATCCCGCAGCAAGCGGTTGACCATGATCTTCTCTTCTCGTTCATCGAACCATCCCTTGGACCCGCGGAACCAGTTGCGAGTTTGGCAAGGGCCCGGGGGCATGAGGCCGAAAGAGAAGACGCCGACGATTAAAGTGAGAATACCTTCCAGGAGAAATAACCACTGCCAGCCCGACCAGCCGTTGATACCTCTCATCTGCAGGACGCCGGCTGCGATGAGAGAGCCCACAACGTTCACGGTACTGAGGGCAGTCCACTATGGAATATACCTGTCAGCATGTTTCGAGTTGCAAAAGCTTTGAGGGCAATGTGGATTAGGAAGACCACAGAACTTACAAACCACGAGAGACGAGTAGGGAGCTCATCTGATTTGTAGAAATAAGTGAGGTACAATACGATGTCTGTCAATTCACTCGTATTAGTATTTAAATGAGGCACATTTGCCCAGACAAAGCAAACCTTGCTCCAAGAGGGACAATCTGGAGTGTTTCTAAAGCCAGTCATAGAATTTGTGGTGACTGACCTGGAATGAAACCTCCCATAAGCAAGCCAAGAAGAGCTTTGATGGCGTAGTAGCCGGCTCGGTTTGTGAGGAATGTTTGTGAACCCGCAACGATAGACCAGCTAACGATAATGAACGGGATCCATCGGTCAGCACCGAGTTTCTTGCTTATAAGACCGCTCGGGAGCTCAGCCGCGAGGAACGACGCGAGGAAGATGGTTTGTCCATAATTGAAATCATTCGTGTTCATGCCTATACACAGACGGTATTAGTCAAGCGACGCGGAAATACGACCAAAAGTAACTTGCCTAGTTCCTCGAGCATGTTGTCTGAAATCGCCCTATTGATATTCCTGCGATGCATATCGAGAGCACAAAACATGAGCCACTTCGATTTTCAAGTCAGTATACGCATTTCAAAGCATACTGAGGACAGTCAATCTGTACTGAGCGCCCAAAATGGACCTGGAATACTTCGTAATGGAATCAGAATAACTGCTCGGAGACCACTTACAGCCCAAGTCATGATCCTCAGATCGACCTTCCTGACGAGCTTCTTCTCATCTTCGGCGGTCCACGTGAATTCTGGATCAAACCGATGTCTGTTTTCATACCCAGCTTTCTCGTACACGTTGCGCCAGTGTTCTGCAGCAAGCGGATCGGAGAAAATGTGGTTCCGGGAGTTGGGACTGTCGATGTCGTCGACGCTCTGAGTATCGGCATCGGTAGCGGGATCAGCCGTAGCATTGATTTTCTCAGGGTCCAATGTAGTAGAGCGATCTACTGCATCTCCGCGGTCCTTCATCGTGGCGGTGGTTCTGTTGTACTGCTGAGATTTGGGTTCGGATGTATTGATGGAACGACTGGTTAACTCCAATATAAGGAGCGTCACAACCACGGCCTAAATGGACGCTTTCATTCGACGAAAATTAAAGCTCTGCAGGATTTATAGCTCCACGGGATGCATGCTTAGATCATGAAGTGGTTGTGCAAAGTGGACCAAGCCTTGCATCATCGCGCCAAGATACGGTTATCACTTTGATGCCGCCCTATCGGTGCTGCCCCCTCGGAATATTTCACCGTTATTGGTACTTGGCGTGAATACGAATTTGTCGAACACAGTAAAATTTATGCCTCTGATAACGGACGAGTGGAGGACACCATGGGTGTTTCTGATTGTGGTTGCTTTCATGATGTAGTGACGCTTCTGATGACCGCTAGATTCTGCTGGCACTCTGCTAACACATCGCCACGAAAGTTGACCAGTCTGGAAACATTCCAATACCCGATAGGAAAACACCAGTAACAGCTTTCGGCGTGGGGGTGTCGATGTTTCGAGTGGCTAGATCAAAGCTGTACCTGAGCAAAATGTGCGGAGATGAGAGATCGAGCAGCCACAATTATTTATGGGCATAGATCTTCACTAACGAAGACGAAGTTGAATGATCACCTCAACTTTGGTATCGCGTGACTTCAATGTTGATGAATGGCCCATCGTCGCTAGCTACAGCATTTCTTGATCGCCCTCACCATCGTCAGAACCAACAGGCAGAGAAGATACGTTGTGAAAGTGGAAGGAATGGGTGGGACTCATTTTAAAGCTACCCTGTCGAAGTGGGCCATGTTTTCATCTACTGTGAGACCAGAGCAAAAGCTTCAGGCCGAGTTCATCAGACCTCCAACACGGCCGGGTTAGCCTCCACACGAAAACTACTCCCTTGCTCGCCGGTAACCATGGAAGCGTCTGATACGCCGGGTGAACGGAGAACAGGGAAGGAAGTGGCTGGTTTCGTTCATGCATATTGCTACCCAGGTAGAGGGTAGACGAAAGCCCCATATGACAGCCTTGTCCTTCAACATGGTCATCTTGCACGAGTCAGATGTTATCTTGAAAGCCAAGCAGATGTTCAGTTTCACGAGCTCTTCTTGCCCACGAGCCGCATGTAGCTTGTTCAAATGTAGTAAGCCCTTTCCTTGGTTCTGCTCGCCTCAAGCGCTATCTCCTTCCCAAATTGAGGCGCTTTTACTGAGTTCCCCATTAGTTGTCCTTTTCAATCAGCTTAATAGTATAGAAAACATAATGTGCTCGTTATACGGCAGGGTCTCTATCTGTCAGACCGGTGACCCCAGGCTTATAGCAGACTATTGCAATCAAAGGCAGCGATCTTAATTAACTATACCCTGAGGGACTAAATGCCGAGTATCATACGAATGGTGGATCATCAAATATAATGAGTTGATACGTGAACAGGCGGTATTGCGATTGTTCCTCGCTACCATCTGCTGCGAATGATATACTACGGAGATAAGAAAATTAATTTATTGTGTCTTCTGCCCACAATATGACAACTCTTTAAGATCGTATTCGGATCCAAAATGTCAGAAAACCACTGGCACAACAAGAAACCATTCATACAAGACAGAGAGGCGAGTCAGGCCTCTCTAGAAAGGCATCACTGCCCACACAAGTAGCGCAGTAGAAGGTGTTGTACGGATCATACTTCTTCTTGGTAGCCAGGTGATCCACATACTTGTCCCCGTAAAAGGCTGTCTTCCAGTCTGGGTCATTCCTGTCTCCCTCATTCATATACCCACCTGTATCCGGTGCTAATCTCTTTAAGGCGGCACCTTTAACGTAGGTCACGTCGTCCATGACAGCATACCGTTCAGCATTGGAAGCATTCAAAGCAACGCCTCGGCCGACCGTGACAAAATAATTTGAGGTGCGCCATGCAGGATGCAATCCAGAAGTTTGGTCATCTGCGTCCGCGAATACCTGGCCGCCCGAGATAAGATCGATCACGTTGACGGTGAAATCCTCTGGCTTGCCGGCGATGATCTCGACAGCCTCGCGAACGGCGCTGTGGTTTGCAATTGCGCGGCGATTGATGAGCCTCGAAGTCAAGATGGAGGAAGACCCTGCAGCATCATACAGCCCTGACTCGGCCTCGTAGAATGACCAGTAGTCAGTATAGGATGCAAAATCATCTCTGATTGAGAGTGTCTTGTTGAAGGCGAAGAGCTTAGATCTGACGGGCGTGAAGGCGGCATCTGCTTCAGACTGATTCAATCCTATGGTCCAAAGACCGTGAGAATATCCAGAGGTCGCGTTGCCGATGAATGGCCCAGGATAGCTGCTAGACCAAAATCCATACCCTGCGAAGCCCGCATCGCTGAGGTCAGGCAGCGACTGGAGTAGAATTGTCACCGCGTCAAGGAGGTCGGAATTGTTGGAAGTGCTCAGTATCGGCGCCAAGTATAGGTGGTGAGCAGTCACAACGTCGACGTTCGGGTACGTCTTGACCGTGGTTCCTAGGACAATACCATATCCGGTCCCGCCACCCCTGATGGCAGTGAACAGGTCCCTATACTCGCAGTGGTTGGCAGTGACGACCTTCCCATTGGCAAGTAGAACTTGTGCCTCGAGGATTTGGTCTGCTCCCAGACCGTAGTTTCTCGTGGCAGGACCGTGTCCGCCGCCGGATGGCCAACCGCCAATAGCTCCTGGTGAGATCGCACCTCCGCCGACGACAATGACGTTCTTGGCCTTTGAAAATGCGTAAACATCCTTCCATTGGTATGCGCCATCTATGACTATAGCACTTCCCGTCCAGTTGGACCTCTGGCAGCCATTGACAGAGGAGTAGGTCTCTTGGAATCCCAGCCTGTTGCCGAAGTGCCGAAGCCAGACTTCGAGGCTTCCGAAGCCATCTGAGCGACCAAGCAGGTCGTGGCCTGTGCTTGTTACGACCAGTCTGATGTTGTTCTCCTGAGCGAAAATCATAGTCGAGTTGATCTGGTCAAGACTGGTTGCGTTAACGGCGTACTGAGGATTTATCCCGAGTGTGCAGGTTGTTGGCACGCCATTATCAGCATAGTTGACAGGCGCACATGTAACGTTGTAAGGGTATGGCCTCCCAATGGGCTTCGTGGTCATGAAGTCCTGATCGGGCCACATCTCAGTGACATATTCGCACTGCGCCAGATCGAACAGGGGTCCCGGGTAACAAGATTGAGCAATCGGGGCGGACTTGACCAGAGCGCCCCCGACAGTCACGTTGAAAAGGTCCCAAGATTGAAGAGACGGCCAACACTGGTCGTGAGGTCCCTGCGATTCAACACAGAGTCAGAAATAGAGAAGTGGTGGCATAGCGCTGAGCATTGATAACTCACACATCTGCAGGACGTAACGGGAGAGGGGGTTGAGGCATTTATGCCACCCGAGCTCAGTTTCTGAGAAACAGCTTTGCTCAGGAAGCACGCAAGCAATAACAATATGATCTTCATGTCGATGAGTGTGCTGTCGTTTACCTTGTGCAATACACACACGAATGAGTGTTATTGAGGGTGATGCGGGGAGTAACACGGTGAGATGCATCAGCACTTGGTGAGACTCGGCTCAGGAACTGCAGATTCCGCCACTTACATGCCTTAGTGCGGATTTAAGTGCGAATGTCACATCTAGCAACGACTAGAATAAAAAAAGCAAGTGGAAAGGCAAATTTAGCATGTTATCCTCTAGCAAGTTATCCCATGGGATACTACCTGATTACCAGATATCCCTATAGCAGATTATCCCACAGCAACTTAGTGTGAATGGCCACAATTACTAGCAGACCGGGATGAATTCAGAAAGTCAAATATATTTGCACGAAATAGTCAGTATATGTCTCAACAGAATCATCCAAATGGGCGTCATGCCGGTCACATGCGATACCTCGAGGATATGTGCAGGATGTATTAAGTATAGATTAGGGATAGACCTTTCGGCTGTCGTCACTATCCATAAGAATGTGCAGGGTGGAATTACCGCTTTTCAAACTCTACATCTGTAGCGACTGAGTATGCTGGTATGTACCTAGGTAACCACTCAATAGTCAGAAACAAAAGGGCCCGTTCACCTCCAAATGCCCTCTCACTTCCCCCCTGTTGTAAAATCCTAAAATGTCCATCTGACTCCAACAACCAGGCGCCCATTTCCACACGTCAAGGGAAAAGTAAACTCGCAAGAGTGCAAAAACCACCTCAAATTTGTCACGCCTCACATAGCTCCAGCAACAGCGGCAACACCAAGCGCGGCGACACCGGCTACAGCCATGCCTGTGCAGCGCGGGGCGGCGGCGTTCTTTGTGGCGGTGGCCTTGGCCTCGACGCTCGTGAAGACGTTCTCCCACGCGTCATCGTATTGAGCCACGGCGGTCTGCAGGGCGCCGGGCACGTTATCGTGAAACCAGCCGTTGGTGGTGACTGCGGCCCAGTTCCAGTAGGAGGCGCTGAGCGACTCGACGACGCTAGAGCCGCCGTCCTTCTCGGCGGCCGACCAGATGGCGTCGACGATGTCGCGGTAGTCGGAGCGCATGGCGAACGAGGTCTGCGCGCTGTAGAGCGCCGAGGCCAGCGTCGTCGCGTACTTGCCAGTGGCCCACGTCGGGGACGCCTCGCCCTCGTATACCTCTGAGAGGAAAGACGACGCGTCTGTCGAGGACGGGATGGAGGTGTCTGTTGGTGTCGCCTCGGCTGCGACGAGGCTGGCCAAGCCCAGGAAAACGGCGGCGAAAGGAGACTTCATTTTGTAGGTGATTGTGTCTTTGGTTGAGCAAATTTCGGTGCCGTCCCAGGTTATCACGGTTCACAATGTGAAAGATGGGGAGAAGAGAACAGTGGAAAAGCCCCATTCCGCAAGGGCACGAGGAAATATTTCCATTTCATTTCATTCCTTCGCGTCATGCCATGTTGCCGCCCAAATTCCTCAACGACCCTGTGGTACCAAATTCCACGTTATTTCATCAAAGGGAGGCGAATCAGAGGGGATCATTTCTCGTGAAGAGGGTCCTGCAGGAGGCGCTAGCAGGATGTCATTCCCAATCTGGTTACCAAATACACCGCTTCGAGAACTTCTGCCTACGCTTAAATGACTACGACGCATGGCTGCGGCACGGAGCCTGAGAGCCAAAGCAATAGTCCCAAAAGACGTTGATTATTCTAGCCAGTGGCATTTTATCCTTTTGACACTAACCAGGGGTCTTCTGTAGGTCCCGACACACCGTCTGCAGCAATGACCGAGTGACTCCCGCCCGACGACAACGTCACACTTCATAGCATCCACATCCCTGGTGGAGTAGGGCTGTTAGGGAGCCTGCTCCGCGAAGGATTTGACCAGACACTGGCGCTAATCGAGTTCTCCTGCCTGCAATTCGATCTGGGAGGGCTCGGTGCCTAAAAAGAGGAGTTTCTTGCCAAGCCGCCAACTTACACAAGGCTGACTTAACCACCGGCATATTAACGAAAACTTTGAACTTCCCCCGGACGAACCTCTTTCACACAGAGTGAGCAATGTTGCGAGCGACTCTATCAACTGATGGAGCACACAAGTCGTGTCGAGGGTGCGAAAGTGAACGGCCCAGCAAGCGAGGACGTACAGCTATCAAAGCAAATTTCGCGTCTTCGCCAAGCTGCGGCTTAATTAGATATGCATGATCGCGAAGCATTCCAGAGCAATGGCATGCCAAGGAAATTCTGGGGTGTGGCAAGAGGCTAGGGGAAGAGGCGCCACCCACATCATAGCCGCGGAGACCGGGGCCGACCCGGCCAGGTGCTTGCGGGCAGCCTAGAGCAGGCTCAGCTTGCACTATCATGGGTTCAACATTGACAACCCGAAAAGCCGGATCTGATGCTTCATAATTTCGAGCCGAGAACCTATTCTAAGGCGGGCCACTATGGGTATCATACATTGGTAGGGAAAGTTGCCCGTATGTCTCACCCTGAGAAGCTCCGCCACAGCCCGCCTGTCTAAGTCTGCATTTCTCAAGTCTATGTACCACTCCGCAGCATCCCGGCCCGCAATTCTCGAATCTTACTCGGGAGGCGACGGGCAAAGATCGTAGTAGCCATCAGCATTGTTGCCCCACCACGTAGGGAACGGCTTGGACGGCCCACCGGCGCCGAAGACGGCAAACGACAGGATGAAGAGCACGGCGAGACTGGCGCCGTCGAAGGCGCCGGTGACCAGGTACGAGTAGTCCCTGAAGATGCGCGGGCGGTAGTTGCGCAGGTAGAACTGGGTGAAGAAGCCGGCGATGACCTGGCTGAAGATGACACAGGTCTGGCTGGCGTTGTAGGGGATGTAGCCGGCGTACTGGATGAATTGTGGCAGGTTGAGCTCAGAGGTTGAGAAGCCCTTGATCTTGGGGACGAACTGGGTGGTGTGTCGAGTTAGTCATTGATTTAAGTCATCGTACGAAGCAGCGCGTTGTATGTTAAACTTACGAAGACGAAGATACGATGGATGATCACAAGGCCACCGCCTATTGCGAGACCCACGGGAACCATGTAGTAGAGGCCGCCAGATCCATAAAGGTAGTTGGCCAGCGCCCACGACGTGGCGTTGGTGTTATACGACTGCATAGTGGCACCGCTCCAGGAAGAATTACCGTTGCTGTTGACGAGCAGATCGCGATTTCCATTGACGATGCTGATCATAACTGCGTAATTGATGAAGCCCCCGAGAATTGTGCCGTAAATTTGGGTGAGGAACATGACCCGCGGTGGAATTTTCACTATCCTAACGGTTAGTGCTGCATGGAAATAACGAATGGACTGCAGATACGTACGATATTCACCCATTTTCAAGTCATTGCACAGCGTGACCGCATTGGAAATGACATTATGTGACCCTGGTGTGTATTAGTAACCTGCTACGGAGTCTGAATAGGGAGTTGTAGAAGGAGAAGACTCACAAGCTGCAAAGTACATATTTCCTACAGGCCGGCCTGGAAGCATGAGACCCCCTAACATTTTGGACAAGTTGTTTGTGGCGATACCGTTGCCGTACCGGGAGTAGAGGAGAGTGCTCTGCAGAATAAAGGTTAGAAAGTATCCACGTAAGAATGCAGGGGCAGAGGAATCGAGTGGTGGTAGCGTACCAAGGGTGCAATGAATATTCCGAGTAGTAGCGAAACGATGTAGGCCCATGCAGGGAGAGTAATGTTCTCCTTTACGACGACAACAAGACCAATAACGAAGCTGACCACAAGGACAAGAATGTACCACCACCATGGCGTTTCCTTGTAGTGCTTGGCCATATGGGCGTGGTGGCGATCATCATATCGACCTGCCTTTGCGCTCTTGTAGGCTCTGACGATGTCTCCGCTCCAGAAGAGGAAGCAGTGCATAACGAGGGCGCCGATCTACTTTAGTGTTAGTATACAATATTTGCATAACCAACAGGTAGAAGGATGGCTACTCACGGCCGCATTAGCCATAAACATGGCATAGGCGAATGTGCCAGTCAGTCTAGGCAACCCATTCTCGGCCAGAGCGGTCTGGTTCAGCACGCCGCCGGTGAAAACTTCAGAAATGGGATACTGTGGTTTCAATTGTCAGCCATGTGAGATATTATGGAGCGAGCTTTATCTGACTATGCGCTTCTCATTGCCAGGCTGCTACAAAAACGGTGCAATTGTCCAGGAATCTGTTTTCTTCGGCAGGAGAGAAGAAGGTTGATTCGAAATGTTGAGGCATGTTTAGAAGCTGCTTACTTTTCCACCGTCATCTGTCCTGAGAGTTGTTGACATGAACGGAAGCGATTTCGACTCCCATGCGTTGGTGTAGTAGATGCCAAGCATGGCGGCAAAGCAGACCAGGTATCCGATCGCAGCGTGGACTTGTAGCTTGAGAGGAAGTGAAGTATTGAAGGAGGTGATCTGCGCATGACATGGTTAGTCCCTCATCTCACCACTCCGGAAAGCCGGATCTTACATATTGCCAGTCGAAAGACAGACTGAATAAACCAATTCCTTCGTTGTTGATAGATCCACCGAAGAGGTTCGTCAGCACAGCGGCCTTACTGCCTGTAGCTTTCATTGCGGCCAAACACTACAAAGTCTCAGATTAGTAAAACTTTTCAGCATTGGTCACAGAAACTGTGTCCAGAGCCACGGAAGACTGCCCGAGAATGTAGAATTGGGAGTTTGCTTCTCAAGGCAGTGCCCCACAACACCAAGGAGAGGCTGGAGGGTGGTGAGATGGGATAGGGCAGACGTACAGGAATAGAAACACTGTTCAGCCACGGGAACATGTAGGCTGGGAACCACTCGTACGCAAACATGCCGCCAAAACTGTACCAGAAGTACCGGAGCGGCTTCGAATTCTTCAGGTCCTGCCAATGCAGTCCTTGGAGAGTCTTGACGGTGGGCAGAGTGCTCCAGTAGACAGCATCCACATGCCACACAGCAATGGGGCGCATGACACCGCAGATACCGTATCCAAAGAGCCCAATCGAAATGGTACTCAGAATGACAGTGGCAGCACTCAACGGCAAGTCGTAGAAGAGATCCTGCGCAGCGAAAACCATGACACTGGCGGAAGCATTCGAGGCAGATGTCGCCGTGATGGCACAAACAGCGTGCTCCTTGAGCGTCCACGGCCCCGGGTTGATAAAATGGATGGCAGAGATCCACTTAGGACGGTCGCCCTGGCCACCTTTCGCCCTCCATTGAGCCTCGAACTTGTCTCCGCGTGGCAGGAAGGCGGCCCATGCCTTACCGAGGAAGTAGGCGATAAGGACGATGAAAGTGCCTGAAATGGTAATTGCCGTCGGTTTGAACTGGGAGTGTCTGTGTCAGCACCAATCAGAAATACCCACGGCATTTGATATCCACCTACTGTGTAGATCTGGCTCATGACGGCCTGGAAACACGACAGACCAGAGGCGAGGAGCAGACTACGAAACGTCAAGGCGGTATCGAAGTCGTCGCGCAGGGGGAGCAAGTGGCGGGCGGCATCGGCTCCGGTTATGATGATAACCTCGTCGCTGCTGCGGCCATCGTCCTCCTTATCGTGGTCTCCATCGTCCCCCGCGGATGGGGCAGCCTTGATCTTGTCGTCGCCGACCGTGCCGTCGGTCTCCGCCCGTGCGGCACCCACTATGATCTCCTTCTCATCGGCGGCGGAGTGGGTGGGCACGGAGAAGACCTTGTTCTCGACGGGGTTCAGGCCGCCGACGATGACGGCCTGGTCGATGCCGGCGTTGGGCATTCTGCAGGCAGGCGGACAAGACAGACAAGCAATTGGCTACTTGTCTTGGAAAAGAGCTAGACAAGGCCCTTGGGAGAGATGCCAATGCAGACAAGACGGTCGGAGAGGGCTGTGGGCTCGTGGGAGAGGGGCCAGTGCGACTTGGCGGCGCCTGGCTGCTACATAAGCTTTTCTACGAAGAAGGTTTCACTGCAGATTAGGAAGTTGACACCCCGGCCGGATTGGGGCCAAGGTGTGCTCCCGGTGTGTCGGAACACGGATGTGTGAAGGCATGTCGGCGTTGGCGAGGAGCGATCGTCCCCAATTGCGGGCAGTGTGGCGTGGCGTGGGCATGGAGGAAAGGGAAGGATATCTCCCGGATAGGAAGGTCGCACAGCGTGCGCATGCAGCCCTGGAGGGCCCGAGGGATCGTGGGTGCGGCAGCCTGTATCGCGCAAATTCTTCCTATTTGCAGGCTCGATATTGAGAGTTTTTGCCATCGCGTTACAGACATGCGACGGCTGTGGGTGATGCGATAAGGAGCCAAAAAGCGGCCATCGCACGCCATTGTGCAGACAGCGTCTAGCCTCCGTGTTGGTACTAGGGGACCCGGTCCTTCACGGCGAGCAACCGAACCTCCTTCCCCTTTTTGCTTAATCCTCGACCTGACTCAAGGTCCAGACAATCAGATTCTGGCTCTGCCTCTAGCTGTGAACTGTGAGTGCAAAGCATTCAGGCCATGTCCATCCGAGAATAACATCCAAGACTGTTTGTCTAAGTCGTCCTCGGCGATTGTTTTCTACGTGTGTATGCGGGAGATTGGAGAGCACAGATGGTGATGACTTCCCCACGTGCACATGCTATCTACTCGACCCCTCACTCAACCAAATCGGGTGGTATCTTGCCGCTCCTGCGGGATGTGGGTTGGGTGCTGCGTGACGATGGAGCAGTGCGTGGGCCAACCGCTCGAGATAAGAAAGCGTGCGTGTTACTGAACAATGTCCGGTCTAGCCAATATCAAGTAACTCTGGAACGCTGCATGACCTAGTTGCCACATGGCCGTGGGCGTCGGGACGAGGTCCAGGTCGCTGAGAGGCGCATGAGTCTCGTCCACCCTCCCCTGCCGCATCCGGATGTAGATTGCAACATCTGGCTGCCAATGACACCTCGCGCATGGCTCACCCCAGCTGTTTTGCTATTGCCCACTCCACACTCCAAAATCCAGAACCACGGCCATGAGCACCAACAGATATTGCCTGCAGGGGCAAGAAAGCATGCGCCAGTGACCCTGCCAGCAGGCTCTTTCGCGTTGGATATTTACACCAGCACGCCATCGCCCAATTGCAAGTATTTCAGGCTAGAGTGCAGGCTACGGCGATCCTCCGCCTCACACTGATGATCCTTCACGCTTCTCGTCCTCTCGGGTGTGGTTTGTCTGGGAGTCAATTCGGCCCGTGCTTGAGCGACCACGATGGCGTGCATAGTCGTGGACCTTGCTCCACGAGCTCCGCGCGATCCGAGTCCGATTCTTGGTGCTTATAGATAGGAACGGGAGAAATACGATGAAACCTTTCGGAACCAACCGACGATACACTATCTACTCATTGGGAATCTTATCGGGACTTCTAAATCGGGCCTCGTGTTCATCAGTGGGCAAAGCCCCACGGTCCACACCTCTGCAAATCCAAAAAAGTGGCTTCGGCTTCGGGAACGTCATATTGGTAAGGCTTGTGTGTGAGTGGCAGCGGGCACGAGTGAGGCATGGTGCGCTGGTATTAGTCAATTACGTGACACAATATACTAGTATCGAATAAGCATCCACTGTGAACAGCGGCAAGATACTCGAAAAGCCTTGGCCGCTTTTGTGTCTCATTGGATCCGCGAGTACCAGACATTCCGAAACTGAGCGCTTAGAAACTCGAGAGACGATGAATATTACAAGAGGAACCCAGTGCAGAAAGGCAGGTGGAGAGCTTCGCATAAGTCCTTCATGAGCTGGAGCCATGAGCGTGGCAAGTCTGAATGTATGTGAGCAAGGGATGTGAGTTGTTTCAAAGAGACTTTAGCAATATAGTACATTTATACTCATTGCTAGAGCTGCTACGCTCCATATGCAATTCTGAGCGATGGCGCTCTGACGGCGCCAAGAGCAAAATACGGGTCATTCAAGGAGTCTGACAATTCAGCTTTTGTAATGCGTTGTTCTTTCCAGCCCGTGCCAAAGTTTCAGTCGAATGGGTAGATTCACATCAGCATGCAGCTGTACCTGACTTACACAGTAGTCGTTTTTCCTAGAGCATGCATAGCTCATATGATAATTTCATACGTCGTCTTCTGAGAACATAAAAAATAAGACATATAGAGTTTAGAGATGAAAAGAGAAAACTACTTTGCCAGGACGAGGCTCCTGAGCTGATATCCATGTTCAGATACAGCACGACCATACTTGCTCTACTTATCGAATTCCATTTCCGCTTGCTCAACGAATTCTAGTAGAAGAGAACTATTAAGTAGACGGCCGTAAGGGAGACAATCGGCCACCAGGTCATCGAGAAACACGCACGTTGTCGGACAGGACCACCTTATCACTGTGTTGTTTGTAGAGACTCGAAGACACTGGTCTCATCCTCTCACTCATGAGATGTGATCTATGTTAGTGTATGATTACTTTAGAGACTGAGATCACCTCCCATGTCTTTATGGAAAGCTTAGCCTGTAAGCCCAATACATGCGCTTTCCAGAAAGCTTCACACTGCAGTCATTCATGACTCATATGAGCTAGACCCATCGTTCAAGAGAATCACGAGGTAACCGGCACGGCTAATGAGCACCGTGCTTCCAGTTTGTACCTAGTTCTCTCTGTCCCGTCAACCGGTCGCCCCTGTTATGGGTGCTTCGGGCTGAGTGTAGCTAGCAGTTGGGCTGCGGCAGGCACCGTGCGCACAGACCACCTGCAGCTGGAGGCCCTGCGCTTAAAAGACTTAGCAGCTGCTGGAGGGATCCTTCCCTCCTACTCTTTTTTCTTAGCTAGACAAGGTCTTATTTGAAATTCTACAATATTGAGCAAGATTTGAGAGCTTCGCCTCTCGTATGTCCCTCTCGTGACAGCCCCCAAAAACACACATTGAGAGCACTGGAATAGACCTGACAATGGTTTGAGGACGGCATTCCTTTGCAAAGCCTCGAAGTATGCCCGCGATGAGTCTTGGTGATTTGCCATGAGCACAAAAGGATTGTGGATCCACTATGAGTCGAAATGACCCTGGGCACAGCCCGCACTAGCGGGTGTTAATGAGGAAGCGCAGACTTGGGGCATAAGCAGTAACAAGGGGCCTGTAGCGCCGTAGCGCCCGAAACGGGCCATTGAAGCTAGGCGCCTTGAGTCTAAAACAACAATGTGGCTCAAGACCACGATCCTTAGTGTAGAAAGACGCGATGAAGATAAAATGGGCGTGCTTCCTGCTGCGAAAGGCTTCCCATCATGGCCATCATCAGACTCGAACCACAACAAGCCCCAAAAGGTCCTGTCCCCTGACAATAGTTTCCATCAATGACAAACACCATCACTCATCTCTACCAACAACCCGGAACCACCAGTATGACAATGGAGTCTCACCTTTACCCCATGCCAAAAGGGGTGCACGCCATCCCAGAGCATGAACTGGACCTCAGGCCCGACTCTGAAATCGACGTCGACCTGCTAAACCCACCACCACCATCATCGTCCTCAGAGAAGAACATCTGGCTCTTCTGGCACTCGGGCTACAGCACAATGCACCCATACACGCAACGCACCGTACGCGCCTACTACCGCCGCTTCTCCCCTAAGGGCTGGACAGTCCGCGTGGTCGACCGGGCGGCAGGCTCACTATGCAACGTGGCCAACTTCCTCGACCTCGACGACCCAGATACTGTCCCCCAGGCCTTTCGCGAGGGGACCATCACTGGCACCTACGCCCTGCAGCATACCTCCGACCTGGTGCGGTGGCCTCTGCTCCTCAAGTACGGCGGCGTCTACGTGGACGTCGGCCTGATGCCTATCGGCGATCTGGACAGGCTCTGGAACTCGACGGTCGGCGACCCCAGCTCGCGGTGGGAGATCCTCAGCAACAACGCGGCAGGGCCCGGCGAATACGACCTGACAAACTACTTGTTGTGCGCGCGGAAGGATAACCCTGTCTTCCGGCGCTGCCATAAGCTGCTGCTGGCGCTTTGGGCTGAGGACGGCGGCAAGACGAGCACGGAGGGCATGTGTAAAAGCCCTCTTCTGCGGGACATGCCCTTGCAGGGCCGAAATTTGTCGGACCAGGACAGCAGGGACCTGACAGACTACATCATCCAAGGCCAGGTGATGCGCATGGTCTTGAGCTCTGTCGACGAGGAGGATAATTGGGACGGGCCGGAGTATGTGACCCAGCACATCTACGCGTTGGAGTACATGGTCGGCTCGCAGTTAATCAACGACATGACGGCGTGGAACGGGCCCAGGGCCTTTGAACTGATGTCTCTAAAGCTGCCCGGCGAGGCCGAGACTGAGGATCAAAAGCTCGCCAGAGAGATTGTTGAGGCTTGCCTTTCGAAGAGTTTCAGCTTCAAGCTGGCTCATGGGATGATTATCCGGGTGCTCGGTGAGACGCTGGGGTCGTTGTGGAGAGCGCATCCGGGCTCCGACGATGTCCCCGGTACTTATGCACACTGGCTGAGGTATGGAATGATTCATTGGTCCCAGGACGAGTTGCCAGAACCGATGAAGTTTGAGAAGATCACGCCTGTCAAGACAGGGCCATTGTTTAGAGCAGAATAGAATAGAACATAGAGTAGAATACTACATAGATAGCAAAATAGAATAGCACCAAGCGTCGTAAATTTCATTCTCCGCTGAAGCGAGTCTCTGCACAGACTTGTTCACACTTTCCAAGGTTGTCAGCTTCTTCTGAACATAATCTTGACTAATCGTCGTATCCGAAGGAATCAAGCATTGGATGATCCTTGGGCATAGTGTTATATGGGTACGAAACACTTTGCACGAAAGTGCATCTGGGACACATATCATCGTTGTGTACACACTCCCAGAAGCTTATGACGGCACCACGCAATACACGCATTTATTTGAGGATTCTATGTATGGTCAAGTCCAACCATGGTGTCAAACTCGACGGCATACACTGACAAAACTGGGCCCTCAATTCCCATATCACTTTTGGCTCTGCTGTCGGGTGAGGCCTGACACGGGCCGCTGATATCCTTTAAAAGGACGAACGTGTGATGTGCTACCACAGAGGCTCAGGAACCCAAGTCACGACACCGTTAGGCAGATTGTAAACTCCGAAGTTCCTGCCGCCTTGTGAAGTGTTTCTGAATATCCTATTCTGTGGTCAGCACCGGCTCCATTAATCATGGTTGATATCAACTTACCAAGCCATATTAGACCCAGAAACCAGAAATCTTCGACCAATGTCTCTGTCGTCCGCGAACTCGACAATCTGCTTCATTCTCCATCTCGGGTTTGGAGACGGATCTTGATAGGCTATGTGGTACTGGCCCGCCCTTGGGCCCCTGAAGATAATATCCTGTTCGCTGAACCTGACAGGGTATTGCACATCTTTTCCGTAAAAATGGCGGGTTCCCGAAGATATTATTCTGGCAGGAGAAAGCTGTGCGCTTAAGTGCTGGAGATTGTTGATCACAGCTCGTGCGCGGCGGAGCTTGTCCATGATGAAGCCGCCCGGCTGTTTCGTGGTCAGACTGCGCCAAAGGGCAGCCATAGTACCACTGATGTCTATCTTTTTCTCCTCATTCAACGCAGTCTCCCGGTCAGTTTCAGGAAGTGGGAAGGAATTTCTGTCTATGATATCCACGCCCATCGTATTCTCGCCGGGTCTCAGGCGGAATCTTCGACCCAGAAGATAGGTCCGGGGCTGGATGTGTTCAAATCCCCCTGGATTCATTTTGAAGAGTGAATTTCTTTATAGAGTATGTGCCGATGGGAACGCCGAATAGTTTCGTTTGATTCTTTTTCCACGCAAAAAGCGTGTGCTTGACTTGTGTATGGTCGAAATGATGGACAGGTGGGAAAAGATGGAAAGGTATTGTTTGACCTCTACAATCCACCAATGATGCAAACAAGTTTGAAATTACCAAGCTTCAATTTTCGAAGAGCCGCCCATTCTATGTGTGTTGGAATACGAATCAGAGCTAAATCGTAGCTTCTGGCACTTGGCTTTGCCGGCATGGCCCTAAGGTGCAGACCAAAGGTCAGTCTAGATGAGCGCAACTTTCCGATTAGCCACTGTATACGCTGTTTGTAACCGAGACCAATTATAAAGTGTACCTGAGAGAACCAATATGCTTTTGCTCCGGATGTCTCAAGCACATCCTTTGCTTTCTGGTCAGCTCTTGCTCTCTTATCATCATAGCTCTGCTAAGAAACGCTGCAAAATTGGAACGCGGTTGCCATAGGCCACACACCACCTAAGTATCTCTCATCCGCTCAAAATCGATGATAAATCGAGTTAGAACATGACAAAATTTCAATGTCTTAATCTTTTGGTATGTTGCCCGGACAGATTTAGATGCCCCGGTAAACCAGCTCATAACCTAACCTTTGGATACGGCCGTGGGCTTGCGCGGGGACAGCCACTAGCCGAGAAGTCTGTGCTCTGAGCTGATTTTCTCTCGTCGAAATGCCCAATGTACCAGAAATTTGTGTCGAGTCTATGTGCTTGGTATCAATCTTATCGTGGGCCACAGAGGGGGCTGTAGGATGACGACCAGAGGCATCAATGAGCCATCCTCAACTGCAGTGGTTTCCTCTCTAGGCATGACTACACCAAGGGAGCATCTTCATTTTACACCGCTGTTCATGAAATTGCAGTCATACTCCGTGAGTATGAAAGCCGTCGACAACTTCACGTGCAAAATTGTACTCTGTCCCAATCCATTGACATTCTGGATGACCAACGACAGAATTTCAACAACTTCTAGCTCTTGTCCAACTAGTTCCTGAGGCCAGAAGCTCAGATAAAGTGGTAGGCTCCTGTATATCAATGTAAAGGCTTATATTGCGCTTCAATAGACAGTATGTAGGATTTGTGGACCCAGATGCGATAATGAGGACGAAGCTGGGATAACGACAATACTTGAGCATGGAGACCAGATCCAGCATTGACAACTCATAGTACTAGCAGACTTCCGGATGGGAGTATCTGTGACTAACACGACATCAACGATACATAAGCTCTTCGTCGCATTCAAATATGTGGACATCATTGCGGTGTGGCTCCGGGGACGATCGAGTGAGAACGGCACAGCAACGATCCACGCCGTCTCGATTTTAATCACATCACGAGTCACCACCCCCTTGCAAGCCTTCGATATACTATTAGTTGCTTATTTCTCTTCTTAGTATTAGCTCTCTGTGGGACAACCTCCTCTGGAATTATTCTGCTAGGAGAACCTCGTCTAGCATATTCTCATGTGGGATAATCTCCTAAAGTCACCCTCCTGTAAACTACCCTCCTGTGGATTACCATTATATGAGACAGTCTCCAGTGGGATCACCTTCTCTAGGCTACCCTCATCTGGAATACCCTTATCTGGGGTAAGCTCTTTTTGGATAACCCCCTTTTGGATAACTTCCTAGAGATCCTCAGATCTTTGTCATTGATGTTATTAATAATCTTTGCGCTCTCAAATACGCTGTTCAACAGAGCCATCAATAATGTTGATTGGGCAGCTCTCGAGGCGCAGTCTGGCCATTCAACTCAGCGCTGCCGTGATATGTTGTTGGGTGGTAGGCGCCATGCGGCGCCTCGACGAAGCCTTGCCCGTGAACCTCGCTCGTCTGGACAGTCTGAGGAGTTTGCACATATGAACTGGAATACGCCGTTGGCGGCGCCCACCCCTGAAACTTTTGAGCTGCCGCCGCTGCGGTTTGCTTGGCCGCCGTCCTCTTCCGCATCAAGAACCATATCCCAGACAGAATGATAGCCGTTCCCGCAATGCAGCCGATCACGATGCCAGCGACATCTCCACCACCCAAATTCACCCCTCCGCTTGCTGCTGCTGATGTGCTTGAGGCCGCTGAGGTCTGCGAGCCGGATAATGAAGTCGCTGTCCCGGCCGCTGCCGTTCCAGTTGAAGTTGAACTGGCCGTTAAAGCAATCGAGAGCAGTGCCGGAATGTCGCAGTTGTCGACGCTGTAGTAAGCCCACGATGTGTTGTAGCACGTGTTCACAGACCCCAAGACCGCATAGCCAGAACAAGGTTGCGCAGTTGTGTCAGCTTGATAGATCGTGACTGTTCATGTACGGTCAGGATCCAATTCAAAACGCAGAGGCGCCTGTCCACTGAGGGCCGGACAACGTACTTGCACAACCGGCATCTAAAGTCAGAAACTGGAAGCCACTATAGGAATCGGTAGTCGCTTTTTCTAGACTTGTGCAGCTGCCAGCCGGGTAAGAATTGGTGGCAGCGAGGTTCTGGACGACGTCTGTTGCTGAGCATGTTGAATCACTGTATGTTGCGAAAGAAGAGGCTTCTGTGCCTAAAAGAAGGTGTAGACATAATGTAATGATCATTAGGAGGGACATCTTGCTAGCAGAGCTGCCAAGGCAGTGCACATGTGGATATCAGTGGATTGCAGAAAGTTTAAGGGTCTAAGCTCAAGCAAGCAGCAAAAGGGAACAGAATATGAACGTGAACACGTAGAGAGGAATCCTGAAGTTTTAAAACAAATCACAAAAAACCCAAACATTGAGCCAGAGACCCGCTCCCAGTGCTACTGTAATCTCATGATCCTTCGCATAGTAAGCCGGCATTGTGATCCTTCACACCGGTGGTGAATAGTCAGCCAGTCAAGGCCCAAAAACGGGGCAGCTGAAAATTAGCGGAAGCAGCGTTTGATGCCCGCGCTTCTCCAGCAGAGCACAGCAGACCAATAGTACGCTACGTGCCGTGATGGGGTGTTCTGGCAAGACATACGGTCGTTACAAGCATTGTACTACAAGTAAGCAGCCAAACAATGAAACCCACACATCTCGATACAGTAAGATGCTCAGCGCGAAACTAGCTCCAATTGCTTGGATCAGGAGAGCTGAACCCACTCTTTGTCAAGGGCTGAACCATCTCTCTACATGATGTGGTTTAAGAGCACCAAGTTGGCAAAGTAAGCGCCAAGCCATGGTTAGGGACGGCAAGTGCCTGCAGATCGGGGCCCTGTTGGCACTTCTCATGTCGCCCAGTAGTTCGTCTCGAGCCTCCTCATTACTTTGGTGTCTGAGTATTCAGACCAATCTTGCCGTGCACTTGTGTACGTCTCAGCTTCTGGATCGTCTTGTTGGGGGTTGCAGATTATCTAAAACATCCAATATCCTTATAATATCATAAAAGTACTCACAGGAATCCTGCCGCTCTAAGCTTCTAGGAGGCCAAGTCACTTTTACAGGAGAACCACGATCTTCTGGACACGTGCATCCGGTGTTAGGTTCATAACTATGGTCCTCCTAGATTGGAAGTCTTCCTTGCTGTGTAATATTAGGTGTGCGCAGTGTTGCAGCTTGGCTGGGCGAAGCGCCAGCGACCTCCCTCACCACGTCCCACCAAAATTCAGCTCCCGGTCCATGTTTCATTTTGTCCTTGTTCAAGTGTTTCTCTTGGCGACGCATGTTGGACATATATACCTAGATGGTGTTACAGTGCTCGTCGAATGCTAATGTAGAAGCACCTGCCCTTCGTGCTCAACTTGCACACGGCTCAAAAGATTGTTTGTGGTCTCTATCATGACGGCCTCGAAACTTTCGAGGCGCTGTGAGCTCCCTTACGGACTGGGCCTGGAATCCATCGAGGTCGACAGTAGAATCGGATTGGCCGTGAGTTGGCTCGCCGCTGACGAGATATAGCCCGGATGTGCACTAAGGCCAGTACCCATGGTCTTTGAGGACAAATCTCTAATTATGAGTACAGCTTCGGCATGAAATGGCAATATTAATCATGTTCCATTGATCTAATGCCTCACGGGGATGAACAATTGAGTAAATGGCGGCACTGTAATTATTGATAGAGCGCAAACAATCCCAATACATTCTATATACCCGCAAGGAGTCTGTCCATAGTGCCGATATTGTCTCCTATGTGCGACTGGGAGACTTTCCATCTCACCAACAACCTTATGAGTCGTTGGAAAATTAATGTATTAAATATTTGATGGTGGTGTGAAAGTGGACTGACTGGGTTTGTGTCTTCGACCTTGGAAGTGACAAGCAAAATTGCCTGCGAAGTTGAGATCTTTTGCCTTCATTCGTCTTTCATGAGCCTGTTGGGTTGGCATAGATAGTATTTTGAGTCATCTCCTTCTGCACGATACATTTGCGCTACTGCTTCCGAGGTCGCAAGCTTGTCGAGATAGTCATAGTTGGGTGTTCGGCCTGTTGTACCAGCCGTCTCATCTTCGTGACGTCACCCGTTTTATACATGGTCGTCGCTTCTCCCAAACTCATCCGTACACAAACCTTTGACAGTCGAGTTACACTGAAAGCTAAAATACTCAATCACCTACTTCAGGAGCAGCAAATACAGCATGACCATGCACAGGCGTGACCAAATATAAACACACTGGTTGATGATTTTCGAAGGCACAGCTCACATGCTACATTCGCCGCAACGTTGGATTTGAGCGCGACCAGGCATGTTTTTGCGATGGAGAGGGATATCAGTCCGCCGCCTACCAAACGACGGAGAAGGGGTGAAGGAGACAAAGACAAGATCTCTGGCCAGTCAGAAGCCACTGCCAGGTCAGACATGCGCTGCATCCGCCTTTACTCGTGGAATATCAACGGAGTCCAGCCATTTCTCCCTTCGCCGACAACTCAAATCACATCATTCTTCAAGCCAGTACCGAGACAGTTAAAGCGGGCCATTGACGGAGACCCACCCAGCAAAGGCTCCGAGCCAGGTAAGCTTTCTCCTGTAGGAAGTCCTCTCCGCGCATTCCTGGCCAGGCACGACTGGCCCGAGGTGCTCTTCCTCCAAGAAATCAAGATCAATCGACAAGACCAGAAGACACCAAGAGCTCTGCTGTCGGCTCTTAACACACCACTCGGCTCAAATGAACCAGTCACGGAAAGCTCTAGGTACACACTCGATGTCAACCTCCCTCGAGATAAGTTCAACGCCCGGGGCTTTGGCGGGAAGCTCTACGGTGTAGGGACCGTCCTACGCGAGGACTTTGCCAGCCAGCATGTTGCCACTGTCCGCCACGCGGAATGGGACCTGGAAGGGCGAGTGAGCATTGTCGAGCTGCAGCGGCCATCAAATGGCCACCTTGTGAGGGACACCGGGCCTGGCCAGCAGAGCGAGAAAGACACATCGCGTCCACTGGCACTCATCAATGTATATGCCGTAAACGGAACATCTGCGCCCTACCGCTCGCCAGATAATGGTCAGACCGCGGGCACGCGTCACGACCACAAGATGTCATTTCACTCCAAGCTACGAGACGAGTGCCTGCAGCTGGAGGAGCGCGGCTTTGATGTTGTGGTGGCAGGCGACCTGAACGTGGCGCGGGGACAACTGGACGGCCATCCGAACCTGCGGACCTGGCCGAAGCAGCACTGCACAAACAGGGCAGATTTCAACACGAAATTCTTCGGGAAAGATGATAACAAACGTGCAGATGCGTACGTCGGCCAGGATGACGTGAAAAGTGGGGAGATCAGCTTCCGAGGCGTCGATGTCTTCCGAGCCCTCCGTGGCAAGGAGCGGAAGTACACGTACCATCCCAGGGGAGAAGACGAATGGGGTGCAAGCTGTGACCGTGTCGACCTGATCATCGCATCGGAGAACCTTTACCAAAGTGGAGGAATCAACGACACGGGCATCCTCGACTCACCGCAAGAGAGGGGCACGAGCGATCACGTCCCGCTGTGGGTAAAGGTGAAGCTAGGTGGAAGCGATGAGTTCATCCTCATGAGCAGGAATTAGCACAGAATTGTCCATGGCCGGTTCGCTCCCACCAAATTAGGCATAATTCACGCATGCTAGATCGACTTGCGAGGGGACCAAAGGCTCCTTTTCTGGGGGGTTGGGGGAGGGCGCGGGGGCGGCTGTGAAATTATGTGTTACACCTCATTGGCCAGCTTTATTCATAAAAAAAAAGATAATTGCAGACCAGCTATCGAAGACGTAGCTGGATCAAAAGTGCTAACAGGATTTCCGAAGGACCATTGCCTCGAGTTGAATGTCAAAACCCGTTGGCCCCTTTCAAGATCAACACCGCTGGCTGAAAGCTCATTCGCACGGAGCCTGCTCTTACAAGCGCTCATTCGAAGCAACCCGCAAGCCGTCGAGTCAAGCAGTGGGTCCAATAAGCCAAAAAGAAACGAGGTTACCAAAAAGCAAAAACGTACAACACCGGGTATTCGCTGGTCGTCACCGACCCAACTACTAATCCAGCCCTCAGCGGCTTGACTATGGGAGAGCGGACGGGATCCCGTATTTTCCGCTGGGTATGGTCGTACGTGCTAGAATTCCACAGTTTGGTGCTTATATTTGCAGGTCAAGAGGGATTTTCACTACGGTAAGCCAAGCACTTCCCATCCAAACAATAGCGAGATGGTGGTTGAAGTGTGATCGGAGCGAAGTGCACTTAGTGTCTCTTTCGAAAACATGGGTGGAGATTGAGGCTATGGCGTCGCCAGGACTTCAAGATACGATTCGGGTCTGAGAGCAGTCTTGTTGACGAGCACATATGAGGGGCAGACTGTTTGCGCCGAAATCCGTCCCGAACAGTATTGGGAGGCGCGCACTGCGTCGTGTTGACAGACGCCGACGCAATGTGCAAGATGCAGATTCAGCAATCATTAGCGTGAAAATTAAAGGCGTGAACTATATGCAAAGCGCTTTCGAGTCTTAGAGCGCAGAAAGACAACTTGTCTCTATGCCATTCTTGTGGGTTTCCGCTGATCCACGAGGTCTCCTTCCATGGTCTCTCGGTCCCCTCACCGTATAGAGTCCTTTATCGAGGACCTTTCTTGGACGCCAAATGGGCGGTCGGTCAAAGTCTAGGAATAATCATCCTTGACCCGCCTGCTGCCGAGATCATGGGAACGGTGGCTCCTAGTGCTTCGACTCCTTCCGAAGCGGCGGCTGCTAGAGACGCCGTCACGATGGCGCGTACCCATGAAGAACAAGACCGTGCCGATGAACAAGGCAGCCCATGCACCCCAGCTGAAGCCGAATGCGTAGCGGCCGATGGTGGCGGTGCGGCCGTCAGCTAGGAAGGCATCCCGAGCCTTGACGAAGGTGGCTGTCATGAGCGAGACGGCGATGGTGTAGAAGAACAGGGCAACCAATGCCACGAGCCCAGAGATCGCTGCACCCAGGCGGCCGCAGCATGCGAGGAAGCCAGAGAAAAAGGCGAGCACGTCGAAGAACAGGCCGATCAGGTAAAGGACCCAGCCAAAGCGCCACATGTAGAAGTAATACTTGGAGGTCGTGTTGCCCGCGAAGCCACTGCGGTCCATGTTAGCTGCTGTCCTGCGCTGTGCTTCATTCAAGAATAGCACTCACCCGCCCAGGCCGTCTGGGATATTTTGTGCGTCGTCGGCCCACGCGTGCCCAAAGGGCATGGCAGGGCTAGCTCGGGTGCAGTCGACGTTTCCGGGGCTGCAGATATGGAAGTAGGTCCATTGCGATGTGTCGCGCGCACCGGTGATGCCTGCTGTGTCTGCTCTCAGGAAGTAGGTATCTTGGAGAGGTGAAGTCGTGGTCACGCCGGAGAGGATGACGAAGAACATCATGACTATAGAACCGGCGAGGAAGATTAGGGCGACACCGCCCAGAGAGGGATCTGCGTGATTGATCAGTATGTCGCGGCATCGTTGCTAGAAAGCGGGGAGGAGAACGTACGTCCGGCCATGGCTGTGTCGGGCTCAGGAACCGTGAAGAGTACAGAAGGAAGGCAGGCTGCGGTGGCCTCGGAGTATGGGAGACGACGTCCTGAGGGAGAGTAGATTGTGTTAGCACGGTGGAATGCAAGAAAGGCGCAAAGAACCAGCAGTTGACCGGGGGAGGGAGTGGAAGCAGAATCCCGGGAGCGCGAGCGGGGGGCAGGTCATTGCATACCTGCAAGGTGGACCGTGAGATGATTTGTTTCTGGGGGTGAGACAAAGAGTGCGCTGTTGTTCCACCGCTTGGACCAGGCGACGTCTCTATA
This sequence comes from Diaporthe velutina, assembly GCA_038088505.1. Classification (NCBI taxonomy): domain Eukaryota; kingdom Fungi; phylum Ascomycota; class Sordariomycetes; order Diaporthales; family Diaporthaceae; genus Diaporthe; species Diaporthe velutina. The sequence goes on along the minus strand of JBBWSJ010000049.1, from coordinate 150,714 downwards.
TCTATTCACTGTTGAGGTGAAGAAAGAGGTTGACAGGATTGTGTGCACGAATCGCACGACTGTTGGAGTTAGAGTTGGAAGCTCGCCGAGGGCCAATGCACAACCTTGGAAGGGCTAATAACTCCGGACGAATATGGTCCCTTGAAACTTGTGGGCGAGTCGCAGGTTCCGTCCGAACGGAGAGAGGTAATTGGAAAATGCTTGGATGGGTTGATTGCGCGTCCCAGGATGACGGGACCAACAGAAGTCGGCCAGGGAGCGGCGGTGCGAGGGTCACACGGCAGTTAAACATGGCCTGGGCGAGCCTGGGTCCCCGCCATCGCACGGAAGCAAAGAGCTGGAAGAGCTGAACGCCGACGCCGTCGCTGTCGCGGTCGTCCCACAAGCAGCTGCTCTGCCCAGGTGGATGACGACAGGGCCCATGAAAACCGGGTTGCCGTCCAACCGTGGGGCCTAAGACAGCCTTGTCCTAGCGGGCTAAGCTTTTTGCAGCTAGCGCGCATACCTTAGCTGCTGCACGGATCACAGGAAGACCCTGGGCCTTCGACCGCTCAAAGGCCTTGACGTCACCTGAGGACCACATGGTCATGGAATGTACGGACCGTAGTGCGGACTCCAGTCAGTCACTTGCGTGCGTGCGGGCGAATGCCAGCCGACCGCATGTCTGAGGCTGCGCGTACAGGACATACCAGGCCCATCAAAATTCGTAGGCCGAACTCGGTGACGCCGGAGCTGCTTTCGTTCTGCAACCTCATGAGACGGACATCCTGACGACACAAGCACACTGGCTCATCGCAAATGCATGCCAACTCACGACACCCGTCAGCTGTCCGTCCAGCTTCATGCACAAACCCTAGTGCGCTGATGCACAGCAACGCGTCGCACGACGTCGCCTGAGTCCCTGGCTGCAGCTTCCCGTCCGGCATCCTGGCATTCCCGATCCTGCCGGCGATGTGGAGCCTTCCGCGGCGGCTAACTGCCGAGTCTCCATCTTCCCCACCGGTCCCATCGGCATCAACGTCCGTGCTTGACATTGTGGATTACCGAATTGACCAGCATGCGATCATTTACTTCATATACTTCAGGGGCAGCCTCTGAAGAAGTGTTGACACATCTTCCTGCCTCGTTCCCCAGCTCTCCCAAAAGTTGTGAAGTCATTGTGTATCGGACATGTGTGATCCTGGACGTGGGAAAAAACTAAGGACGTTAATCTTTCCAAGCTCATTTCAAGACCTTGAACTCTTATCATCTGCTGTTCCGTCGCGACCATCGGAAGAATTTCGAGCACATACAAAAATGCAACACTTCCGACAGGATGCTTAGCTCGGACCAGCCGCATGGTGTTGCCTGCAGAAAGGTGACAGAATACACTGAGGCATGTTAGGAAAGAGGTTACTACCGCGAATTCGGACTCAAAAATCATGAGCAAGCGAGGGTACTCACTGTACGGTACTTCCATTTCTACTAGTGAGGGCAAATTGACAAGCCGCGACTGCTATTGGTAGCACATACATACTTCTCCTGGATTGAATGTTCCAATGTCATGAGGACAGCGGCGTTTGCATACCTGCTCGTGGGGTCTGTGAGTTGACGTAGCTAAGGAGTTTGATTGCATTCCGTATTCGATCAATTCATCGACTTGTCGGCTTGAAGAGCCTGGGTAACTACGATGCAACTTTCAGCACAGGGAGAAAGATCGATTTTGAATTCCCATGGATAATTTTTGCTTCTCTTTATCACTTCTTTTCGTGCTTCCAGAAAGAAGAAGAAGCTCACAACAAGTCAATGCTATTGATCGACCCATGTCTAGCATTTCCTCGAATGATTTTCTCATAACTTGCCCCAATAGTTGCAGGTGAATTCAAAATCCATTCACTGTTGCATGGGAAAGCGACGTGGGCAGTTGATCTTTTAGCAACTTCGTAGCTTGCAGTCATAGAGCGTACTGAGTGTTTAGGCCTGCTCTTATAGGGTTTTCCGCGGTCTGAGTCACCGGCCTTGTAAATTTGGTTGGTTACGAGGTGTAGTCAGCAAATCTGCCGGCCAGTCCGCCAACCGGATTGGGTATCGTGAGGAGGCCTGAAGGATAGCGGCCAAGGGAAGTAGAAACGCAGTCCAATTCTTCACTCACAAGAAGATACGATCATAAAGCCACTCTGACTGAAGTTACCCTGCGGGTTTGATTTCCCCAATCTGATTCAAGCTTCACCCGTGTGGTCCAAAATAGATCTCGATCATGAACGGGAACACCGTGAGACCATCGGAAGGCGATCTTCAGGCCAACACAGACAAACGACTTTCCTCCACGCTCATCACGGAGACCTATCACTCAACAATAGAGCTCGGTCAGTTCAACGAGCGGATCGCAATCATCAAGAAGTGCAAGAACCAAAATGATCTACGCACAACGCCACGATTCCGTAATGAAGTCGATGCCCTGAAACTTGTTGCTCCCCACGTAAGTCATCTTCTACATTGAGAATGTGTTTTATTCCATGTTTACTCAACACCTTGAAACAGGAACACATTACACAGCTCTGGGATGCAGACATCAGCCGATTTACCCTGATACTACGCTTCGAGCCGGGGCAGAGTCTGGATAAGTACCTGGACAACCACCGGAAATCGACACTCCCGCAACGCGATTCATCCACGTTGTGGAAGCAAATTTCCAGCGCTCTAGCTTACTTGCACGCAAAGTCCATCACACACGACGACGTAAAACCTGATAATATCATGTGGGACCCGTCGACCCAGCATAGCGTCTTGATCGACTTTGGTGCCGCGCTCAACCACAAAGTGCTCCCTGCGAACTGGTTCAATCCGTCAGGAACGCCACCTTATGCGCCTCCAGAGTTCCTCCAGCGTAGGAAGAGTACCGCCGGCGATGTCTGGGCCTTAGGCGTGACGATGCTTTTCGCATTCAAGTACATCAAGCTGCCTGATGGAGAATGGATTCTGCCGCATGTGTTTGAAAATGCATTGGTGTTGGAGGAGATGAGAAGCTGGCTCAGTGAGGTAGAAGGATGGAGGCAGGGATTGGCCGAAGGGGTTCATGGCTTGCTGGCTGATATGCTGGAGCAGGACCCGAACAAGAGGATCGTTGCTGCGGAACTTGAGCTGCAGCTCAAGGCCCGGATGACTCAATAAGCCATAAGCCATCAGCATAGGATTTCAATCAAGATCAAGACTTTCTCTGTTGCAGTTCATAGTTTTTGCATTTTCTTTTGCACCACGAGGATAGGGCTTGAGAAGTCATATGGGATTCCAATCTCGACAGCCCAAAGACCAGGCTACCTAGGTACTCATTCCTGAAGTCCTCATCGTTGTTCTTCAACCCCATTGTGAGACTTTATACTAGGGCCTGTGTACCTAGGTATGTGCCCAGTCCCTTGTACCAATCATATTATAAACAGTGAGTACAATTAGAACAAGAATTTCAAGTGTCAATAGGACTCCCTGCGAAATTCCAGGCCTGATCTTACACTCTCAACATGCAAGCTACCTCTATATATATATATATCCTGCGTAAACCACATTTCAGCAAGATCGGGGACATTTCGAAATCAGTACAGCGACTTTAACATAACAAAGCACATTTGACCGCCCCTTCCGATCTTCTTTCCGCACTTGAGGAGGATGGTTTCGGTGAAAACCTTTTCCGGCATGACATCCTCTGAGATCATGTCCTACTTCCACGAGGACATCCTCTTCATGGAATATTTCTTCTTCTCATTGATAGACCTTTTAAATCACACTGATGATGATAGCTTACATGATCTTCGCCTCCAGTCCAATATCGGGGAGGCTGCTCCAGAGCTAGGCACATTCTCAACTTCGAAAGTGCATTGGAGTGTTCCGTCTCGTTTGCCATTGACCGCTCTTCTGTACACCTGAACAATTTCAGATCCACAATCAATGACCTCAATAATTATCATATACGTATCAGGCTGCCAGGTCAAGATATGCAGGCTACCTACTCAGGCAACACGCGCGAGCGCTTCCCTGCAGCCTGCACGATCCCATGGGCAATCACTCCAACCACATGCACACTTTGAATGAATAGCAGCGGGGCGGAAGAGCAGAAGCAAGTGTCCATGCCATGTTTTGCAGAAACAGAAGGTTCAATACATGCTCACACATCAATTGATGCCTTTCTGGTTAGCATTAGCATAGTTGCCTTATTTTTCCCCGCATGTTTGCCTTCTTGCTGCCTTTTTATTGAATCAACTGCTTCTGCCAAAAGCAGAGCATACTAGTCTACATATGTAGCCGACGTACGGTAACTGATTGCCTTAAACTTGTCCAATACTACAGCCTGGAGAACCGCCCGGCAGCCCGTGTATGCATAGAGGAGTGCAAGGCTTGCATTTACATGTGCGTTGAGCCGCGGCATGCACTAACCCCAGAATTGAAGCCACATGATCTTACTTGCTGCGAGCTCGGGCGACGAATTTTATGTTCGGTTTGGATTGCCGGGCATGCCACAGCCAGGTTATACCTGCACGTTCCGATTTTGTTATTCAGTAAGTACCTTCGGGTTGAAAGAGTATCCTCAAATGTTGGGACGGACTCCCAACATTGATGATTGCACTGGTTGTTTGCGTGAGCTTCCGGGTGGAGCGGGGGTCTTCAGGCGTCCGATCAAGGAGTACCTAGGGAACATCAGCACATTTGGCTGCAGCATGACATGTGAATAGCCCGGTTTCATTCATTGACTAAGACTGGCCGGATAGTTATTTCCGACAATTGGCATTGAGACAAGGCAACCTGAGCGTGTGTCGCAGCCAGCCCAGCAGTTGTCTACGTGGCTCTGCTGTTGTTTTGAAACCGATGCCTCTCGAGTAGACTGTCCCCCTTAAACACTCACCCAAACATGATCGATTCACAACTACCCGTGACACATAGACAGGTGTCGTAGAGAATCATGAATGGCACAGAACGCCACCCTGCGGATTAAGCAGAAGCAAGCGGCTTCTAGAAGTTTCTTTTGCCAAAACCTTATCGCCTCCCGAGTCCCCCCGATGGTCGGAGGCAGTCAATGGTTCTAGAACTCATAGCGGAAGAACCCGTGATCTCCTCACTGAGGCGCCACATTACTAGACTCTCCATTCTAAGTACTGTACAGCTGGGGACCAATTCCAAGAGCTTACACGAGAGGTCCGATGCCAGAAGCCTTCGCCACAACCCCGTGACTTTTCTGGCCGTCACCCAGACCCCACTGGAGTTGTTTCAAGTGGGAGGACTCAAAATGATGATCGAGACCCTCGGCCGACTCATAGATCCTCGGAGGACCGGTGCTGCAGATCCCCCAGCGGCAACGCAAAGTGTCTCTGGCCTCTTCAGCGTGCACAATTCGGATATGTCTCTGGAGAGTTTCCAAGTCCTTCAGGCTCGCCATGCATCCGTTCCAATCGCACGGGTATTGGACAAATTTCGGCTGCGTTCTGTCGTAAATTTCTCGAGGCGTAGGCGAGGCAATTTTAGACGGAACGTCCGGACTAGACGGTGGTTCTGGGCTAGATGGCGCTTCCGGGCTGCTTTCGAACATGGGTGGTATCCTATAATCTGGCCGTTTCATGTTTCTCTTTGGTCGGGAAGTCGGCACAGGATCAGGACTACCTTGTTGGCGAACTTCTGAGTCGGCTTCAGGAGTGGATGGTGAACATGAAGGCTGCCGTAAAGTTGTTGAGTCGCCCGGATCGGATTTGGGCCCAGCCAAGTCTGGATTGGTGAGGTCTGGCCATGATTTCGTCCTCAGCCACCGGATTTCTGCTGCAGATTCAGGTCGAATCCTTCCAACAGAAGCTGTATAGTTGCTCTGCGCGGCCAGCGCAGCTGTCTCTATTGATATGGCACCGGAAGGAAAGTGCGTGGTTGACAGAACAGTCTTTAGCTCAAGACCGAGATGGTGCCAAAATTCGTGGGTTTTGCCTTCTTCCTCAGCTCTGCCCTTGGCTCCAAGGTAGCCATCCCAACCACGGCCAAGGCGGTCCAGCTCTCGTGCAACGGTGATGTCTCTGAATTGTGTGTAGCCGGCCCCCTTACCCATGCTCCTCCTGAGCGTTTTGAGCTCTTGTGTCGTCAGGCTGAAGAATGGCTGGCTGGTAGTGGAAGCTGACGTGAAAGGGGCATGGCTAAGACTCCGAGATGTTCGCAGTGGCCTGGATGGATCTTGCAAAAGTTTCGAGTGAAATCTGGGAACCTTGTTGGGTCGCGCTGGATTTAGTCCGTCGCTCGTGGCAACCCCCTTCCGCTTGGTGGCGGTGGGCTGCTGAAAGTGGTCCTTTTGTAGTTCGACAGGGCTCTGGGCACGAGTAGAAGTGGGCTTGAACAAGCTTTGGAGGCCTGCCTCGATGTTAGGCTGGGAATTGTGGGCTTGTCCGGATAGTGGGTGAGGCTTCAAAGCTTTGGAAGTTGACGGTCCTCGAGGTGAAACTTGACCTGGTCTTAGCGAGGGTAAGTAACGCGCCTTTGACGGAGATCGAACCATGGTGACCTGTTGCTGCTCTCGCAAGCCTTGGCCACCACAGCTGTGCCGCTCAATCCAGTTTTTTTGCAGTCCTGGACAGGCGTAAAACCATGCATTTGACTGAGGGATTGTGCTGCCATTGCTGCAGTGCAAGGGACGCGACTGCAAACGGAGCTGCTTGGACGCACGGGCCTCTGCCCTCAGTACCTAGGTAAGTGGTTGCTTCCCATGAATTCATACGGTCCGGGAGGGAAGGGGCAAAGGGACAGCAAATAATGTCGCCGTGGCTTCTATCTTCTTCCAACTTCTTTCTTGATCAATGAACTGCGTTTTCTTTAGAGACCAAATGTCATTCCATTGCGCCGGACAAAGAGCGCAAGGGGAAGAGAGAGACAAGAAGGAGGCAAGAAGTCTCATATTGCGCTAAGCACAAAACTGTTGCATCGTGGTGGCCATCCTTAAACAACAGTTGAAATCGTTCCTTTTGCCTGTATTAGAGCTTTGCTTTGCCATCTTCGACCCTTTGTAGCCAGCATACAATCATCACAATTGGTCTGAGCAGTCCGCTGTGAGCAGAGATTCTCAGATACGTAGCGGTGCCGCTGAGGACTGCGATAATGAAGTGCAAGTGATGCAGACTCAAGGTGCTGAATGAAGAACTCAGGCTTGAGACCCCCTCTCCCCTCTCTCAACAGCTATTCTCGGAACTGGGCGGCTGATATCGCCAACGAACCGAGCGGTAAAAGCGCAATTCCATTCCGAAACACTGATGACCAACCGCCCAGAGCCTGGCACTCTGGCATTGTTCTGGAATCGAAACTTCTGTATCTGAATAGTCAGCATCATAACACGTGGCTTACTTGGTAATGGACCTCGGGAATCCCAGCGTCAGCTGACTTGATCACCGACTACATATGCGTATTTTCGCTGCCACAGCGGAACTTATCGTAGAACTGATTATCAGGCAAAATGAAGTCAAGCTCGGTTGCCTCGTTTGCTTCGTACAATTATGAATCGATACTTTACCTTACTTTCGCAATGTTTTGAGAGCCGAAAGCCGAACCCCACTGGACTCAGGTGAGCTTTAAGCTCACAGTGGCAGCTGAAGGCTCAGCCCCTCCACTTACGCGTTCAGCGATCATTCCGGATTTAAAATCCAAATATGACACACGGAGTCCTAGTAGACCCCGTATCCGATCAAAGTCTCCATCTGTAAATTTTTAGTTTCAATATGCCACGCTGTACATCCTGGGGACGTCCGAGAGTACGCCACACCTTCCAGCCAGACAGGGCTCTCATCGACCTAGATCGTCAGCTCTTCAGAGGAGGCTTTGCAGATGCCTCGTTACTTCAGTCTTGGTACGGGGATCTACGGACTTTATGGTTTCTGAAAGTCTACTTAGAACTAGTTGCCTTCTTTTCGTATTTCACCAATACATGCTAAGCCTCGAAACTGACCGTCATCTCCTTCGCCCGGCTTGGTACCTATCGCCTGATCGGCCATAAGACAACAGCGTCTGTGAAATGACAAGAGTCCCATGACGCGGCATACTTCGATGATCTTTAAACGTACCACATTCCGTCCTAAACCGGGCGGTCTTCCTCATATGCCTGTACCCAAAGCACCGCGCTATGAAATTGGTGCCCGGGTGGTCCGAAATCTGCGAAACTTCAATGTCGAGTGGTCTAGCATAATTATGTAATAATCTTTACGCACCGTATGTTGCTTTTTGTATTAGAAATATAGTATGAGATGATGTCTGCCGCATCACGATCAGTGCCAACCAAGCACCTGAGCGTTGCCGCGCGACTGTTTCAACTTAGACCATTCGGCTGTGTGCTGAAGCTTACTACACTTCGAGAAATTAGTCAAGATGAAACTAGGGCAATCTCATGTTCGCCTAGATAATAGCATATTCACGGAGTTTCTCTTCTAGAGACAGCGCGTACTTCAGCATCGACATTTTCGTCACATTGCTTGTCCTATCTCGAGTGAACATTTATCAAGGTTATAGTCATTCCCTTCAATGTACTTAAGCATAGAGTTTGCTCTTGGATTTAATGCATTCAGATAGTATGCAATTATTGAATTGTGTCTTTGGAGCTACTTGGTACCTACTCAGCAGCATATTTCACATTGAACGGGACTGTCTTCACAGTATCCCAATCATCTGCGCTACTCGCATTGCCAAATACCCTCAACCCAGACACAGCAAGCTGATACGTCCCCTCGGGAAGAACCGTCCCGTCTGCCATCCGACCTTTGAAGAACGCAGCACGGTTCTCCTTTGGCGCATGCGGCACAGGGTAGCCCGGTAAGGTCCCGACGCTTTCAAACCGGTCAAAGAAGGGTGTAGTCGGCAGGCCGGTGCTGTTGCCCACCGAGACGGCTAGAATATCGATCCGCAGCTCTGTCGTGCCCACGGTTGGATGGATAGCAACATTGGGTACTGTTGCCTGATCGCCGCGGTCGGTGTTGATGAAGGTGTCGGGACCGGGTCGTGTGATCGTGTAAGTCTTGTTGGCTTCGGCGGGGGAGTTGTAATTCGCGAGAAATACGTTCCTGGGGTCGAGCACTGGTGTTGATACCATGCTGCCCGCGACACCAAGATAAGGCAGAACGAGTGACTGCTCGTCCGACTTGAGGGTCACGTAGCCACTGTAGACAGGCAGAAGCGTACCGTTGAGGCCCTCTGGCGGCGTGACGGTCACCGTGACGTTCTCAGAGCCCCCGGCCGGGACAACGACCTTGTCAGCACTGAAAGATAACTCGGCCCATGCATCGACTGCTGTGTTTGAAGCAAGTAGGGCCCCGTTGGGACCTTCCCGGAACAGATTCATAGTCACTGCCTTCGTATGCCCCAGAGTGAAAGTGACGTCGCTGGAGCCAGTGTTTTGAATGCTGAACGACTGGGTCCCGGAAAAGTTGTCCGTGTCGTTGAGAGCGAGCCCGTCTGAGCTGAGGATTATAGTCGAGTGCACCGCATCGTAAGCCTGTACCAGACCTGCGCCCTGCTGTGCGACAGAGGCAAGGAGTCCGTTGGTGTTGTTGCCGCTCCCGATTGGGGCTTGCGGCTTGGCTGTGGACGAGAGGAGACTCCGAATCGTCTTCGGGTCGGCGGATCCCCTTGCCTCCTTGATCAGAGCGTAAATGGACGCCACGTGTGGAGCGGCCATGGAAGTACCAGACATGATCTTGTATGCGCCCATCACCACAGGATACAAACCTGGGATCTGCCCGCCTGGCGCGAGATACTGGGGGGACAGGTTGAGCTCCCAAGATGGGCCCCAAGTTGTGAATTCGCTGATCCTGCCGCCTAGGATGTTGCTCTCCACCTCTTCGTAGTAAAAGGTTGGTGAAGTGGTCTGGTTCACGGCGCTGGTATTGTTGAGATTTGGGAGCGATACTGTGATCTTGTTTCCTTGAGCCAGCAGATCATTCCACGCCGCACCCCTGTAGGGTGGGACCGTGCCAACGCCTCGTATGCCATCAACATAGAGGAATTGTTCATCGACAGTGCTAAAGGGCGATGTTAATACGGGTGTCAGGTCTTCCAGACCAGCGCCACTGGTTCGCGAGGGAGACTTACGTGTTGTCCCGGGCATAGTACAAGACATATCGGCCACCCTTGGCTTGGATGTTGGTAGCCTGGTCAATCGGATAGCAAAAAGTCACTCTAGAGTTGGGAACCTCAAGAAGAACCAATTTAGTGGACAGGTCCGGCGTGTCGTCAGGCAGAGGGCTACAGGCATCGGTACCGAGGCTATGAAGTTCGAGGCTCAGGTTGTCTTCGGTGAACAGCGGTTCGCCAGCCACAAAGCCGAATTCCTCAGACTCAGTCGCATTGGTGGAAGCGTCGCCGACAGTGAAAGACGCAGCCGTCTCAAAAATAGGCTGTACCTGGTTCTGTACAGCACCTGTTCCACCGACACCGGCCCCCACGGCTGGGGTCAATGCATTAAAGAGGCCGGAGTTGCCATCATTGCCCTCAGAGATGAGGACTGGCACGCCTGCTTCCACAATGCGCGCCGCAGCAACGGAGATGGCTTCCTCTGCCCAGCCTGACTGACTACATCACATATAGTAGGTCAGCAACACTCTTTTGGGAATGGTAACGGTCAAAAGGACGGGGTCAAGACGTACTAGCCGTTGGAACAGCTGATGATATCAGCGCCATCCTCAAAAGCCCTGTTGAATCCCGCAATCATCAACTCGTTGGTGGCGCCGCCGCCACAGCCCCAGACCCGGTACGCAAGGAGCTTAACGCCAGGGGCACCCCCAGAGAAGCCGAGCGCGTTGTCTTTGGCCTGAGCAGCAACGATGCCAGCCACGTGTGTACCGTGGCCCATGCAAGGATCATAAGGGTCGTCGTCGGGCGACGCGGGGATGCCGGTCTCCGGGTTCAGCTCGTCTCCTGAGAAGTCATATCCACCCTCGACTAGACATCCGGGCCCGAAACAGCCGCCCAGAGCTGGATGTGTGTAGTCAACGCCGCTGTCGACGATGGCTACACGCACACCGTTGCCTGTGTACCCCTCGGCGCGTAGCTTGTCAATCTGTGTCTGGATGTGGGGGGCAAAGGTCGTGGTGTTGCTGTTCTCGTCCACGTCTCGAGACTCGTGGCGGCGGCCGACGGGGGTGTGCATCTGGGAGGGCTTGGAAACATCTTGGCTGATATAGACGGTCCGAATTGGCCAAACATCCTTCACGTTGCGCTTAGCCCTGACCTTCTCCATGAAACCCTCAGCGTCGTGGCTGCCGTCTGTCGCAACATCGCGGACCTGGAAAGACGCGGCGTTGAAGACGCTGGACCGAAGGTCGCGGCGGTGGTCTACAGCAATTTTGTCGTCGCTGGCCAGGGTCTGGTACAGCGAGTCGGGGCCATCGGTGTCATTGTCGAGCTCCACAATATACGCTCCCCGGACGACGTCCTTCGGTGATTGATCAGCCGAGGCGGACGAGACGACGGTCCGGCTTCCGAGAAGCACAGCCCAAATTGCGCGCGACACCCTCATCTTTGCAGAACGAACGAGCGGCTTGATGGGATGAGAGGGAAAGCAAGCGAGCGCGTAATTACATTTCGACCGGCCTCCTTTTGAGCGTATTTATAAAGGAAGGTCACTTCCGAGGTCTATTTCTGTTTCTCCTGAACTAAAGACCCATTTTCTTGCCGATCTCCGCGACCCACAATTCGCATTAGAATAAACATGCGGTTTTGCCAATTGAGGACCTACCTATGTGGGCAAAGTGGAGGTACATTCTCGTATTGAAAGGCTTGGCAAACTGTAGGGCATGCAACACGAGGAAATGTAATGTGCAGTAGCATCTGAGGACAAGAGCATAGGTCTGAGTGGTATTTGCCGTGCTATTTTGCTAGAAATCATATCTACATAATCATGCGGCTCGCCGGGTTACGGAAATGACGTTTACTGATAGAACCGTTTTTGGATATATTTCTTATCCTTGAAGACCGTTGGACCGAGCGGTTGGAAGTCCAAAATGGAGCCGGTCGCTATATCTGCGCTATAAGAACCTTGTATTTAAGCTTAATCCGAGGTCTGAGTGAGTTCAGAGCTACAGAGCTAGTGCATGATCATATCAGTTCGAATTGCATGAATGCTGTCAATTCCGCACACAGGATGTTCTCTGGCCTAGGACGATGATTCTCCATGGCAGCCTACCAATGAGTTGGCGCATGCTTCACTGCACCAGGTGGAGTAAGTTCCTAATGGCCTGTTATCGTTCTAAAACCCCTCTAGGTTGGTACAGGACGAGAAAACCTACAGCCATGGTGGAGAGTTGTAGAAATAAAGAGGTAGGCTGTCAGGAGCAAGGATAAAGAGCCAGTTTATATATAGAAGGGTAAACACCTTGAAAGTAGAGGCAACTATATATGGCCCTAGCAAACGATGAGACAGGCAGTGGATGCTCTTCTAATGACCTGTGTTGGAGACACGAAGTCTGGAAGTCTGGCCCTTGAGTACTGAAGATTATACCCTGAGCCTGATTCCTCTCATAGATCCTTTGGCCCCTGGAGGTAACCCAAGTTGGACGAAATAATAAAGTCTATGCCCCTCGGCATCAACGTGCGGAAGCCGGTAATTTGAGATCCGCGTTCGTCTTGTAATTAGCTTGACTTTCTTTCACGGGCTTCGAGGTTCGAGTCCTCATGTTTGCATAGTTTCAAGAAAGCATTAGTTTGAGTTCAACACTAGTACAGTATCGCTTATCGATTTTGATGGAAAGCAGTCCTTGTTCAACAACATAGTTATTCCGTTGATACTCTCAGAACCATACTACCAGGTCTTCACCTTCAGCCAAGTGAACCCCAATATTATGTATATGGATCGCGTTCTTGATATTTCAGCATGCGTACAATGTTTGCCACTAGCACGGAGTAGACCGAAAAAGGCAGGCGTGAAAGCCCTGTATCACACTGCTGTCGTAGTAGTGAACCCAGACCATGGAAAATTTTGCAGCGTGGCAAAGCTGCAAGAACGAGTTTCCTCGGATTGTCCAGGCGTGCACGTGAGTCAGCGCAAAAGTTGCCACGGAATATAACATCTCGAACTTTTACTGAGACACTGAGACCTATTCTGCAACACCAATTCATGCATGAAACATGTACGACTGAAGCACTGGTGCCAAGCGTCAATACACCCTCTCAGAGGGTAGGACATAGAAGTCCGGGTAGCTCTGACGAAGACGGCAAGAGACGAGACTCGACACAAGGAAAGCTCCGCACCTCGAGTGAGGTTTCAATACCACCGGCTGCTTTCGGCGGACTCAACTCTTGCTTGCACCCCAGGAATAATGTTGTGTGCGGATTGAGCTGTCACAGAAGCCTGAAACAACGTCATCATGTTTGAGCCCTGTCTCTCCGGTACTCTCTTGGCTGACCATAGACGCGTACCTGGGAATGAGTATGACGGGAACCAGATGCCAGCCGATTTGGTGATTTATCCCAAGCTCTTTTGCACTGTGTATTCTCTTTGTCCTTTTCCTGATCTTTCCAAACTCCATTCAAGCACCAAGTCCCCAGTCCCCCTATTTGGTATTCCTTTTCTTTTATGTTGTGTTATCGATATGAAAAATTCATGAAAGGAAGTTGACATTGGGCTGGGCCCGTCAAGTGACGGGCCATTCCCATCTCTAGTAGCCCTGCCATGCAGGTACAGAGCCGATAGTACAGTCAATGTGGATATTGTGGTAGTACAGGTTCGGTGAGTCCTCGGCGATCGTCTTTGGATAGGGAATGGACAGGGCAAGCTCGCTTAGATCCGAGAAATGCAAACATTCGGGAAATATTTTGAGAGAATCGGCAGAGGAAAGTAACGGTGGATTCGAGGTTTCTTCGACGTCGAGCGGCGTCACGTCGATGCTTTCGTGGTGATCTCTGGGGCCGTCCCGCGTGGTCGATCCATCATTTTCATGACTCCCCCTCATGAGCGACTAGCATCGGTCAGCACGCGACCATCTAGCTTTATGTATCTATTCCTACTCGCCTGGCTGTCGCTTAGGGTGTGTTGGGCATGCTGGGTATTGACCGAGACAGGATCCACATCGCTTCACTGTGTCAGTCAGCGGTTCTCAGCTTGGGAACTAGGCTTGTACCTGGACGACGCGAAATCGGCCGGGGCTGACTTTCTGCTAGTGCTAGAGCAGCTGAGGACTGTAGGATAGTCGGGTTCTTCCGACTCCATCCATGGAACGACATGAATCCGTTCCACGTGGTGGTGTGGGAGTAGCTCGTGTTCAGTCACGGCTGCACGAGCGGAGCGGCATTCTTGCTTGAGCTGATCCACATCATCCAACGGTAACAGTTGTTGCGGTGGAGAAGGAATTAGAGATGACGGGAGCCTATGAACAGTCAGAGGTTGCTGTCGTATTTAAGGGGGCGCACCTGAGTCTCTAGAAGGAGGGAATCAGCTGCAAGTCTGACCTACCCCCTCCCTCCAGGTGCGTCTGTGGCGTACCAGTGGCTACCATTCGGCAGGCTAGGTGCCGTGTTCACGTTGTTCGGCATTTTGGGTTCTCTGTGGTTGGACAAAGGGCCTGGAAGTTTTCAGAAGGAGCCCGGCAGATTGTGTTTCCTCCTGACTTTGTCAACACAAGGCGAGGAAAACCAGAGGCTTGACAAGTTATGTTGGGAGCTGCTAGGAGGAGGTTTCTGCGCCTTTAACAGCAGAGAAGAGCGTCCGAGCTCTCAATTAAACTCAACATCAGGGGTTGTTGGACCCGGGCTGTGGAACTGTGGGGATGGCGCTTTACAGGGCATTCGTCTTTCTGGGCCAGTCACAACGGCATTTCTACCTAGCGTCATAAGAACGCCTTGATCCTTCATGAGGCAAACGGGGCTAAGCACATCGTGTTCTTTCTAGAAACCTTCTTCGTTGGGATGTGACCACTGACGCAAATATACCAACCGGCTTTCCAATGTCCCAACCTGGTCATGCACGTGGCCCAGGGCAGCAACGCAGAAGCGGTGTCACATTTGCCTGGTGGCGTAGATCGTTCTTAACACGGAGATCAGCACACTCCGGCGTCTTTATGTCCCAAGGGAGGCTGTCGAGGATATTCACCGACAAGTTTAGCGCGGCCCAACGCGACCACCGCCGTCCCCTAGATGGTCAAATTTCCTACCACTCAGGTTCCGCGCCAGCCGCCTTGGTCACCACAAGAGCGACCGAGGAGGTACATTCAAATATGATACAACTTATCCAAACACATGGCAGGCAAATATGTGCCAGATGTGTGCTTAGAATTTCCTGCGTCTCGTCAATAAAGCTGGAAGTGTTGTTGCAGGCTGACTTCGCCACACAGCCAAACCGCTTCTAGAGTCTGTGGATGACTTCAAGTCAGGCTGTGCAGCACAACAAGCCTCTTGTACGAAGGAACCGGGCGTAGGCCCGGGACAAGCTCGTCATGGGAGTCAGAGACCTGAGTGGAACATCAGCTCAGATGTTACTGTCGAGATCCGAGTGTCTGACACGGAGAAGTACACCGAAGCTCTCTGCGACAAGTAAAAGTGAGTCTGCAACTGGTTCTGGTGATTCCTTGTGATTCAGGAGACCGGGGGTGTGGCAACATCACAGGTGAGATCTCGAGCCAGGCGGCTCGGCGGTGTCGAGACCTGCCGACCAGGCCCATGGTCATTAATGACAAGGCTCATCTAACCACCTAGTGAAGCTAGTTCTCAAGCTTGAGACTCTTCTGTCCGTCCGGGTGCCAGAGGATAGATTCGTCTCCGGTACAGGAAAAACTCGGATCAGGTACGTATTCTGCACACTTGAGGCGGCACAGGACACTAAAAAGCAAGTAGGTCAGCTGTCACAGATAGGCGTCGAAGATCATTCGTATAGTTACCAACGGATGGAATCGGGTCCGAAGAACAAACGGATTGTCGGGTAGGATACAAGCGCCCTCGCCCTTCCTGGACACGTCTCATGGGTAGAGGTGGACTAGAAGAACCACCACCAGTCCACACCTTCGGTGTGAACATGACCATGGAGGCCAGACCACACAATTGACAACAAGCATTGCTACCCGAGCCCCTTTTTACCGCTCACGTCTGTTCGGCCGCAGAGCAGCTGGCGTTGGGCATCAGCAGCCTGCTTATCAGCCGGCCACCCATCTCTCCTCCCCTTGCCGCCAGAGCCTTGTTCGTACAAGGGAGTACTTGTCGCTCACCGCCGAATGAGCCGCAAGTTTCTAGAGCACCGGTCAGCTTTCACTGATTCTTACCTTCGTCACCTGTCCCATCTCCTCCCTCCGACTGTCCACTTCTTCTCGGCCGCAATCACGATCACACCGCCAGCTCCCTACAAACCGCCTGACCGGTAGTTTCAGAAGCGGGCAGATTTGGGTAACTTACATTCATCTTCAAATTCAATGCAGGATGTTTCATCAGCTGGTCTGCGAGAGTCGGTCAAACAACTTTATTGTCAGGCAACTTTTATCAGCGGCAGCCGAAGGGTAAGAGCGAGGCCTGTTTGGCCCAGGACTATACGAAAACAGTCAACAAGCGCTTGAGATTCCGAGTCTGAAACGGGCTTGCGCGCGCTGAAGATCAAGTCCCAACAATGCCGATGCTCGTCGGGCTGTGAATCCCAGAAGTCTGTCAGGGCTAAAGTACGAAGACGATGTTTTTTTTGAAGGCTTCTTTCTCAGTATCATGAGTTTTGCCTCTTGAGAGAAAAGAAAATGACACATTGATCAGATATAAGGACCTATTCGTCTGGGGATCTCAAAAGTCAACTGAAGCCCCTCTCACAGTCCAAAATCCGCAGACCAGACACGTCGCCGTCGACCACGCTGTCCAGGACCGTCGAAGTCCTTTCGAATTGATATGTTGAGGCAAGACCGCAAAGTAACAGATGGGAAGAGAGGGGGAGAATCGCTCTGCCGAAGTACTCCTCATTGTTTCCAAATGCGGCTTGAGAAACGATGATGGAGCGGGGATGGAAATCAATAGGAACGAGGAGCGCAGCAGGCGGAGGCTTGTCCGAGAAGCGAGACAATCCCTTCTTCTTATACAAAAAGACGGCACAAGGACCGGGAACAGAACAGAAGTCTCGGCTGAATGGATCCATCACTGACGCGCTTGCCGTCCCGAAATATCGGAACTTCAGCTTGCTCGAATAGCTGAACACCACCGATATCGAGCCACCCACAGCCACCAAGGGTCTAGTGCCAGCTGCGACGTGGACGCCACCCATCATTTTCGCGCTGGTAACACGCCCAATTATCCATCCTATCCTTCGATCACTTTGAACTCTGGATTATTCGTCCTCGACTCTCTCTCGAAGCCGGACAGGGCTGTTTGGACCACTTGAGACGGTCGGGTATCATCATGGGCAGTGAGATACATGATAATATACTGGAATCTACTAGTTGATGGCTCGCTTACTCTCACAGAAAGGATCGCCAAAGGAGAACCCGTGGGGCCCAACAGAAATGCACACGCTCGCAGCCGAACTCCTTGCCGCTTTGGTCTTGTTCAATGGGACTGACGCCCAGCTTGGAAGCCAAAGCTCTGGCTCCGAATCGGCCATACGAGCGACATTGGAAGGTCACTGCCGGGGACCACTCCCACGGCAGCGGTTACACGGGATATCGCAGTCGGATTTGGAACTCGACAGCACGGACATCAAGACACGGGAAGCACGGGTCATCGTCATGCTGATACATATCATGCGAACTATACGCCATTGGGAACAGTCTCGCACACTGCATCCTGCACCTCCTCCCCTGAGAGACAAAAGTGGCTCGATTCTGGCATAAATAGGTCGTCGAGATTGGGAAAGCAGAGACAGAGTTGTGAGTGCAGTCAACGTGATCGGCCCAATAGCTCGAGATGGCGTCAATAGCGCTGCAACTTCGGCTGTTGGACTACACCTTCCCGCGATCTTCCAACCCGAGATAGGAAGACGCCCTTCCGAAAACAGTTCGGCTTGCATATACCGGACGCCAACGCTGAGATTGCGAGAACCACACTCGAGACGCACCCTTGCGAAGATTTACAGCCAGACGGGCCACGCGTGCTCGATCTGCAATCATTATCCCGGCCTAGGCGTGGCCTAGACTCTCCGCAACGGTTGACAACGCACGGCATTGAGCGACCAAGATGAGGGGTTCATGCACACAAGATGCAAGATGTCTGCAGGCCAAAGAAAGATAACCGAGTAGGGCCAGGTGAGGTTGTAGACAGCAAGTCTCAACGGCAGCGGGCGGAGTCTGCCGTCGATGCGGCTCAACAGCCCCGCACGGGCTCACTCAGCGCACGTCCTCCCGCGTCTAGCGCCCGAGAATTCTATTCAGTGGGCCTAGGGAGCCCTGCAGCTACAGTACTATAGCTGCAACGCAACAACACCCCTGCATTGAACCGACACCACAGCATCACCTTTTGTCGACTTCACGTTCAACTATTGCGTTGGCGTCTATTACGGCAAACAAATACGTCTATTTGTACCCTGGAATATGGTCGGCACTCAGATCTCTGCGAGCTCTGGGGAGACGGCCAACCTCCCGCGAGCCGAGGCCGGAATAATTCACACCAATGAGTGCTCGCAACTTTCTCCGGCCACATGGAGGTTGAAGAATAAGAGCCCAGCCCTCTATTGTTTCACTGGGACCACTCAAAAAACCCTCTACTCAGAAGTCGAAATGCCGAATAAATCGCCGGCGCGTGAAGCATTAAACAAACTTAGAGGGTATGATAGGACGACTGGGACGGTGAGTTGTGGAATTGAAGGTAAGCTAGACCTGGGCTTGGACAATTGGACATATATAGGTATCCTTAAAAAAAGTATTAAATCATTATATACTCAGATCCGGAGGTAATGTACCCAGGTCTCCAGATTATATGATATCTAGATTCTTAGGCATGTAATTATTGCTTAAAATAAGCTGTAACTTAAATCCGAGGTCTTAATAGCTGGAATAGATTTTGTTCTATTAAGACTACACAACCTGAAGCTTTGCTTTCAAACTTATTATTTGCTATGCCATTCTATTCTATAACATTTCTCTATAGAAACACAACTGATCATTGGTCTCGGCAACGCTGACCATCTGGAAATACAATTACCAGGCTGTCGAGCAAAGTCAACACTGGCTACACGTCCCGAGTTTCACATGTTCAAAATGAAAGCTTAAGTGTTCACCTTCCTCATGGTCTGGTTGGTTGACTCGCGACGAATCTTCAATCCGAGAAGAAAAATCTAGTGAAGCTTGTCCGTCTCAATGACGGTATCATCTCCTAACCGAAATTCAGAATGGTTCTCGGCTACCTCAGAAGTGTTTTATAGGTACATCAGAGTCTTTATCAAACGAGAAATAGCGGGAGTCCTTTTGGACGAACAAGGGATGATTTCCTGAGACCAAGGCTTTTGATGGAACTTATCCGGCTGAAGTTGGATGCTGGGCAACCACGTCCACAGATCATTTTATTCGAACTTGAAAACAATACATCCTTCTAGAGCCGAATTTGAGAGCCTACGACTGCACCTTTAAGCACTGGATAAGGAAAATGTGTTGATTTATGACCATCTGCTGTCTGGAATTACCCCGAGTGCGTTATAGACTGGAGACGCTACATGCCTTAACATCAGATTATATAAACATCTAACATCATTCCTACTCCAGAGGCCTCTTCCAACGATATGTAAACTGCGAGTCCTCTGCGTCTACTGGGATACGGTTTTGTCCGACCTCGACGCCATCGTTCACAAATTCTTCAAGACTTCGCCCTCGCCAAACGTTAAATGGTTTGGCGAGTCATCGAAATATGCGCTGTGTCTCTGCTGAGATATTTATTCTATTCGCAGTGACTGCCAACCTACTCATCTGATGTGGGCCTTGTGTGCTTAATGAAAAGAAAAAAAACTCGTCTGTCTCTGCGATCAGATGTAGAGGTCACTGGGTGTTTCAATCAACACCGTTGCCAGCCCTCTTCAGAAAGGATCATAGCATAGGGGTGTCCGAGCCTTCGTGGCCCCCCAGCCACGCCAGGTTGAGAAGGTTGTAAGATTGTCCGCCTTGTCATCCTTCCAGCCTCTCTGAATAGGCATCGACCGGTCGCCTTGGCGAATTTCCTGGCTCAGGCAAAAACCTGCATCAAATCAAGGCCACGATGCTTATGCTCCAATCGTCTTTTTTGGGTACCCCTAGTTCTATCTATGACGTGCCTAGTTGGGCTTTGCAAGGCGTTGATTTGATCATTTGCCATCATCTGAAATGGATTGGGGTTAAATGAGGTACTAGACTACAATTGTACCTAGGCAAGCTCACGATCATGGATATAGCTCTATTAATAGTCTCGTGGAGGATTCCGCTACCGGCCCAGAATAATCAACGATCATGAGTTCAAACGTCAAATGCATACCCCTGCATGGACCTCTGTTGAAGATCGAATCCTCCAAGCTTGTTGTTGACTGTGCCCCTACATAACTCTGGCCGGCGTTGTCCTCGCCTCAGCATTGCAGCATTGGGGTCTGTTGCCTTCAAACTTTGACCTGCATCGACCGCACACGAAACCAACATCAATTCCTGAATAAACAACATGCATGTTATTTTACCCACAATTCATGCTGATCTAGTCTGCCTAGCCAACTCCTGCCTAGATGGTGCCTTCCAGCCGCAAATGGCCGCCAAAGAAGCGCAGCTTTAGCAAGACTACTTCAAAGGCTCTAGTTATCAAGAAGCAAATATGCCATTGGCTTGTTCATCTCAGACCAGCAAATGAGCAGATGTTGTGCAAGGGGGCGGTTGTGGTTGCCTTTCATCTCGGTGTTCCTCCCATCTAATGGAAGATGTCTCCTTGTAGAAAATCGGAGTCCGAACCACAGACGGCTGAGACAAAAAGACGCCCTGCACAGCCAGAGTTAAAGAGTCTCCTGTTGATTTGCACACCGCTACTGTGTCCTTTATGCTCGGTGAGATCCACGGTCAGCATCATTGATGACAGTGAGAAGTCGTCGTCAAAAACCCGAAAAAAATGCGACGTTGCCGACTTCGAACCGACAGACCCAATGAGAACCATCGAGAAAGGGTTTCCAACGTGAATGTGTACTTCAGCATGTAATTCTCAGGATTCAAAGGTCGCAGTGGACCGCAACGACCTCAATTGCCGTTCAGGCGGACCTGCAGCGGCTGCGGCAGGGCGTGTAAGTCTGCCCCAGGTGTCTTACTCACCCCGCATGCTGTCTTACACCAAGCTAAAACCCCGCTCAAGCCTACATATGTAGTGTAGTCTACACCGAAAATCGCCAACCTCCAACCTCCAACCCCCTAAAAAGAAACCCTCCCACAATATCGTGATCATGACCCAGTGGCGCCCCTGATTGGTTGATTCAGGCTTGATCAGCGTCGTCATAGAGTCGCCAGTCTAGTATTCCACGTTCAAGACGACGAACAACTACCCAGCCCCTCATCCTGATGTCTACGGCGTCGCCATGCCGGGATCTGAAGCAGGCATCGTCGCCAATGGCGTATGCATTTCAAATATTGAGCCGTGTACGGCATACACGGCACAAAATGCTGGTTTGACACCAAAGAACGTGCGTCACAGAGTTGACCGGTCGGCAATATCATGAGGTTTTGGCAAGGGTTCTGGAACGAGGCATCAAGTGCATTCCTTTGGACTGGGCAGTTCCCAGATTGCGAACTCAACAGGGGCATGGTGCAGGGCCTTTTTTTATTGGCATTGGTATTCACTGCATGAACTTCGTCCTGCCTTCCAGAACCTTGCCCACACCTTCTGGAAACTGCTTCTATGCGCAACGAGACTGCCTGTGCCCGGGCTGGGCAAATGAGCAATTCTTGGGGTATGAGGAAAGCACACTATAGGCAGCCAGCCCGGGGATCGGGCTACCAGGCTGCGATCTGACCTCCCCAGCTTTTGGTCCCGCCGTCTCTTATCCTCTCCTTCTTGTTTTGAGCATTTTATTTTATAACCAGTCTTTTTCCATTTTCTCACCCCGCTTTGCCTTCTGAGAAGAGCATAATACGATGCAACCACGAAGAGGGAAAGTATGCCTCAGCTGCACCTACTCGCGATGATGGTGGAGAGAGTATCCAGTCTGAATGTGCACTTCCAAGTTCTCTAGCATGACCTTGACGAAAACAGTGCGTGTAGACGATGACTCTTTATGTCTTTCGAGTAGGAGCTCCATTGGACTTGCTTCTCGTAGTGCTTGCGTGATCGTCGAGATGGTGTCGAAACGTGCTCTTCCGCACTGGTCAGAGATATTGTGATGGTTGCACAATACAGCCTTGTTTTTGAGAACGATTGGTGCTGTGCCGCAGACCTGCAGGCCCACTACGGGTGCCACACACCTACATTGTGATACCACACGGGGTGGGGAACTGCTAGAGCAACCTGTGATGCAGGGTCAGCAGCAGGCAAGATCGACGCCCGGCCCGCGCAGCCAGGGGGCTGAAGGCAGCCGTGCAGAGCTGAGATCGTCCCGGGGCAACGGGTTCCGTCCCCGTGCGCAGCCTGTAAGCGATTGCGTTGAGATAGTCCCGGGCCACAAACATTGAGCTCAGGTATTCTCGTCAAGACGTGGTGGAGAGCCAAACTTGAACTGGGTGACCAGGAACTCGGTGTGCTGCTTCTCTGACCTGAGCATTGTGCGCTTACACATGTATGGTCAGGCAGCATGCATGCAGTCAGGCACACCCATTTCTCAGCTGACTGTTGTATGCGGAGGCATCTCAGTCCGCGAGGGTGTCTTCGAGCCTGCTGCTTTCAGGACCGGTCGCAGAGCTACACAAATGTTGGTTGCGTGGGGGCTCATGCAGCGATCATAATGGAAGGTGCACAGCGCCAAATGCGCCATTGGTGACTGCATCTGTACAAGGGCACGTCCCGCAGCTCTTGAGTTGCAGATGTATCACTTTGCCGAGAGTGTCTTCTCATATTCGCTTTGAGGTAGTGTTGGGTAACGTGGCCGAACCACGGGACTCCGCGTTGTCGCACTTCGTGCAATGTGGTGCCCCGATGAAAGCTCGACTAAGAACAGGCTATTTGCACTTTCTGGAAAGGTGGTGTAACTGTCTTATGTTATCCTTCGGAAAACTGATGACATCGTGTGGCTAGTAAGGTCACCTGTGCAGCTGCCTTGATTGTCATGACGCAGCCTCAGTTAGCAACCCCAGTGCAAAGAAGCATGTCCTCGAATACACGATGAAGTACTTTTGACTTGGGTACTTGGAATCTGGT
Organism: Diaporthe velutina; assembly: GCA_038088505.1. Classification (NCBI taxonomy): domain Eukaryota; kingdom Fungi; phylum Ascomycota; class Sordariomycetes; order Diaporthales; family Diaporthaceae; genus Diaporthe; species Diaporthe velutina. The sequence goes on along the minus strand of JBBWSJ010000049.1, from coordinate 127,515 downwards.
CGTGGACTGGTGCTCTAATGTCACCGAACATGCAGCCGTGAACGACGAAACTACCAGCTCCCGACCCAGCTGGATTGTGCGTGGCTGACAGCAGGCAGAAAAGCAGGAACTTCGAGCTCCATTGAAATCTCACCAAAACCATGACAGGATTAAATTTAAGATTACATAAACGAGGGTAATGTTCACCGAACTTCTATTCATTGGTGGAAACCAGATGCTGTTGGTGTCACCTCCTATGTCGTCCGTGAATGATGGGACTTGTAACGTTAGTTGCGTGCAGTACACAGCTGGTTCTGATTCGCTTCTTCCTGCCAATAGACAAGTAGCCGTTCCTGGTAGCCCAGTTTGAGGCGATAGTATGAACGGAAAAACGTATGAGAATAATATGGTATCAGTTCGTCTCTCAAGAGAAGCCGACCGACGAGCGGCCGATGTCTGTCCAACATTTGAAACGAATCAAATTCTTCGATGCTCGCAGCTGAGTGGAGGTCCGCAGCGTTGAGTTTGGCAGTCCAAGGCGGGCAGCATAAAAGCCACGTCATGAGCCCAGGTTGAGCTAGGTGGGAAAAGACTCAGGAACAAAGCAAGAGGAGGGGACGGGTTGACCATACAGCCCATGATCCAGCAAGACTCAAGTGAGACTTGTACCCAATTGCGTGGCATTGTAACCAACCGAGTGACCAGGCCAATGGAAAACTTCCAAGGTGGATAAAAGGGGAGTGGCGAGCAGTCTCCAGGGTCGGAATTGGTTTTCAGGGGACCGTCAACTGGAGCACGTGTTGCAACTTCTACAGGCCAGCAAACATGGTCCGACATTGTGGCCACGAGGGGAGTCCTTGAGATCCCGGTCCTTGGGAACACGGTGTAGCCTTGATGATAAGCCTCCTTAGGTGGGAAACCCGGCAAAGATCATGTCCAGAGTTGCTCCAAGGGTAGGTCCTTTTGGAAGTGGCTCAAGAAGCTATGCTGCTGTATTCAATCCCCCTAAGTCACCGTCGATTCTCTTGCTAGCAGGCCAATGATTCCAACTAATACCTGCAGACATAATCAGCCACACGAACAGGGCCATAACAGGGCCCGGGAAACCTACCAACCATGACAGCAGTAGCCAGCGTTCATCTCTGAGCTCGCAGCTGACACCAGGGACGTGACACCTATGCATAAACGTATGAACTCAAGATTCTGCCTTCTCTGTGATCATGGAGACATCATCATCAACGGTTGGCGTGTCGACAATGTCTTTTTCAGTCATCGAGCTCTCGGTGTCTTGCTCGAACGTTGTTGTACTGCCGGTAGTTGATGAGCGTGACACAGAACCCTCTATCCCGGACAGGGTGGCATCCTCGCTTGCATCGTACACCGAGTACTCTTTCTGGAACTCGGAGGCTACACTGAATTGCTTGCTTTCTTTGTCATAGATCAGCCACTTGCCAGTAACGGCTAGGTGGTGGCCGAGCCAGAGGACCCGCTCTTTCCTCTGTTCGGTCATGGAAGCAAGCTCAAAAGCCTTCTCGTCATCGTCAACCTTGTCGCTGGTGAACCAGTCAGATGGGAACAGCTTGTCAGTCCATAGGAGGCCTCGTAGGGACCAGTCCTCCGGCAGTGGTCTGTCGCTTGGGCGGGGGAATTCTTCGGACTCGATTCGTTGATGGTCTTGAAAGTTAATCGACAAAGAGTTAAGCATCAACGCTACCAATGCCCAAGGAAACCAGTCCTGAATGTGCTCAATAGCAGCCTCGTTTCCAGCAAGAAACTTCATGAAAGACAACCGGACATTCAGATAAGGAAGAACATTGGGGTCACCGTAACGGCGGGAGACGATCGCATCACACTCCTGGCCAAGCTCAGAAGCATCGTTGAAGACCTCGGATGGTGTCGGCTTGTCTTCAGTTGAGTTTTCCATGAAAGTGTCTCTGTCCGATTCTGGTAGGATAGCCGTCATCAGAACGTTGGCATTGCCGTTTGTGTTTGCCTCGATTTTGCCGTACTCCAGCTGGGCATTGCAATTTGAGATCGCAATCAAAGCGCCAGGCTCCATCCAACTCCTGGTTGTTCGCGCAATGTGATTATCCAAGTGCGAAAGAAACTGACTCTTGGCCTTTTCGTACTGGACCATGAGCTCGTCGCGGTTCTTTGGAAATGCTTTCTCCTTCTCATCCGTGTTGCTTGTGATAAACAGAATGCCATGTGCCTTGACAAAGTTCAGGTCGATGGCTTGAAGCCGAGTCTGGGTTCCGTTGATGATTGGTTCGAATAGTGTGAGGATGCTGTCTCTTGCGGACTTGAATGGTATTGCAACACACAGACTCTTGGTATAGTAAAAAAGTTGTTTGACAGCATTGGGCCGCGCAAGAATTGCTAAGTGATGGTGAAGCCTCCCGGTAGTAGGCGCTTTGTCGCTCGCCTTAGAATACCAGTACCTTGATACCTCTGTCCAAATCTCTCGGTCGCGTATATCCTCATCCTCGATGGCCATCCGGTAGCGGCCGAGGTCACCGAGGCATTCGATCCACGTATCTTCAAAGTTTGGAACTGTTTCGTATAGCAAAGCCATCATCGAGTACGCGAGGTAGATGAACGTGAGCATATGTTCCAAAGAAGCAGGTAGCCTATGTCGTAATAATTCGAGGAAAGAATGTATTCCGTGACGCCACATTCTTGCCGGCATGGCGTACTTTGATGCGAGTCTTCTTAAAGCTGGACTTGCGGATGGGTGCTGGGAGGCTAAAAAGAAGTCGTGATGTTCATGCAAAAGAGTGCGGTGTAACGCGATCAACGCCTGCCATTGCTCGTTGTTCAGCTTAGGACTTGAGTCATTTTGCGCGCTTTGTGAACTGTCAACTTCAATGCACTTGGACTCGACCCTAAATGTTGAGCCTCGGTCAGCAGGATGCCGCAAGAACGAAACAGTCGTATCCCGAGAGAGGAATCAACATACATGACCAAACCCGCATAAATTCCCTTCACTTCAGCAACTAATTGCTCCTGACTGATGGGGCGAGTCTCAGGCTGTCCAATCATTTTATTTACAGAAGGATCTTCCTCCTCCTCCACCGTCTGATTGCTGGCATGTCGATTGTCGCGGCGGCGAGATGGGCGAGAAGGTTGTTGAGAAGCAGGCTGGCCTGCCGCCTGGGTGCGTGTTGGGATTGGATCCCCCTCATTCCACAAACGACCCTTTGTCTTCGCTGTTGGTCGCGCAGGAAAATCGGTTGCAGGCCCGTCGGCTGGTGTGTTGTGTCTGCCCTTTGAGCGCCTGGCAGGAGAGGGAGAGCGAGTGCGATCTGCGTTGACAGAGGTCGTGGGGCTCTTCAACCGTTTTCTGGCTGGCGTGACATCTTCGGGAATCGGGTCACCACTCCGATCGACCTCAAGAGGAACTCGTAGAGCAACATTGTCAGGTTTGTCGCCGCTGGGCTCTTGCGATGGCTTGTCTTTGGTGGAGGGCGAGGGCGGCTGCGCTTCCCTCGGGTCAGCCGGGGCGGCTTGGTCGGTGCTGCAAAAGTCAGTTGGGTACAGCAAAGATTGACGATACGGCAACGTACTTCCGTGCTTGTCGACGTAGATGGTTGATCCAACCTTGGGCTAGGTTGGCCATCGTTCAATTGGTATGGGTTTGTGTATGTAAAGGCGTGATGTCCACGACCGAACTGGAAATAGATGTGGTGGGGGGTGACCAACGCGGGGCAGCATCACAGAAAACGGGCCTAAAGCTAGCAGCACATGACGTGTTTGCTAGATCAAAACAACAAGATTACATGACGATAAAAATTGTAATAAGTTAATGGTTGGAGCTTGTAGCAACCAAGATATCAAGAAAAAAACACAGGCATTTGCCAGTCTTTATTCATCTGCACCATGGCGCGCGCACTGTTGTCTGTGATCTGCTTCGTGTAGAGCCACTTGGGACAGTTTGCCGGACCCCTGTACCGGTACGGAACGTTGTGACTGGGGTACTTAGGAAGCGAAAAAAGAAGGCAACCAGTCCCACCTGAAGTGGTTCGCGGCGGTCCGCATCGTTTTGAGCCGCATTCAAGTCGGGGTCCATGAGCAATCCCACTAATCCTCTGCCCACAGCCACCCTCCTTCCTCTAATGCTGCCTGGCATTTAGATCATCCGGATCCTTGTTTCATAACTTCGAGTTGGAATCAGCAAGCCTCCATAATCGACTCCCTCGCAGCGACAGCTATGTGCAGCAGGAGTAAACAAACCATGGCAAAAAGCTGCTGCGATACGTTGCAGCCTTCCAGTGCATTTTTGTTTGACGTCGGTCCACATAGGCAACAGATTGGTAGAATGGCTTCTCGACACTCCACTACGCCTGGAGTGGCAGAGCAACAGGGTCTTATACTTGGTCAGTAAGTGCGCTTGTGCGATGTCAGATCCTCCGCCGCGAATGTCTACAACTCCAGAGCAAACTGTCTCGATGATCATGTATCATGCCGTCGCTGGCTCTGTTTCAAGATCAATTTCGTGCGCATGCAACCCGTCGGCATCGTCGGCATCGGTTCAGCGTCTCGGACCCGGAAGACGCTGGTTTTCATCGCTGTTGCTGAATCCTCAGCTAGAGCCAGACCGTGGGCAGGCGGGGTGCTGTCATGGACAAATCGCTATGAATCTTCTGGCGTGTTACATTGTGCTAAGCAAACTTTGTAAGTGGCCCGGCCCGATGTCAAAGATCTCGTCCTGGTCACGGTCGGACCTTATTAGCTTCCATCCCTCTTGTGCCAGTCGATCTTCTAGATCTCACATCCGTCTCTGATAGGACTGACAGCCACATCACATAATCATATCAGTTGACAGTGTCCGACCAAAACCCCAAGTCTGACTTCCGCCGGCTTCACGCCCCACTTTTACCGACCTTCTCCAATTCCGGACGGAGCTTTTGACGTCGATGGTCCATTCCTTTGGAAACTATACCTACATGCGTCTTCCTTTCTTCTCTCGTTCAGTCTTCGCCTCAAAATTCTCGTTCAAATTTACTCACTCAATTCACAGCTTGGATCCGACTGTTAATCCGAGCCGTAGCTTTGCCAATCGGGCTCGCCGTCTCCAATGTGGCAGTGCAGCCATCATCACGCCGTCGGGGTGGCGGGTGGCGGGAAAACTTCGTGGAAGCAACATACCTTTGCCTACACCAATATCTTTTCAGCACTTGGCCCGGAGTCCTCTCCGTGCTCAGAGGCCAACGTTCTCGACGATTGCCACTCAAGTACAGGCTCGACCACAGGTGTGGCTGGTTCGTCGCGGCACAACTCCGGGCTTTCTACGAGACATCTATTCTGGAATACGATGGCGGATCAACAAGGTATTGGCAAGATTAGTGGTTGATCCTTTCCACACACAGCGGCTTGTCCTCTGTATCATGCTGATAACGCCAACGTGATTCGTGGGCAGCGACGCCCCTCTGCACTGCGCACCGCGACGACGACAGGCCTAACCATCTTGGTCACAGTTGCCTGGGCTGGACAGGTCTCTTCAGCAGCCTTCACGCAGATTCAGCCCCGATATCGATTCACAGAGCAGCCTGTAATTAACGTCTCCCCACCCGCTGTACCGCCCTGCGGATGATGAATCTGGACGACAACCGTGAACCGCTTTCTTGTCGCCACTTACTAGCTCATCCGTGTGGTACGAGTAAGCTGGCTGATGAGTCAACCACCGTTGTCAGCTGGAACGGAAGAGTTTTCACGTCCTAGACGCTCGTTGCCTGGTTGGATCCGAGGCAGGGAATGTTTGCTAACGAAGCAAGGCAGCTGCTGAACCTGGTTGGTCACCCCTGAATATCCTTGATTGCTCTCCAAGGCTTCGCCATATACAAGTGTGAAGACGGTGACGATTTCTCGCAGTAGCGTCACAACTACCATTGTCCCATGAGCCCTCTATAGGCCTTCATTGGGCGGTCTCATCATCCTCATGGGGCGGTTCAGTGCTACCAGGAAGCATGGATGGCGGCTTGAGCATCTATAAGGCAGCCCTCTCGTCCGCTCTTCCGCGTGACGGGCACCCTACCTTGTCTCGTTTGCTCCTGAACAGGCAACTTCATTCGAGGTTGATGCGGATTCAGCTTGCACAAAGAGCCTTGAGCCCTTGTAGATGGCTGGGATTACGAGAAGCGAGGCGAGTTTTCGTGATAAGCTGAGCAAATCGGAGCCTACAGCATCGAAAATGATGTGAGAAAGCTGCCTAGAATTGCTCATCTGGGCTAGTCGCCTCACGAGACCTTCGCAGCCTTCCAGGCAGGTAGGTTACTTTGCCTTACCATTGTAACGAAGGAACCTTGTTGTACCAGAGCCTGGTGCTCGTACCCTGAGAATGCAATGCTTGCAAGGCTCTGGATGTCCGTGAAGGACTGTTGAGTGTTCCTTGGTAAATAGAACAAGTTGCCCGAAGTCAGCGCCAGGGCTGGGCGTACGCAAATATGTAACACTTGCGTGCAGAGCCTCGCTCATTGTTCAGCTGCATAGCCTCCCATGTGATGCTTAGCTTTTGTGCTTGTATGCGACCTACTTTCTGCTGAGCGTCAGACATCTAACTGTTCTGTTCAGTTGGGTGCTGAATCGGGAAGTATATGCTGGCCAAAATCTGAAAGCAACAGTATTTCTGGACTGGTATCTAGGCAGGAACTCCAATCTTTGAGATCAGCATACTAGCTATTGCCATATTGACATCTTTTCTTGTGGAGGCAAAGGAATAGCAACCAACCCATCGTGGAAATAGCTTCGAGTGATCTCAGATGCCCAATTGCATAAAAACTATTTGAGTGACTAAATGTTTTAGTCCATCAGTATGGCCACATTCCAAACATATGGAAGTGTCAATGCGATTTTTGTGGCATAGCGCGCGAAGCTCTATCGACTGCCTCAACTCAGGTGTCGATGCTAGCAAGGCCACATTGATGATGTACCAAACGTCAATGGTCGGCTTCACGTGTCTCATGACTTCACAGAACCCTATCCTTTCAGAACACGAGTGTCACCCTTACTGGCAGGCCGCCTCCCGTCGTGGGACTTCAGCAAGTGGGCTCCTGCAGAATTAGAATTGATGCGTTGTACACTGTGACGTTCTCCATGGAAACATTTGGAATCTATCTCAACCCCCGCACTCACCAATATCCTCCATTAGGCAGCCATGGTTCAGCGCAATAACCATCACAAAAAAAAGTGTTGATGGGCTAGGTGCATTTGAATGCAGCCATTGACTGGGTCTTTCCAGCCACCGGGGTTCCCGTTGTGAAAATCGATAGTCCGAGGAGGAATAGACAAGACCGATGCCTGAACAGGTGGACAAAGATTGATACTAGATCTGAAGCCTCATTTAAAAGTCCACAAGCGGTGAGCATGCTGTATCAATGTGGACGATCGCTCACGTGTGCAGTCACAGGATTTGGGCGACATCGGCTGAAAAAAATCCTTGTACCACCAGCCTCTAAATTTTTTTGGGAGTGCAGACAACACATCTGCATCACTACCGGCGGTGAGAGAATCTCGGGGAGCCCGACAGACACACCTCCTCAACTGATTTCTGCTGATCTACTCAGATAATGTCGGGTCATGTACCAGCTGAAATAGCCTTCGCCAGTAAACGGAGTCACTGGTCCAGAATTGGTGTCTTGACAGGCGATAATGTACCGGAGATCCAGCATTCCGTAAGTACTGGTAAGTACTTGGTCTTGGTCTTTTGATAAATACTGCAGTGTCCTTGCTTGAAGCCGCATGCCCGACCTAGCGGTGAACCAGGGTTCCAATGGTGCCATGCAAAACAAGGGTTCCAGCAGCTGAGCGGTCAAGTAGCAATGGACGCCTTGCAAATATTACCGGAGACAGGAATCCGAGGACGGGAAATGCGACAACATTCCCACGCTGCGTGCATTGACGGAGGAAACCAGTTGACAAAGTGGCTGGGGCACTTCTCTGAGAATGTGTTTAACTGCAGATTATCACAACCCTTGCTTCTCTATTACAATTCTTGGAACTGATTGGGCATAATACTGGAAGGGTTGGGCTTTGGGCTATATCTCATAGTTACAGATCATGAGAAAAGGAGTTTAGTTAGTAGTTAAGAAGTTGGATATCGGAAGAGAAATGTGAGCGGTCACATATTCTGCGACTTGGCGTAGCATAGGTAACAAGCATATAGGCTCTGTGAAACATATCAACGCCAACTATGGGAAAAGAGGATGACAACAAGTACTTGGAGCGAGTGAAACAGAATATTCCGTAAGAACGACAAATAACAGTGTGTCCTTATGAAGACTCAAGGAATGAAAGATTCTGGGAGAAAACAAACCTCAAAAGATCCATGTGGCTACCACTATACCTCGGGGCCCCGGATGATGGGAGACCGAGAACAAAGACTCTCAATTGCCTCGACCTTAATTTTGGACTCAAGCTCTACTGAGGCATTTGGTCTTTACTGCTTACCCAGCTAAAACGGCAAGCATAGGCGACGTCCGACCATAGCTCACTGTCAACAGTATCGTACGTGAAGCTAAAATCGATGTCCTCAATTGAAAGAAAAGGCAAAGATTCCAAAGTCCTAGAAAGAAATGGAATTTTGTTGCGCCACACCTCCATTTTTGCCATCGTTGCCACAATTTCGCTTGGACGGAGGCTTTTGAGCGACTTACTCCGGGTGCACAAAAGTGGCAAGCCCCCTCAGTGGACGCACAATATGCGCTAAGGGACGAGAGAAAGGTCGTCAAGACACAGCCACAAGGTCTTGGAGTTTCAATAAAATCTTGTCCAGGGATTGTGAGGGATTTTCGCCTACTGATTGGAAGTACTTGTGCCGATCGCATTCTTCCCACGCTCACTGGGAATGGTTGGTTATGGATTATCGACGACCATAGGCACCGGAACACCTCGCCATTATCGCCTCAGTTGGAGCAACTTCTCCGGCCGCCTTGGTATCTGTCCCACCCGATGCCCATTGTATGGATACAACACCTTATTAAACACCACATGGGGTCAATATACACGAGCCGTTCAGGCATCGATGTGTTTCCGCTTGGATGGCACAGGGATGTTGGCAACGTTCCTCCATGGACCTCGTGCGAATCAAGAGTCTGTCATACTCTCCCATTGAGTCTCGTACGACGACGGAATCCTGCTCGGTGGTGTCGACGAGGCAGTGCTGTGGATGCCCCGCCGCCATCCAGTACTGGGTGACCATATCCGAAGATGCCAACTTTTGTCCAGTCGGACCGAAGTCCCTCGGAAAAGACTTTGCCCTCAGGAGATTTTGATCCACTCAGAGATCTCACCCTGCTCACACAAGTCGAGGCACACATACGCCATGGATGATCTCGTGCTGTTGTTCAGAGGAGAGAGTCCCATTCGCCTCCGTCCGCCTTGGGCTCGTCAGCTTAGTAGTCTGATGTCGTCGTCGGGCATCGACGCAGACGATCCCATTGCCCTGCACATCTCTGTGTGGCCATGAACAGATGAAGAGAATCAGACGCCTACATTTTTGTCAGCGAATTCTAGGGGTCCACGTTTTGGTTGCCTAAAAAGGCGACGTCTTTTGTCCTCTCATGACTCAAGGGTGTTGTTGCCTTGTCGCAGGGACATCCATCAAGACACCAGCACGGAGATGTCCACAAGGCAAGACCGATGAAATCGGGCTCCAACCAACTCTCAAACGGGGCTGTCGAGGTCGTCGGGCGGGACTCAATGCAGCTTCTTGTAGAGTAGAAGGCTTCTTCTGGAGGCAATTGGTGCTATGTGCTGTCCTTGCGTGACGTGACGGCGAAACGAGGCAAATTCGAACGATGTCTGGGCATATTGAGACCTGATTTATTCATAGTATGACGCCGCAGCTTTAATCGACAGCAAGAGCTTCAAATCTAGGCATTCTGGAGCAGATGTAAAGTTGGGTGTCCGGTGGCTTAATAATTTCTTTGGTCGAGACGCCGCTCGGCTTTCGCCTCACCAGGAGTTTATTGAACGAGGGTGGCTGCAAGCACGAGCCCCATTTTGGTCCAAGGAGGCGCTTATTATGCCGTAGCAACGATGTGGACGTTCGGCTTCCTGCTGTAAGCGAGTTACAAGAAGCCGGCAACCAACGACTGGTTTTGATGAGCTGATAGGGACATTGTTGTGGGACCAGTTCGAGCTGTGGTCGCATGATGGTGCGACAGTACCAAGACTTAGGTGACCACGCTCATGCAACAAATATATAGAGGTGAGATTGGCTTGAGATCTGCCTGCCCGCCTTTCTCATACACCCTAGCAATGGCTCTGTGGCCCTCTAATCTGTTTGGTGGTTTCTTCCGTGCATCTGCAGAACAGCCCTCCGCGGCACGTGCCGACCTTTCAAGCGCCGCTCGCCAACCCATGACTCTGGTCTTCGCTGCTGTCGTTCAAAATTCCTCTCTGATATTTTGGGTCACCATAAGACACCAAATTCTTACACAGCATCAGTCTATAGATTGGTGAGCGTGTGGCCTGGGTCAAGGACCATAGCACCGTATATCCACCCAGCTGAACGCTTCCTGTGCAAGATAGTGTATTCTAGTCCCGGGGAAGAATTCCTAGCAGCCTTGTATCTGACTTGAGTGGACTCAAATGCAAGACTGGGACAGTTCTCACCCTCTCATATAGAGATGGTCAATAGTGAGGCTTACATGCAGTGCGACCCCTGTGTGCATGGCTTCTTAACCACTCTGGTCGTTCCCCGGTGCAGTAAGCCTAGTTAGAGATCATCCACTAACTCTGCCAAAAGAATGCACAGCTGTCATCTTTACGACGTTGAAATGCTCTCTACAATGGCAGGCATGGAATGTTCCATAGGAATTCAAGCTCCTGTGTGGAGGATCTGTGTAGAATGGCCCAGACTCTTTGCCAGATTTTGGGACGATGTGAGGCGCCGACGGCTCATTGGACATTCATGCCCAATCATGGTGGATGCATCTGACAGCACTCAGCTGTCCAGATTGGGAGATTTATGCAGCGCCATTGGGAATAATTGAATGGCTGGGCCGACGTCGAATTGAAATCGATTTTGGCGCTGAGAAAACAGCGCATTCTATCGCTGTGGCTTCCAGCAGTGGGTCTTTGACGTTAGCAGGCCGGCAATGCGACCATATTAGGCCTTCATGCCCCATTCAGAGACGAGGCGCGCTTGTGGACGCGCTGCACAGAAGTCTGCTCTCTTGCCCCAACTTCGTGACACTTTCCCAATGTGGTCTTTTCTTCCCAATACATCCAATACTGTACTCTTCAAATCAGAGTTGAGAGTTACACAGTCTTCACCACGATGTCTCTCAACGGCGGCCAAATCGATGTTGTCCAAGCCATCTGAGTCCGAAAACGCCCTTCCGGCTGCTGGCTCCGCCGACTGTTCACGCTCTGAAACTTTATTCTCCACCTCCAATGCAGGCAGCAGAGACTTAAGCAAGGCAACCAGTTTAGTGGAATTCAAACGAGACTCGTCTCGCGATCGCACAAACCCCTCATTGCGATCGGCCCGGCAGTCTTCGAAACTATCGTCCTCAGGGATGCGCCTTGACGGGGACTTCGGTAGAACTTTTGTCCTGCACTCTTGCCCTTTCATCTGTCCGTCTGCCTCGCAAGGCAACTGTCTCATTGCCCGGTCCTAACGCCAAACGCGGAATGGACGGGCGGGTGAATTTCCGGTACTGGATAACCAACCGCACAGGCAAACATTCCATGGATCGGTCCTTCTCGTCGGAAAGCGAAGAATGCTCAATCAAAATATACGAGAAAGCGCTATCAATCATATTGCGGCTGAAAGTGGCAGTCGCAGATGAATGGGCTCAAAGCGAACCGAGCAATGTGATGGTTGAGCCCCCCTGAGGGCCGGATTTCATGTAAGTTGATTGGCTAATTGATTGGCTGGCGATCTCATCCGGAGCCGCCCCCGGGGCGCTAACCCTTGTATTGCTGCCTGCGCGGCTGTAGACATCAAGAGGCCAATAAATATGCCAAATGCGTCCTTCTCATCTCGTAAGGCTGCTTTTCAGTATTGTCCAGCATCTAAGCCTCAAAGATGCCCCCACACTGGGCCTCCAGTAGGCGGGTCTGCTCATCAGCGTACCTGCTTGTCCTACATCGACGCTAGATTGGCCCCTTGGTCAAAGGATGAGGCTGGAATTTTATTGACCAAGGCAACCGACAGAGCAAAGTTGGGCGGTAGTGTTGCTATTTTGCCTGGTCGCCTCATAGGAAAGCTGAGGCTCCTTTTAAATTGTCACTCAAACTGGGCTACGATAGAGGTGACATTCGGGTTCGGAGTGCCTCGAGGTGTGAGGCACAATTCTGTGCCTCTGTCATACTTGATACGAAAACTCCTTGTCTCACACACAAACATGCAGAATATCTCGTGCCTATCTGGTGCACATATCCAAACGGCGGATCATGTGTGTTAAGAGCAAAATGCACACCGTAATACATTGCACGAACCAGTGCAACGTATCTTGAGACCATCTCAGACGTAGACAGTCCTCTCAAGCTGGTATACCCGATGACGGGACTCAATAAAATACCAGTCTATCCAGTCTGCACCCCCTCAACTTGAAAAGTCTTGTTTCAACTGTTGAGCTCAGCTCATCGCCGGATAACTCATGACCTATCAAACGCTCACCTCTCAGAACCAGCTGATCACTTCTGAGCCCGAGGCAATGAGGCACCGGGCTGAAACCAAACAACAAACAACTCGTCGTTGCCAACAAATCCAAGGGACTCATCATATTGGTGCCCAAAACAGCCATTGACCACGCCCAAGCCAGGCCGTCGCAGCCACCAACAATCCAACACAATCCAACATTCGCGCTTGGGTCTGCCTCCAACATGGTGTCCTTCTGCCTCACCTTCTGTCTGCCAAGAGGATACCCCGTGATTTGAATGCCTGGCTACATACTCATGCAGGTACAGGTACAGGTACAGATGTTCAGCCGAGAGGCACCTTTCCGTGGCACTTGCGACCAACGGCCTCAGCCGCCCGACCACCTCGTCAACAAGAACAAAAAGGTCCCTATGAGGTGGCTTCATGCACGTAAAGTCAGGTTCCATGGAACGAGAACTCAACGAGGCAGGTAAGGCAACTATTGCCAACCTTGCGGGCAGGCACCCCGAGCACCCCTTTATGCGCACTTGACTTGAAACGGTGACACGGCTCCAACAGAATCCGCCAACTATCCAGCTCGTCCATGGGGTGGGTAATTGCGTAACTGTCAAAGAAACGCACCTCGAGACGTTGTGCGGGTAGGGCTGGAAAGGTGACAGCCTTGATCGCAAAATATTACCGTCTTGGCCCGTTTCAAGGCATACATTGCAGGTGTTTCCCACGATCAGAAGAGAACCGATTCCGCCTTGCTGGCTAGCTTCCTGGGAGGTTCATCGCTTAATGATCAGCTGTATGTGCTCGGCATGAGTCTCTGAACTCAACAGTGGTATTGCATGTTTCTGTTTGGTGAAGTCCATGATTGTCCGTCGTCACATGCATGATGACCGGTCGAGACGGCAGGCATGAATTTCCGAACCGGTCACGGCGGCTGTTGCCTGTGCGAGATGTTGAAAGCCCGTGGCCTTCGAAATGAAACCTCAATTTCAATGAAGAGAACGAATATGAGGATTCATTTGTTGGCACATAGGCCCGGTTGCAGTGATATCTTTGACCGAAACGCAGCTATCCGAAACACAACTTTGGAGGCAGGTTTATGTAATTTGTCGCCGGGTACTGTACCCGATGAGGGGGAAACATGGTTTGCGTACCAAGATAGCCATGCACAGAGAAAGCTGTTCGTAAATGACTGTTTTCAAGTGACAAGCCACACAAGATCATGCCTGACTGCCAACGAAAGGAGACACAATCATCGTCCAACAATTACTCCCCCTTCGACGCGGCAGGCAGCTGAGATACTATTGTCTAGCTGCATGGTGTTTGTTGCACATTATGCAATGTGATCCGTGGCTTTGCTCGCGAAAACTGTTAACACGAGCGATGCTGACACCCTTTGAATGCTACCCCTTGGATGCCACCAGAGGGGACGAAATACAGATGTTCAAGCAGGTGGCGCCTCGGTGTGCAAATTACAGTGCATCTTTCAGCCTTGCGCCCGCAGTCTTCACCCGTAATCAGAACCCTGTGGTCTTGGACCCTGACCGAGGTGGCATTGGGTGAATCGATCCCGAGAACTGTCGATAACGGAAGAAGATCTAAAGACTCACTGCTCCCGATCAGGTTGACCGAGCAAGTAGGCAGCCAAGCCGTCGTATGCTGAGGCACCATCCTCCCCTTGACCGAGACGGGTGCGATCCAAGACATTAATCAGCTACACATACGACTACTCAGATGTACCCGTCTGCTGGGTGCCGAACCGGCCCGTGCCGCAACGTTGGAAGGATATCGCGACTCGAGAGTAGCACGGCAGGAAGGCGAGACGCTGGGCCCCTCATTGACGAGACTCGACCGTTCGGGTCCTGCTGCGCACCAAAAGGGACTGAGCGGGAGCCTGCTCCTCGAATTCTCGACTGTAAATAGTGCAAAGGCAACTTTGAGGCCGAGTGCCTTTGCTGGTTGGATTAAAGGAGACTATGGGGGGTGGGGGCGATTGAAAGTGGTGGAATAGACAGTTGATATCCAGAGACGTTCGTTGCGGCAGTCTAGATGTAGAAGCCGTAGCTCCGCAGACAACAGCTCCAGCTGTTTTAAGCACTGAACGGCCGAGAGAGCTGTGCCTGCCGCAGGCGTGGTGACGTGCCGAGGTTCTGCAGTGGGCCCAGGACAAGTCCAAACTCCAAGCCCGAGTCGAAGTCGAGACCACAAAGAACGACTTAGGCTCACGCTGCCTCGAGCAACATCTCCCGCCTGTCAATGCCACTGTAACAGGGCCGGTGACGATAGCGCCATGTCTATCTTCTCAGTGCAGGGCCGAATTGCTGCGAGGCTGGGTCAGCAAGCCCAATGGCGCGTCGCCGTAAACCGGCCTCAAAACCTGTCAGCGGCGCAGGCAAAATGTCAACAACGAGCCATATCGCGACGAACACCAGCTGCGGTCCGAATACCTCACACCTCCCACAGCTTCTCGACCTCCTCGCCACTGCCTCTTAAGCACGAAGTCCGAACAACGACCGCTTCAAGCGCGCCACAAGCGCAACCACACTCCTCCCATCCCGACCCTCCACCGCGTCGAAGACGACCCCGCTGGGTCTCCGCAGCGATATTCCTCCTCCTAGGCCTCACAGCAGGCACAGCCGTCCGCGCAGTCCTCTCCCCGCCGCCGCCCGTCCTCACAGGGTCCGAATTAGACAAGGCCCTCACCGCCGACATCCGCGCCGCCGCCGCCCAGCTGCCCGTGGTGAAGCGCCTCCTCTCGGACCCAGAGTGGTCCTCGTTCCACCACGAGGCCTACGAGGGCGTCCCGCCCGAGGCGCGCGCACAGCGCATAACGACGGGGCCGCTGTCCGGCTCCCGCGGCGTCGGCGCCTACCAGCACATCTTCCACAACAACGCGACGGGCGAGGTCGCCGCCGTCGTGTACCTGGGCACGGGCACGATCGGCTGGCCGGGCGTCGTCCACGGCGGGGCCATCGCCACCCTGCTGGACGAGCACTCGGCGCGCGCGGCGCTCAAGGACCTCGCCGCGGGCGGGGGCGGGGGCCTGCTCACCGCCAGCCTCGACATCGCCTACAAGCGGCCGACGCTCGCGAGCGACTTCTACGTCCTGCGCGCCCGGGCCGTCCCCGAGGAGTCGCTCGCGCCGGACGAGAGGGGCAAGAGGGGCAGGAAGGTCTGGGTCGACGCCACTGTCGAGACGGTCGACGGCAAGACTTGCGTCGAGTGCCGCTCGCTGTTTGTGTCGCCCAAGTCAGTGAGCCTGAGGAGAGTGCCGGAGAACTTTTAGATAATGCCAACTGTGTGGCTGTGGGACAGTCGTGGTTCTCTGTCTCGAAGGAGGTCGCTATAAACAGAGGGACCACTCCACACATGATTTCTTCAGCATGGAGTTTGCAAGCCTAAGATCGGGCCCTCACAGGATACTTAGAATCGTACCGTACACAGGAGTAGTACGGTGCTCGAGAGGTGCAGTACTATAAACATAGAAACACAAATGACACAGCAATCGCGGACAACAGTGCCTCTGTGGAGCATTCATAGACGTGAAGAGGCGCGACTGGGGAATCCGCATCACCTCAAGGAACAGCACCACCCTTGAATGTGAGCTGAATACCTAGACCGGTCCTGACGGATTCTGTGAGATGAGTACACATCACTGCTTTAATGCCTCTAGTTTCCCCATCATCTGCTATTCTGGAGGAATCCCTCGCAGTATTGGTGCTGAAAGCGAATGTTATGCTTGTCTTTACTCTTATTTTTTCCCCCACCCCCTAACGAGCAGCCACACTATTCCCAGTATCGGTCCCCTCCCGTGAACGTGTGAGAGTTGAAGACATAATCAACAAACTTGGATGCAAGGAACAGGACTGCTGAGAGAAGCGTCTTGTATTTGCACAAGTATTATATGCTCCAATTCATGCAGAACATGTACGTTAATATCAATTGCTCCACTCCAAATGTGACAGATCCTTTTAGCCATTTACAACACACACGCGACCATACTATCCTACAACAGAAAATTCCCCCATGTTATTCACGACGGAGGGCCAGCAGGGTAAGGTGCCGGCCATCCACCTTGAAAGCCACCCCTGACAGCCATGTTGTGATAAGCGCCGCGCCCAAAGTTGCCCATCTGCCCGTTGACGGGAGGTCCGGCGAAGTAGCCAGGGGCGTAGTTCGGGCCGGCGTACTGGCCACGGCCGCGTCCGCTGTAGAAGCCGCGGCGCGGTCCGCCGTTGTTGTAGCCCCCGCCGCGAGCGCCACGGTGCGGGGGCCCTCTGTGCCCGGTGCTCCCATCTGAACTGCCGGGACCGCTCGCGCCGTTGGGCTGATTTAGTGGTCGCCCGTTGCTGTCGAAGCCGCCGGCGCTGGGCGGTCGCCGCGAGCCGCGCGCTCGGTGGAACGGTCGCTTGTTGTTCTTTGGCTTGCCGTCGACCAGAAACTCGATCCGCTTTACCGGGTCCGTCACCATAATGTTGTCCTTGAGGCCTGCCTTCTCAAGATCCTCGGCCGATGTCGTAGACACCTGGAACACATTTTCGAGCTTCTCCAGCGGCTTGACCTCTTGCACCCAGGTCCTCACATAGGTCCCCTCCTTGTCGTAATCGAATGCCTGCTTGACCGGGTTGAAGATGCGAGCCTCGCCCCTTGGGTCGTTTCCGACGCCTGCGACGTACTGCCAATTTGCCCAATTGGACGACACGTCGTAGTCTACCAACATCATCTCGTACCATTCCGCGCCGAAACGCCAGTCGATGCCCAGGTGCTTTGTGAGAAATGACGCAACATTCTGCCGTGCTCTGTTGGATGTGTAGCCCGTGTGCAACAGTTCACGTTGCGATGCATCAATCAGACCCATGCCCGTTGTGCCGGCGTTGAACCTCTGGATGATCTCCGCAACCTCATCTGGGCTCGGCTTTTGGTCTGGGAGGGCGTCCTCCTTGACAGACGACTTCCACTTTGGCTTCTTCGTATTGGCCTCGCCTTCTCCCTCGTAATTATGGTCTCGGAAACCTTCGATTCGGAACAGTCGGGCTCCAAACTTCATCGTGCATAGCCGCATGTAATCTCTCCACAACAACTCGAACCGTACAGCGCTCGTGCCGTCGTTTTCGCCGTTCCCGAAACCATTCGCATCTTTATAATCGGGGTCTGTCCCATCCTCGTACTTCAGAAGCTCATGGTGTACTTGTCGAGCTGTCACGCACCCCTGAGCCAAAAACGCGGACAACTTAGTGCTGAAGTCGGACCCCAGCATGCCATTTCGAGTTTCCTTGTAACTGTGCATGAGGCCAGCCTTGATTAAGTGACGTAATCGTTCGATTCCAGCGGTCTCTCCACCCTCAAAGGGATGCGCAGATTCAGCACCGTCAGGGTATGCAGGTACACCAGACAGGAAATTCTTGACTGGAGATAGAACGGCCGCTTCTAAGTCAGCGTAGGTCGTCGGTATAACGAAAGGGCCGTGTTGATCAGGTATGTTTGATGTCTCGACCATGGGAGGAAGCTTTCCACTTTCTGGTTTTGGAAGTGTGGCTCGGGGCCGAGATCTTAGGGGTTCTATTGACTTCCTGTAAGTGGTAAACACGTCGGGGATTTCGTTGATAGGAGTCGTAACATCTCGGCTGAAGCAAGTTAATTAGCATCGCCGCGGGTATGAGAAGGAATCTGTATTGAGTGGGGAGTGAGGCAGGACGCGAGAAAATTACTAACTCGTCGACATAGTATTTTTCGTCTGACCAGAGCTCGAAATCGGTACCATGTGCCTTGCAGAGTGCAGAAACAGCCTTTTGCTCTCTGCGCTCTTCGACTCCTTCTTCGCCCGTCATCCACACAGCACCAACATTGTCCTGCCGGTCTCGGAAATCGTCCAACAAGGTCTTGACGACGTCGGCGACCATGCCCACACGGACAACCAGATCGCTACCAACAGACTCAAGAGATTGCTTCAGGTCCCACACGGACTGGGTAATGAACTTTGCTCTGTGCGGCCCTGTCCTCCAGGTTTTGCTCACTGCGCTCCTCGCCTCAGGATAAGGGGAATTACTACCGGCTTTGAGGAATCCGGAGACCTCAATTTGCTGTGCCGGAAAGACATAGACCGGCAGGAGGTGTGTGAAGCCATGGTCACCTTGTGTCGCAAGCCGGTGGAAGATCGGGTTATCCGACAGGCGGAGGTCATGCCGGAGAATGTAGATCAAAATGTTGGATTTGGCCATGATGCCGGTGTGTTTGTGACTTTGGTCCTGAGTCCAGATCCACTGAAGGGGAAGAGCGCTTTCTCTGCTCTTTTAGCGTCAGTTGAAGAGGATACAGAATTCCCGAAAAGTTTCGGCTTTTCCCTTGAGACAAGACAGTGGAAAGATCAAGACCACAACCTATGTAAGAGAGGAGGCAGGCCAATGCTTTGGGAGACTGAAACATTCGGCAGGTTATCTAGCTAGAAGAAGTTCAAACAACAACAAGCTGGGTTTGGAGTTGTATTTGGAATGGTTGTGTCATAGACTCCAAAATCGGTGCCCCAGCTAGGATGTAGTAGCCAAGCAGGGCGACTCCAGGTGTCGAGTCACCTCCGACTAATCAACGTGGAAGCTGTGTTGTTGCTTCAGGGGCAGCCTTGTGCGGGAAGAAGCGTGAAAAAGGAGTGTCGATTTATCCCAATAACGTCTTGTGTCCCGAGCGGAAGGACAAAAGTTGAGGGCGGGCTGGTGAGGCTCAGCACATGTATCTCGAGGGGGCCAGCCACTCGGCATATGACGATGGATGCCAAGCCGGAGAGGGAAAGGGCTGGATGTTGAGGTGAGGAAGAACAATGGCTAGGGTAGACTTCGTTCGCTCGCTCGGCCGCTCAGCCTAGCGGCGGGCTGGTGATGAGCATTCATTCACCTGGGGTCCTCTGGATGGGGGACCCTGAATTCCTGACAGGACCAATTGGAGGGGCAGTCTGAAAATTCAGAGACGGAGACCTTGCCGGCAATGCAACTCACTGTACTGTATGGGGCGCCTCCTGCCTGCCTGCGATGGGGCGTGTGGAGGGCGTCGGCCGATGCCTAGCCAACAATGTCGATGGGCTGATTTGCGATCTAGCAATGATCGACGTAGTTTAGGCCGGAGGACGAGACAATTTTTGCCATGGACAGCATTATCAGGAGGTCTAATTCTATGGTGGCAAACCGGCCGGTTCGTCTCGATGGAGGCGGCGACGACGATGCGCTTAAGCTCCCGATCCTGTGAAGAGGCTCCCGAAGACCAGGGGTAATGCTGCGGCCGTTGGGGAGACGCTTTGCTCCAGAGGTCTGGAATTGGGACAGATGCCCTTGCTGGACGGAAGAAGGCCATTTTGAAGATCATTTGCATTGATGGTGCGCTGGGAGGCAAATGGGAAAAAGGACTGTTTCCACAGCCGGCCTGGCGATATCCAAAGGCGGAGGCCGACCTGGAGATCGAGGCCCAGAGAGACGTCTATACGCCCAGCACGAGTCCAGACGTCGGGCGCTCCTTGAACGTCCCCACTTTTCGATTCTGGTCCCTGACGGACCCCTGCCGGAACCCGGTACGTATCGCCCACACCAGACAAGATATACATGTATGCAGGTTTGCCATCTGTTGATGTCTGCAAGATGCACCTGCTGCACCTGCATCGCCTGGCCGCTGTGTTACACATAAATTGCAGTTATTATGTCGCCTCAAACAGTTACTACAGTTTTTGTACAATACCACGATGACTCTCCCAAGTACGAGGATATGGGGGAAGCTTGACGTGCTGTGGGAGGGAGGCTTCATTGGTCAATTGGGGTCACAAGGAGCCTCCCGGGCGCGCTCTCCGTATTCCTTACTCGGCACCTGGGCGGACGGCGGGGCGGAACTATCTACCTAGGTAATTTTTGGATGCGTTATCTGTGTGCATCTGTTGCACCAGTACGTTGTGGTGTCTTGGATCTTGCGCTGCTATGTGGTTCTTGCTCTTGTTGCGTTCTATTAAACATTCAGCGTCGTGTTGCATAAGGTCTTGACGCCCAGCTTGGCCAGCTAGGGCAGCTTGGGTAGGAGTGGTGGACTACAAAAATGCTTGCTGTGATCAAAGGCAAGACACGGCACACGATGAGACGGAGGCCCCGGTAAAAGCAATGGCAGCTGTGGACTGCCGAACTCCGAGCCGTCCAGGGTCGACGACGTCACAGACTCAGGGACGCTCGTCTGCACTGTTCTCCCGCACCTGCACTCACGTAGGTAGCACGGTAGCTGTACAGCGTAAAGAGCCTGCTTTCCGTGTCTTTCTCACTTTCGCATCTGAGCCACATGACAGCACACTGCTCGATTTCATCGGAATGTCCATCGTGAAGTTCTCAATGCCCATCTGAACCCTGAGCCCCTGGTCCCTGGCCCCCTAGGTCCATACCTTTATTAGCTAGTCTACCTGGTTGTTCTCCCAAGCTCAGACGCCCACTGTGCACACGGTCCACAGCACGGCATCTTCCTTCGCCCGCTCTGTTCTCCCCACCAAAAGCCTGATCAGTAGGAGCATCGCACACCACACGTATCGAGCTTCGCACCCTGTCATCCTGCCACGACCCCAGGCAGGATCCGATGCAAAGGAGATACCGTGCATCTCGCGCTACACTAGCCTCGCCTTGGCACAGCAGCGGGCAGCAGATCTGTAAAACGTGGCCACTGCTGGGTAGACTCGGCATCCTATATACACACATGCTGCCCCCGGGCACAAATCCCTGAGTAAAAGGACGGGCACGTGCTGCACAAAACCTTCCAGAAAACCCCCGGGCATCATAGACGTGTCTCCCCGGGGCAACATGTGCCGAGCGAGCAAATCAAGAGAAGCACAGAGCACGACAAAGGGGTGGCCCGCCGTCTCGGTAACACAAACCCGGGCCCCTAATGTTGCGGGCCTCGATCAGCTTGCCGACCAGCCATGTCCTGCCCATCGCGACCATTCTCGCCGAAGATGCCCAGCGCAGCCCTCCTTCAGAGGATGGTGTGTCGGGTCTCTCCGCCCGGCTTATCCGCGCTGAACAATCATGATCCGACGCACGGGATCTGCGTTTGCTTCTCATGCTTTTCATCCGAGACAGGAAGGGTCAATAGAAGCCAGGAGGACTGAAAAGGTCGCCCCCGAGACACACACTTGGCAGAGCAAGGATGACTCGGCCGAGTGGTCGGGCGTGACGGGGAACAACTCCGGGTCCACGACGACATTCTGGCACACAGAACCTTGCAGATCGACTCCACTGGGACAACCTCTTATGTGATAGCATCCTGTGGGATAGCCTTCTGTGGGATAGCCTCCTATGGGGTAACGTCTTGTGGAATAACCTCCTATGGGACAGCCTCCTATCAATGGGATAACCTCGTGTCGGGATTTCGACAGGCCATTGGTGGACGCTCGCATGCATCACAGCAGCACACTGAAATTCTAGGTAGGAGGAAAGGAGTAAAGCTAGCTCATTGGTCATTTTAATCTTTTCCTTTTCTTGCATCAGGCAGCGCACTCAGTTCTTCTGGGACATTACATTGAATACCTAGCCAGGCACTCTCTGTCCCCACTTCCGCGTGCAGGCTGTCCTTTGGGCTGTCCGCAGAGGCCATCTGCCATCTCCCATCACCACCATGACTGGCCCGCGGGGAGCGAGTTTGTGTCCTCACGACCGCGTGCACTTGCATTTGCGGCCCGATTAGATGTCTCAGCAGAAGGAGTTGGCTGAGAAGGAGGAGCGCCACCGAGCTGATCCATGACTGGGGCTTGGGCAGCGGCCCGAGGTGGGCGAATGCCATTGAGACCAAATCTCATGTCATGACCCCGCTGGACAGTCGTAGCCGACGGGACCTGGGTTGCGCCTCGTTGCTCGGGCGTGATCCAGCGAGAATTCGCGAGGCCCGGCTGCTTGAGATCAGATCTGCCTGCCACCGAAGCGCCATTACCAAGAGGTCGACCGGGAAGCGCTTCATTGACAGTCGAGGCCGGTCGGGGCTGTGCGCTCTCGGTTTCGACTTGACCAACGTTACTCGGAACCTGCTCCTGAGGACCATGATTCTTCCTGTCTCCTTCCAAAATATCCTCCATAACTTTTGCCATGCTGGCAAACTCGGATGCATAGATAGACACAGGCTCGGGTTGGTCGGCCATGGTATCCGTGGTGTTGGTTGGGCTGACAGTCTCAATACGGGGCTCCAAGCCCAGCATGGCACGCTCCCGTTCGATCGCAGGCCGACGAGCCGCGTCCTGCTCCAGTGCTTTCGCCTCGTCCGGAGCCGCAGCTATCTGTCTTGGGGACTTCTCGGTGGGGGCGACTTGTCCCAATTGCTCGCAGTGAGCAAATACCTGACAGAGAAACTGGGTGCCTCTGCGCACTATAAGGATGGAGAGTCAGCCTTCACTTATTTCGATCCAGAGGCGCATTTTGGGATATGCTAAGGACCGGTCACTTACTTCCAGGGTGCATGAGAATCACCTCGGCCTGGCGAGCTCTCGTGAGGGCTACGCAGAGTCGATTGGGGTCGTCGGTGAAGTTTGTGGCCCTTTCTCGAATTAGATCGAGGAAGACGACATCCGCCTCATTCCCTTGGACCGTGTCGATGGTCCTGGCCTCAAGGCGAGTCTCGACACCCAGGCGTGCCTGAAACGTCTGAGGAAGGTTCTTTATGGACTTCTTGTACTTCATGTACGCTTCCTTATACGGGGCAATGATGAGGATAGTTCCACGATCAGTCCGCCCGACCTGACGGAAGCTTGGATCTTGAAGCAGCTCCATAACTCGATCCATAACCCACACGCCATGCGCCTCGTTATACCACGACGTGCCAACTTTGACTTCGCTGCGTCCAGGACTGAAGACAATCAAGCGAGGCTCACGGCATGTTTGACCCGGATCCAAGAAGCGCTCGAGGTATCGCTGGAGGTGCTGGACCGACGGCGGGAAGAGTTCGTCATCCGCGTGACCGCTGATCATCTTCATCTTGTAGAACATGCCTGAGGCGAGCCGCTGGAGGCCCCCATAGGCGCGGTGGTTGATGAGTAGAGACTGCGGTACTGCCCCTGCCCGGTCTGCGCGTTCCATCATGCTGACCAACATCTGTGGGACCCAGGGGTTATCTCGAATATCGTCTGAGGCGACGTAGGGCCTGGTTTGGCGGTGATCCTAACGAAAGTAAAACGTCAGAGACTTTTGACCACGAAAGGTCTTGTTTCTGATGCCTTGGATTAGACTTACACCGCTGAAGATCCACGCAACAGGTTCAAACTTGGCAATCGCGACCAACGTTGAAGCCTCGCGGGCATGAGGAGACTCGTCGAAAATCACGATGTCGGGCTTGAAGTATCCATCGAAAGCAGTAGCGGCAGGGACAGGAGTGGTCGCTATAAAGTCGACGTGGCTCAGCACATCGCGGTACAGCTGGTTCACACTCTCTTTGAACTCGTCTGTCTTCGCCACACTTCCATTCTTGGTTGCCTTGCCCATCAAGCCGTACAGTCTGCTGTACCTCTTCGTCTTCTGTGCATCATAGACAGTCCACGCAAGTTCGTCGAGGGTAGGAGCCAAGCAGTCGGGATTGAAAGCTTGCTTGCGATACCGGTTCAACCTCGCGGTGAACATGAATTTGTCAGAGAAGTCCACTTTGCCCGTCCCTGCACCACGATAGTGCCATCCGTACAGCCGGACGGCATGCTTTTTCAAGCCCAGGCTCTTGTAAAGCTTCACCATCTTGTTTGAAGTATCGTCAAGTGGCTTGTTGATGTCGAGAAGGTAGAGGACTTTAGCAGAACGCGGTTCGACTTTGTTCGGGGCAAGCCAGATTTCGTTCTTGGACTGGATAGCTGTGGTCAACACCAGATTCCAATGGGTCTTTCCCGCACCTGGTCCGCCTGGAAGTATTAGGATACCACAGGGTAGATTCCCGAGAGCGGTTCTGTACGCCTCAATCTGATTGGTGTTGAAGCCTTTGAGCATTGTGATCACCTTGGCCGGGAGTACGCCCCTATTCATGGGATCTTGCAGGTGAGGGAAATGGTTGAAGAGGCTGACGGTGAATCGTGGGTTCTTGAAGTTCATTAGGTACAAGAATGCATCGTGTTGCTTCTGAGTGCGGTCGTTTTTGGGGTCCAGGGCCAACTTGGTGACTGCTCCAAGTTCTGCGTCCTTGGTCGCAGACGAGAGCCTCAACTTTATGTGGACCATGATTGCCTTCTTGTCACCCAGAAGGTACTTGTTGCTCTTCTTCGGTGCAAATCCGCGCTCGGAATCATCAGGATCGCCTTGAATGGGCCGCAGGGTGTCGGAGGGGACATCTTTCGGCACCTTGACCTCGAAGGCAGCTAGGCGATGAGCGTCTTCGGGGAGGCCCATCGAGGCGGCGGGGTTGTCGACACGCTCAGCGTCCAGCCATTTCGACCTCTTTTCTTTTCCATTCTTGCTCAGCAGCATGATCTCGCAGTTCTCGCCCTCCTTTGGGAAACAAAACTGGGACTGATCGCCTGGGCGGACCAGGAACAACCAGCCCGACTTATCCTTTCCTTGCCAGACACTCGCGAGCACCCAAGTCTTGAAGGCGGTCTGCCTCTCGTTGAATGCATTGATTTCTTTGGATTCGTTCTGGAACTCGACCAGAGTACCTTGACTGTGGCGGCGATGGTACTCGGCTGGGTCGTCGAACACGTACAAGGGCGTGATTCGTCTAGACATGTTGGCGGGGGCCGAGCTTGCCTCGGACTTCAGAACGCGTCAGCAGAGGCAATTGCAAATTTCGAAATCCCCTGACAAGAAGAATCAGTCCATGTAAATGGAGAACAAAAGGTGGGTGGGTGCGAGAGAGGGGGTTGGTTTGGGTTTGCCGGAAGAGATGGAAGGAGCTTGACGCGCACGCGTTGCTCTTGCGAGAAGAGGGGACACAAATAATTTCAGCCCAATTTGGGAATTAGACGCGAAATTCAAGCGCGAACAAGGTGAAAGTTTTGCAAAATTTCACGGGGAAGACTAGAAATATGTGAAAACCAACGGGGCAACGTCTGCAGCTCCGGGGATTGACTGTGGTGACACTGCCCAAAGAAGGTACTGGTCAGGCAATTAGGGCGCGATACACGCTGCAAAAGTCACCTTGGAGCTTGAACAAACGGCGACCTGTTTTCTAACGGGCACTGGGGGCAGCAAGCTGTGCTGGACACCAAACAGTAAGTTTACAACTAGCTTGCGAGGAATTTGACCAGAGTCATGTCTCCCTCTCCATCACCTTTCACATTTAATGTCGAAATCGGAGATTCGCACCTGCAGAAACGGATGGTACACCGGTATATTGCAAGTACGAATAAACCCAAGGTAGAAACCCACATAACCACATCCAACACCCACTCCTACTCCCATAACACCCACTCCCATAAAACCCACTCCCATAACACCTTACACTTACCTATACCTACTACCTACACCTACTACCTACACCTACTACCTACACCTACTACCTACACCTACTACCTATACCAACTACTTATACATACCTAAGTACTACCTAGGTACCTTAGCTTACTGCCTATGCCTACTACCTACGCCTACTACAGGGTGGGGTGATGTACTGGTATACCCTCTGTTTTTACAGGAGCGAATCTCTAATTTCTTAATCTTCAGCTTTTTCGTGTTCATGTTTTCCAATGTGAGATGAAGAGTTTATTGCAGAGCTGTTTTCTGGATTTGACATGAACCAAGCGAGCATAGAGCATGTGCACCAAGGCGGTATGGTGAGTGATTGACAAGACCCAATATGCAACATAACTGTTGCACCCGTATAGATCCTGCAGCAATGCCGCTGTTGTTCGGAGGTCGGTTACCTACCTACACCGTTACAGTTCCCCTGCATCCTTCAGCCGAGAAAGCTGTCCAACTTACGGGCTGATAGCTCTGTGGTGTTGCAGGGTCGACGCTGCATCCCTGCGGCCCCTCGAGTCGCCGGGCTGATGCAGAGCCATTTCCAGAAATTGAGGTACGGCGAACTATGCAAGGGATCAATCGTATCCTATGGGTTTCTCTTCACTTTTGTCCTTCAGAGCCAGGGCATTGTTCCTGATTGATGGTTCCATGATATCGTCCCAAGAGAGGGCCCCACAACAGGTTACACCCGAACAGACTTGACTTGATCACGCTTCATCCGCGTAAACCTTTCAAGCATCTGCAAGGTTTTGCGTCCCGGCGGGACGCGACTGAAAGGTCTCGCCTTCACGCGCTTCGTCCGATTTTGAGAATCACAATCCCATTGTTCCACCGTTTTTGCTTCCGAGTGATCACTTGGTCGAGGTAGAGTTGACTCCTGTCCAGGTTCCTGAGAACACGGGCGAATAAAGGGGTCTTCTTCCTTGCCGATCGATTTGATGATTTTATTGCAGGACTGCTGCAGTACGCCAAGTGATGCTTCCGCAAGTTGTAGTTCGGCAGTGAAGACTCGAGACTTCTTGACCAGTCCATCAAGATCGGACGCTGCTCTTTCCATGTGGAGTATTGCGACACTCAGTGTATTCCTTTTCGGGCCGATGCTCAAGGCCTGTAGCCTTTCCTCCGTGGCAACGAGCTTGGTCCTCAGCCCCTGAGCCTTTGCGCCCGTGGAAATAAGCTGTTCTCTTGAGATACGTAGCCCCTCTTGAAAAGTACCACCATGTTTAACCAGGTCCTCAAGTAAATCGCGCGGGTGTGCTTTCTGTAGCTCGGCTTCAACCACTTTCGAATCGACTAACACCTGACTATCGTCAGCCTTCCTCTTCTGGCCTGATGGTGGTGACAACTCTGTTTTGGGTGACGCAGCTTTGGATAGCTCAGATCTCTTCTTGTCGATCCCGAGCTGGGCCGTCGTGAGAATGTCGACCATGGCTTTCAACTGGGGAAAGCCTTCGACGTAGGTCTTCGGATTCACCAACGACTTCTTGAAAGGTAATTTGGCAACAAGATCCATAGTATCTGAAACATGGGCCAAAATTGCACTGTTGTCCCTTTGCGACCATCCTGGAGCACAGTTGTGTCCTCGATCTGGACGCAAAAGCCGGCTCAGCTCAGCCGCAAACACTGTCAAGAACAGGTCAGGGCCCATGACTCGGCTGGACGAGCGGAAAACTTCGGCAATTTTGCTGGCGCGTGTCAGATCGTCCGCGGAGACTTCGGGTATGCCTTTGGGAAAGGGCAGAGTCATTTTCATGCCGTGCTTGCGAAGTTTCGTAACCGGTACGCTTGCGAAGTTTCGTAACCGGTACGCTTGCGTATGCTTCACCATCAATAGTTCCAAACACCAGATACTCATGGGCATAGGTGGACGGGGCGAGACCACTTGAATGGAGGGCTGGGACGTGGTATATCTCGTTATACTGTCCCCGGAGTGACGTATCGAAGACAGCCAAGTGCGCGTCTGTTCCGACGCCTGCATAGTCTAGGGCTGTCTGAAAATTTGCTGCCCACGAACTGAAATGGCTTTTGACATGGCGCCCTGTGAGATGTCCCTTGATTTCCGACTTGATATCTGATTTAGAGACTTCGAAGATCGACTTTTTGCATGGACTTCGGCCCGGACGATAAAAGGCATGAGGAATCACAGCGCTCTTTGTGTTCAACTCGGAATTTCCACCACTTGAGGGCTTCCAACCCCGGAACAAGAACCTCGGTGTCCTTTCTTTCCATTCTGTTTGAATATATCCTCAGTATGGCGTCTTGTAGTCCTGTTCTGTATTTTCTCAACCGCGATCTAGTCTTATCCTTATTTGATACGTTACCTGGGTGCTTAGGATCAGTGGAGCTTACTTGGAGGAATGTCGATCCCAGTATTCTGAGCTTGACTTTCGGTTTTGGACGCTTTAGGTCTGGATGACATTGTTTGACCAGGCGATTCGCGTCTTCGTTTGCTTGTCTTTCTGGAATAGAATGATCCGAGTGATTGTTCATGCTGCAGTATGTTTCCATGCTCCACGACACGTGTTTGACGGTGTGCGGGCCGTCATATATGTACGGAAACAAACATCACATTCACTCGGACAGTGTCGCTCTTAAGACGAATATGCTGAAATCCTTTGAAGGAAATCGGTGCGCTGTGACATTTTGGCTAGGCACTCGAGCAAACCTACTTGAAAGAGGTAATGCCGCCTGGAATTAGGCAGCTTGTGACGACTTCGTATATTATGTACTCCTAAGTCTCCATTGTACCTCATTTGGAACGATTGCTCGAAAAACAAGCCGCGAGTACCACACAATGAGAAATATAATCACTCGCAGTGGAGGACTGAGCTCCTTTTATCTGACCGTTTTCGAGTCATCTTTGTGTTTCAAACGCACATTTCTTTCCTCTGCGAAACTGTCATAACTCACCAAAGCCTCAGGTTCCCCCCTTCGAACATCATCCTCGGAGCCTGGGGCACTGTCTTCCGCAGTCACCTCCTCTGGGACAATCTGCTCTGGGAAAATCTGCTTTGGATAACATCCTCTGGGACTGCCCTCCTGTGGGACAGTCTCCACTCCCCCTCGCTGCTTTCTCGCCTCCTTCTCAACCCAGTCCATTGGGCGCTGGTTGGGGCCTGCGAGTGCTGTAACCCACGTGGGCTACAAAGATGCCAGAAACACAGCCCCTCACCATCACCATCAGTGCCCAGTCAGTTGTATCTTCAGAGTGTGTCATTCATACAGTAGAACCGCCTGGACACAATATTCCGGCCTTCAAGAGGGAAGCAGGATTGATCCAACATTCGATGGCTGCCTGACGGCCATCTCGGCTGCCTACTACACAACTCCCCGTTCTTCAGTCCGCTTGTAACAAATACCTATGAAGTCTAATGTCTGCGAAATTGTGACCCTACCCACCCCTCTTTTTTCTCCCCAGCTTCCCAGTCAAGGGGAAGTTCTGAAATTTTGGATAAGCGATTAGAATAAGATTTGCCGACCTCAGTTCCTGAGAATATCTCCTACTGCTTTGCATTATATATTAACCTGCCAGTCTTCATTTTAGCTACCTTAAAAAACAAGACGTTGTATTCATCTTAGAGAACGCCCGGTGATGGCAGATGAGAGTATTCGTGGGGCCCAACACACCTATTGAGCTCGCTTTGTCCAGTTTGTTAGTTCTTAGACCATGGCTTCCGTCATAGTACTTAAGTAGTAATGGTACATGCCAATTACTAACAACAGGACCTCAAACGCAAACTCATCACTTGCTGTTGGTTCATGTTGCATGAGGAGACACCTCCAACGGTGTGCAACCTACTACGTGGCATTCACATCATATGCTGTCCTTTCCCACGGTCGTCCATGTATTTACATTGTCAAGTGTCTAGACTCGTCGCGTAATCATGGCTATATATGCATGCCTGAGAACGCACCCCTCATCACTTCGCACACTCGCATTGCTGGTAGTCCGACGAGAGCGTACCGGGACAGGACACCTGCTCAAAGTCCACGATCGGGTTATCTCCCAGCACCTGGCTTTGTGCCATTATGTCGAAATGATAACCGTACCCAAAGTCATTGTTACCACTATCAGACAGTCAGCATAATTTGAGTGAGTAGCGGCATGGACATTTGACCCACCTCTGAGGGCACCACTTCTCATTGCCATTGTATGGGCAGAGGTTTGTAACCATCACCGTGATGCTGCTGCCAGCTGCCCCTCCGGTCCCCTGGCCCGACGGCGCTGAGCCGGTCGACGTGAGCTTGAAGCACGTACCGCAGCCCGAGCCACACCACGTCGCGCTGCCGAACAATGACGTGGAGGCAGCAGCGGTGTAAATGCCGTTTCCACCGCTCTGTAAGTTTTAGAAATTAGCACTCCGTATGCCTGAACCAGCAAAAGACGCCTCCGGACACGTGAAATGGTTGTGGTAGGGCAAAACAAAACCCTACGGACATCACAGACGGCGGCGGCATTTAACCAAGCTAGAAAGACTTACCTGCCAGCCAAAGGCCGAGTTTCCGGTGCCACAGCCACAAGCTCCTTTCAGACCATCGTAGTAACGCTGGAAACCTATCAGTGGGAAAGTGTTACATAAAGTGTTCCAATGAAACTGACTGTGGTCGTCGCCTTGCCGCTGAGGGCTGTGACAGATGTGGCCGCCAGCAAGAGAGCGTTCAAGAACTTCATAATGGCAGCTGTTGAATCTTCGGTGAGTCGAGTCACATCATGGACACAGAGAGCGTGCGCGCCTTGCTGGCTTGATATAAGCACAGCCGGCAGTGGAAATGATGGAAGTCATGGTATACGTGGGCGCGTTATTGGTAGGCACTACCAGTGGCAAGGTACGAAGAGTGGCTCGGGAATTATCCGATCCATGTTTCTATCCCTCACAAACAGGCTGAGCCAAAGAAACTTATCATACTCGTTTCGTCTGTATTGACACTTGTTGGATTTCCGCTTACGTAGCTGTCCTCGATATGGGAATTCAGGAACCTCAGCATCCGAAGTGGCCAGGCATGTCCTGACTTCCCCACAATTCTTCAGGGGCTTACCCGGAAGCCCTCCCGAACCAGCGCGGTGACAGGCCATACCGAAAGCTTGATCCGCGAGATCCAGATTAATCTTATTGATCAAGCCGAGCTAGAGGCCATGTAGGCGTAACTCGGAATAGCGGCCGATATTGTTTTGCTAATTCTTGTGGGTTTGCGATATAGCTGGCCGCCGATAGCCAATATCGCAGTGGCAATCCCACTCTCTTCCAAGCCTCATCACTTGCCCCGACGGACGCGATTGCTGTGAGTGTGGGATGTGGCTGAGTGCCTGAGATTTATGGGAGTTTCCCGTATCTCACATGCCTAATTAATCCGCCTCGTGTCCAGTCATGCCGCTGCTGCATGCCTTCAGCTGTCGTCCCAAAGTCTTCTCAGAGCTGTCATCGAAATAAGGACCGCCTCGTCTGTCCGGATAGTTCTGCTACCTTGATTCGGCAAGACGTTGACCCAGTGGTCGAACAATTCCTTCGTTCGGCCTCCACTGATACCCATTCCACCCAGCTCTGGGTCGTTCATAGAGGCATACTCTAAGCCTCGTGGGCCGCCAAACACGATCAGAAGGTGATTGAATGTCTGCCTCTTGAACGGAGGGAAGGCCTTATTCGCCGGCGTGCCTCGCTCAGATGTTCCTATGCTCATGTCGTAACCGCCCTCGAACTGGCTCTCGGTAAAGACCGCTGAAAGCGAGCTTGCATTGCGGACAGAGAATCCCCAGTAGTAACCAGCCTCCGTGCGTGGAGTTTGTGGATGGACTGGCTCCGGGTTCTTCAGCGATTGGTCGGGGAACTGCAAAGTCACCCTTGTGTTCGGGGGTATCTCTTCGGATATGGTCACAGGTCTTTGCATTCCAATATCCACGGAGGTTCTGAGTCCTGGTTAGATGCGATATACCAGAGGGCTAAGATGCTCGCTTACCCTTTCCCACCCTCCGGACGACCCCTGACCGTGAATCCTTCCCGGAATGGTAGCCACTCATCCTTGTGAGGATGATGCGGCATGTCGAGACTGGGCAACAGACCGGCCCTGGCCAAGTTGTCGTGCAGCGGGAACAGTGCTTTGCGCATGAAAGGCGGCGTCTCCAGATAGCCCAGGACATGCGCGATGAAGTGACACGGATCAGTGTCGCCGGTGTACCTGTCTTTGTCAACAGCCCGAGGCCGAGACTCGCTTGGGCTGTCATCGTAAACAACGACTTCGTCCACACAGAAGACAGCCAGGGCCCTGGCAATGCGGCCCGTGGTTGTTATCCTCTGGTCTGCGGTTTTCAAACTGGATCAAGTTAATATATAATTCGACACGCCTGATCGACATGGCAACGGATTCCCAATTACTCTGTAATGATGCTGCCAGGCACGGCGATTGACACCGTGAAGTCACGGCCGCCTGTTGGCTGGAATCTAGCGGATGGCTTGAAAGTGCTTGTATTGACATCTTCGCCATCTTCGTCAGTTCTCCTCCTCTGCGAACAGCCAGTCAGTTCCAAATCTCATCGAACAGGAGGTTCCCACTGTCAAGATTGGGAATTGGTGCAGACAGATCCAGTAAGACGGCGAGACTGCCTTTCACTTGAGGCCGGGGTTGCCAGTGAGATTCTGTGTCACCGGGTGGGCACACTGCCAAAACAAAGACGAGACTCACCTTTGACCTGTGATCTGCCGAGTAAGACATGATCAAGTGATGGAACGAAATGTAATAAATTTGTCGACACCTGCAAGATCGATGAGTGACGGCTAGACTGGTTGTATGAACGGTCTCCCATGAAAACCTGCAACAATTCCCGATAAGAAATTCTGCCGTTTTATCTCCGTCCGCCTTCCCTTTCGACCATCCCTGCGGACCTAGCCTGACCGAGGCTACCTGGGTACCACGGATTACAATACAGCTATCTAGCTGCCTGCCTAGCGACGCCGCGCATCCGGCCAGATTACATCCACGGTCAACGACGGGCACGCTGCAGCTCTTTCTTCAACATTGATCTTCTACATTGAAACTACGACCGAGACAATTTTTGAGCAAACATGGCTGTCCACGTCGGGTCATCGTCCGAATGGCGACAAATCCTCCAGTCCACCATCGTGGTGGCTGACTGTAAGTGTGCCGCCATGCCCCAGCTCCTCAGCCCTCAGACTGACGACCGCCTCCGTGCAGTCTACGCCGACTGGTGTGGTCCCTGTAAGATGATCGCCCCGACATTCGAGTCCCTTGCAACCAAATTCTCCAAGCCGAAGCGCATCGCATTCGCCAAGATCAACGTCGACAATCAGAAGGACATAGCATCGCAATATGGCGTGCGCGCCATGCCTACCTTCATGATCTTCAAGAACGGCTCCGCCATCGACACCATACAAGGAGCGAATCCGCCTGCTCTGACCGCCGCGGTAGAGAAGGCGGTCAAGTTGGCAGGTCCTGCGACTGGAGGAGGGTTCAGCGTTCCAGGGCGCACTCTGGGAGGCCCTGCTGCACAGTCCCGGGAGTCGCTTCGAAGGCCGATCAAATGGGACTTGAACAACTTTCTGAACGCGATCATTAATTTCTTCGGACTCTACCTGGTCTCGTTGTTCTCGGTGAGTACTCCCCAGCCCTGCACAGCCGTCCATGTTGCAGCTCCATGCTAACAGCCGCGACCACAGTTTGACCCCTACAAAGCCGCCGAGACCTCCAGATACAACGTACACAATCCTGTTGCACCTGCGACAACCTCCAGCGGTTCCGCGCCTGGTGGCGGTGTAAAGAAACCGGCTCCCAAGGCCACGTTCAGAACATTGGCCGACCTGGGTGGCGATTAGACGACGGGTTACTACAATAGCAGTTGGCGGCGCGGGTAATGCGAGCGGAGCACGTTCTTTGGTTCTGAGGGCAGGGCGTTTTGGGAGAGACACATGCCGACAGGCAGTGCAACTTGCTTAGAGAATAGTTGACTTTGCAGATACTGTAAATTATAGGGTATGGATATCCAAGAGTCCCATCTCTGGACAGGGGTTAGATGCATGATTAATTGCCACTTAGTGGGGGAGCTCCCACCCGCGTCATGTCACGTCTACCGCGCTGCGGCAAAAGCTCCTGTGAGCACCGCAAAAGCATTTGAAATTTGGGGCTTCCGGTTGGATCGCCTGCCACCCACATGAGCTTTTCTCTTTTACAACTTTGTCAACACCACAAATCTGCCCGCCATGCTTGCTGCTAGGAGGCTACGAAACGCCTGTCCGTCATGCACCGCTCAAATCTTGAAACTTTATGTGCACTCAATTGCAGAGATTAGTCCTGCCATAGCTCCAACCTCACGGCAGACCATCTCGAGAAGCAGGTTCCGCGGCAGGAGGCAAAACGCACGATTTTTGTCGACATCACCGAAGAAATTGCAGGATGGTCGCACTGAAGATGCAGCCCAGGGTCAGACGTCACGTAATGCACCAGAAGAACTCGTACCACCGCCAAATGAGGCACGTTATCCACCAGATACAGACCCCGAAACGGTAGTCCGGCAAGCGAAGCGCATGTTTGGCGACACCCTCCCGAGCGGCTACTTGTCCGAGGAAGAATATATAGTATACGAAAGACTGTATGGAGCTCCATTGCGCCGGACAAGACCAGAAGATGTCGGGTTTGGATCCTTTGGCGAATTCGAGGATGCAGATGCTGTCGGCTTGACTAAAAACACACTGCTTCGAGAGACTCGACATGGCGCGCTGGAAGAGGTGGAGTACACATCGCAGTCTGTTCCAAGAAACGAGGCTGGAGAAGAAGCTATCGCTGAGGAGCTGCTGATAGCACGACCACCGAGTGATGCGCAACTCGAGTACATTGAGGCCAACGCCAGCAATCAGCGAGAGTATGATGCCCTCTTGCAGCTCCAAAAGGATTTTGAGACGGCCAGGATCGTTGCGGTGCAAGATGCGGTGGTCGCAGCGGCGCAACATGCGGCAAAAGAGGCACAGTTAGGAGAAGAAGACATCGAAGAGGAATACGAGGAGGAGGGGGGCGAGGAAGAAGATCCCGACGATACGGAGCCAGATGCTCAACTTCTAGATTGGTACCCAGGCCAGGAGGGTCCTCGGCAACACCAGTACACGGTGGAAGGCCAGTTCAGGACATCACCAAGCACACTACAGCTGCCAAATGTCGACTTCGTCGAACCGATTACGGAACTGCTAAGGCGAACGGACACAAAACACATTCGGACCACGGCGGAGAAGCACTTTGGTGGCCCCGGTCTCCCACACTCACCAGCTACACCTCGGTCCGGCAGAAACTTACCGCAGAAGGGTCTCGGCCTGGAGGCAGGGTTTTACAGGATGTCAGAGATCGACGCAGATGCTTTCATCGCCACAGCATTGCCTGGCATTTATGCCTCCGTCACAAGTACGTTGGTAGAGGTGCGCAAGAGGCTTGGCCCTGAATGGCTGCGCGGTCTCCTGAGCCGGAAGGATGCCGACGGCGAAGGGCCTCGCGTGCTTGACGCTGGTGCTGGTGGGGCTGGGCTGGCAGCCTGGCAGAACGTACTGCAGGCAGAGTGGGATGTCCTGCGCAACAATGATGCGCAGCCTGCGGAGACTGCGGAACCGGACCCGGCACCGTCAGGGAAGAGGACAGTCATTGTTGGATCGAATCCACTACGGCATCGGATATCACGGTTCCTCGAGAACACCCAGTTCTTGCCCCGACTCCCACACTACACGCACTCAGTAGAGAACATGGAGAAGCAACTCGATGCTCCCGAGGTCCCACAGAAACGAAAGGTGTACGACG
Organism: Diaporthe velutina; assembly: GCA_038088505.1. Classification (NCBI taxonomy): domain Eukaryota; kingdom Fungi; phylum Ascomycota; class Sordariomycetes; order Diaporthales; family Diaporthaceae; genus Diaporthe; species Diaporthe velutina. The sequence continues at coordinate 91,722 of JBBWSJ010000049.1, read as the reverse complement.
TCATCATTGCCACGCACCTTTTGATGCCCCTCGAGAAGGACTGGAGGAGGAAGGACATCCTTGACAACCTGTGGTCGCTGTTGTCACCCGAGGGTGGCGTCCTAATCATGCTTGAGAAGGGACATCCAAGAGGCTTCGAGGCTATCGCTGATGTGCGTGAAAGGCTTCTAGAGGATTTCATCGTCCCACCTACACTTGGAGGCGCACCAGAAGCCATCGAGCAGGATAGGGAGCGGACTCGTGAGCCTGGCATGATCGTGGCGCCGTGTACGAACCACTCCAAATGCCCAATGTACTTGAGCCCAGGCATTAGCCCCGGGCGCAAGGACTTCTGCCACTTTAGCCAGCGATTTACCCGTCCTCCTTTTCTACAAAGGATCCTGGAGGCGAAGCATCGCAATCATGAGGACATCAACTTCAGCTACATCGCCGTGCGCCGTGGTATGCCGGCCTCGAATCCCGCACCGGCAGAGCCAGTCTCATCTGCTACTGAGGGCAATTCTGAGCCTGTCGGCGTGAAGCCCATCCGTCAGGGTGTGGAGGCCACAACAAAGGCCTTTGCTGGCTACGAGGAGGTAGCATCAGACAGCTCAGACCGTCCTCATCCCCTCTCCCTCCCACGCAATATCCTTCCACCGCTCAAGCGCAAGGGCCATGTCACTCTCGACCTCTGCACGCCGGCGGGAACCATCGAGCGGTGGACCGTGCCGCGGAGCTTCAGCAAACAGGCGTACCACGACGCGCGCAAGGCAAGATGGGGCGATCTGTGGGCACTCGGCGCGAAGACTCGTGTGCGGCGTACCGTACGCCTCGGCAGGGGCATCGCCGAAGGCGAGGTCATTCCCCAGGACGGCGGTGTCCGGGCTACCCGGGCTTCGATGAGCGGCAAGAAGGGGCGTCCCAAGGTCGTGGAGCTGGACTATGACGGCAAGGGCGTACTGTCAGGCAGGCCTAGGGGTCTCGTTGGGCAGAGGCCCGAGAGGAGGACGAAGAGCGGAAGGAAACCGCCCAGGCCGAGGAACTCCTTCAAGAATTCGGAAGAGGATGACTCCTGAGATGATCCGGCGTGTCGAAGCGCATGGGTCTCAAATTGTGCTATATTACAACGATGACCGTGGATGTGCGTGCTCAGATGGTGCGAATACGGACACATTGCTCTCCATCAACTCGAATCTCCACTTCACTGTCTCAAAGCTGATTTGTGATTCGCTGACCTCAGTATTCGCGGCTTTCTTGCTCCCATCTTCTTTTCTGAAGCGTTGACACGAGTCGCGGGCAAACACCGCGTGGGCGGCATGGACCAAGTTGATATCTCTGCTATGACCACAGTCCAGGCGGTGAAGTCCATTTGCAACGCGCTTGGCCTGTAACATAGAGCTCACTCCCACGAATCTCCCTGAGGCTCGGCTGACCTATCAGGCGTGCACCTCATTTTCGTACTCGTGTACTCGGGCAGCGCAAGTGTTTGATGTGCTGAGTCGGCTTGCAAATCCAAGCTCAAGCTGGGTTGCAAAACTGTCGATGCGACCTGGGAACATGGCTCACATGAGAGTACCCGATCAGAGCATATGAAATCTACGAAATAATTGGTCAGCTCCATGCTTCAACCTGTGGTGCTTGCGCCATGCAGGAAAACGCGAACCATGGCATCAGTGTTCAATATGATATACGCGTGGGCTGAGAACTCTGCGGACGTGGCGCCAAGTCCACGCTCCCAATAGAAAAGAAAACAATTGCAAATAAGGTGAGGGTTCAGGCGCATAAGGTCCCGTGGTTCACGGGCCTCCTGAGGTCTGAATTCGTGATCTGCCGGCGGCTCTCAAACCAGAACCATCGAACATGCGCCCTCGCGGCGTGCCTGCCATCTGGACAACTTCCTTGGAGTGCAAGTATCATATTGGTTCATCCTCTTTTAAGAGTCTTCGGGATGCCAGCCATAGGAGGGCGTGAACGTTTTAATTGAGTGTTTTTAGACCTTGAGCTCGTATGTTCCGCGGTGATTTCCTTTTAAGAAAGGCTAAATCGCGGAGCTTCATCAAATCGGCATATAGGCCGATGGGAGGTAGAGGTCACAATAAGGTTCAGGACTCACACCAAGATGGTTTCAAGCAGCCTATTGATTCGCGGTCGCTCCGCACGGTTGCCTCGACCCTTCCAACGCCAGGTGAAGACGTTGCGATTTCTCCTGTGCGTTAGATGAATGGGCCCCCAACGGCTGGTCCGGGAGACAAGACCTGGAGCTTAGCGAAGATCATGCGCACGTACTCGGCGCCTACTCCGTCGCATTGTGCGGTTGGTGCCAGCGTGACAGAAGTCAGTGCCCGGGGGTCCGGTCATGTCGTCTTGCAATTTGGACGACTCGGGGCAGTGCTGGGTGTAGATAACAATGACTTGGCTGAGTACCTGGCTGGGTATACACGTGCCTGATGGTAGTGTCCAGGCCCTCGTAGTCATCCAGTTCTGATGACTCGGGGAAAGTATAGATAACATCCCCTTGGCTGAAGATTTGGGAGGTTTGAAGTTCTCACTATTTTGGGTCCTTTCTGTCGAAAATCAATGGCATGCAGTGACATGCCGAATGACTGACTCGTTGGCTGGCTCCTTACTGCTACCCAATCTCCCAAGGGTTGTCACATATTATATGGATGGGACGTATACCTGTGGCTGGAACCCAATCTCAGCTCCCCTCTGTCTAATAGGAAAGAGATCATCGGCGTCAGTAAACAACATTGAAGCTGGCCGCTCCGCAGCGCGGGCCGGACATAACCAGCTGACCTCTTTCCCTATCAAATCCTCCTTTCGTCAAATAAGCATGCACCGCCTGAAATGGCCCAGGTGCAACAAGGTGCAACTCCTGCACCGCCAGGGCGGACTCCCAACTTCGAAAATCCGGAGGATGTCTTGCATACGATCAACCTCGTCTCGCAGATTCTCGCAGTAGCCACCGTCACACCAATTGTGTGTTTCAGGCTTTACATAATAAGATGGAAGAATGCCTCTCCCTTCCGACTGGATGACTGTATGATCCGTCCTTGTGTTCCGCATTCAACTTTGAATAGCTTTGACATAAATACTGACTGCCGAAATCAACAGGGTCTTGCCTGATTTCTCTGGTAAGACAATGCGGCCAGGCGGGTGTCAACATTGAACAGACTCAATTGACAACAGCATCTAGGTCCTGAGTACTCTGTATAGCGCTACAGCCTTCACAAGTACGTCTCCCCTGTCACTAATTCCTCCTGCCAGAGACGTCTAACTGAGAACCTGAAGTGAATGGTTTTGGCGGCGGGTTTCACTCGTGGGAGATCTCGCCGGGGGAGTTTTCAAATTTTCTAAAGGTATATCTCCAAGACAAGACCGACAGCAAAGAATATGAAACACTGCGACTGAACATGTCATGTTATTGAAGGCACTCTACGCAGACACCATCGTATACGGCCCGAACGCCTGGTTTGTCAAGGTGACGCTCCTCCTCGTCATGATCCGCGTCTTCAACGTTAGCCGTGGCTTCGTCATCTTCGGTTATTCCTTCATCGCCGCCATGCTGGGATATTACCTTCCCGTCATGATCCTCAAAATCAACATATGCCGACCGATAATGGGATTTTGGAACCTGGATGTACCGTCTCACTGCCTCAACCAGCGGGCTATTTTCGTGGCCGATACCGTTATCAGCGCGGTGAGTTGGAATCCCTGGCTAGCAGCATATAGCCTCCCAAACCACTCCTAGAGGTGTGGGTGCACCCATTTTCCTCTAGCCCACTGATTATGAGTAGGTGACAGATCTGGCAGTTTTATTGGCACCTTTTCCACTTGTTAGTGCGCTGACAATGCCTTGGAAACAAAAATTGAAAGTCTATCTGCTTCTGGGAGCGGGTGGTTTGGCCACTGCGGCAAGTTTCGTAAGGATGTATCTGGTCATTATGTTGCAAAGATCAGACGATCAGACGGTGGACTTCGTCAGATTCAACTTGCTCGGGTAAGTGGATTCCCTCGACCAACAACGAAAAGAAGTACGCGAGCCTTTGACTAACCCTGTGTGCTCAGAACCGCAGAAGTGAGCATCGGTTTGATTTGCGCCTGTCTTCCAGCCCTGAACAGATTCTTCAAGGGCAGACATCAACCCATCGAGCCAGTTAGGCATCCGTGGCAGTTCGGTATGAAGACTCCCAAGTTCCTACAGAGAACAAAACGCCAGAGACAGGATGAAGGGCTCACATGGACGCCTCTGGAGCCTCTTTCCCGAACATATCAATCCAAGTCTGCGAACGCTGAATACCAGTGGATATCTGCGTCACGTACCGAGACGGCTGGAAGCTCGATGCCAAGGACTTTGGGAAATACTGTTGAGTAAAAATTCACATTATGGAGAAGAATGTCACCAGCCACGAATAGAACTTATCCACCGTATGGAGAAGGACTTCCTCCAAACATTGAAACCACCAAACGACCGATTACCTGAACGGGAGTACAGAAGGGCCAAGTCTTACTCGTCCATCCTGTGGGCTTGCCTAGCGGCAACCGAGATGTTGAAGACGCAAAGCCAAACTGAGATTTGGGGCCTGGTAAAGGCGTTCGAGACATGGTCCTGCCCTGGGATAATCTTCGGCTGGATAGCCAACTCTAGAATCACTTTCTATGGATACCCTCTTGCGAAATAGCTTTTAAGTTAATACGAGATCCTCCACTGGGATACTTTTCCAAGGATAATCCACCCGAGCATAGCATGGATAACCAGCCGAGGCCCTGGACGCCCTCTCAAAGCAGGCTCAGCAGAAGAGCGAGGAAACTCGTCGAATATGCCGTCCCTATGTATTGGATGGACTCGCCTCTACTAACTGCTGTGTGTTCTTCCTCCACTCTACAGGTCTGGGTTCCTACTCGATTTGGCACTTCAACCCGACCAAGAATACATTACGGACAAGCAGGGTGCAGATACTTTTGTGTTGGCTTTTGATGCTGGGGCCAACCCGAATTCCTCACGGAGCAGAGACCCCAAGGATGTGATGCGATCAACACCTTCTTTGGTTGAGCGTATCCATTTGCTGAGCTCTCAGACTATTGGGCGGAAGATTTGCGAGGTTGAAGCGCTCTGGTCCGACTCGTATGGCCTGGATTATTTGGTCGTCCTCAATTCTTACATCATTCTCTTGTAGCATTACAAGCGTGTCTTGCGGATGTTTTAGACAATGGCGGGTGTTTGGCGCCTACAAAAGTTGACCGGAGGAAGGCGATTCTCTGATTGTTTCAACAAACTGTCCAGCTCAATCGATTTTAAGCGACCGGTAATTAGATTTCAGCAGCAGCATCTGCTAATGATCATAGAATAGTGGACTGGTATCGAGGCATGAAATCATCAAAAAATGTTCTGCATTGAACACATGAATACCTAAGTATACCCACTCACCCAGTACAAACTGAATAATCGATCAGATCTAAAACCAAAGGCAATTGAAATATTCTGTTCTCATGTTTGTAACTGTGCAAGAGAAAAATTGCACTCATCCACGAAGGACCTTCATTGCAGCTTCCAGGCTCTCAATTTCCCTCCTCAGCCGATCTCTCTCCTGCTTTGTAACCTGATCCTCACCTGCAATCATCTCCAGTGTGTCGGCACTGAGTTCCAGGACCAGCTCCGTGTTGAATACGTGGAGCGGGCTGTCTTTGCCGTTGACAAGAAAGTGGTCAATCACCTGCTGGCAAATGACGTCGACGAACCGTTTGACAGAGACGTTGTAGTAGCTCTCCAGTATGTCATGGAGATACTCGCGCACTTGTTCCGGATTGGACCTGGTGGTGTTCAGGGTACTGAGCGATGTCAATCTGACCATGGGCCCTTGCGAGTCTCCAGTACTGATGGCGAGGCTGCTGAGAGAGTTCTGGAGACGCTTGCCTTGGCCTTTCTGGAGTTCAGCATTGAAATAGTGGTTGTATGTGATGGGAGTTCCTTCGCGCTCAATCTTTAGGAGGACTCTGGCCTGATCCATGCCGCGTTTGTAAGAGTCTTGCAGTTTCTCCAGCAGTACATTGTCCCACAATTGCTCCATTACTTGCTTGTCGGGACATATATAGGAGAGTAGGTCGACAATGAAGTGATGCACGAGCGCTATCACGTCACTGACGTGGGACACGACGAGATCCTCCCAACGCCTGGACTGCTCCTTGAAAGTAGTCCCTAGCAAGGAGCCGCCAAACTGTAAATCATCAGCATGCGATCAACATTACAAACAATTGCTCCACTCACCGTGCCCAGTTCGGGTCCCCGACTTTGCCGGAATATGTTCTCAATATGTTCCATGATGGATTCATCCGATGGTTCTGGACACTGGAATCGATCAGGACGGATGATATCCTCCAGCTCCTCGACTCGATCATTGGGTATATCGAATTCGAGTTCTGGCAGCTGACTTTCTGGCAGGCCGAACAGATCTTTCAGGCTGTCATCGGAGTGCTCAAAGTATCGGGTGTGGCCCCTCTGAGAGAAAACCTCAGAGAAGACCTCATTCAACCTGATTATTCTCGTGATAAGTCTCATCTCCAGCCGGTCGTTGAAAATCTCGTCCTGAGTGTCTACTACCTGTTAGTCACCTGCTAGTACGGATCCTAAAGTCATATATTCTGGAACATTCCAAAGGACAAAGATCGGGGAACTGTAGCAGGAGAAGAGTGATACTGACAATAGGCTTTCAGCGAATACTCGACAATCTTCTCAAACTTGTCGGCGATCTTTCCCAGGTAGATTCTTTGTGATTGATCATCGCTTCTTGAAGCACCCATGGCCTCCGCTCTCTTGCGGCACTCGGTCAGTTTCTTGGAGATCTCTGTCGAGACGGGGATCAGCGGCTGGAGCGCACACGGAGTTAATAAGAGCTGACACACCATTCTTTTCTTTGGGAAATTCTTTCTTCGAAACTTCCATGAGAAGGTCCCGCAAGATTGTCTTAAGGGCATCACTTCCCAGTCGCCTTGACGAGGCTACCGACGACCAAGGCTCCTGTCGGAAGAAAGCTCTCTCCTGTTCGTTTCTGTTCTGAAGCGAAGAGCCCTTGTCGTCGGCCCCACGGTTTTTGACCGCGCAGTACCCAAGCTTCAGGTCTTGTCGCTTTCCTTGGATAAGGTCCAATACGTTCTGCTGCGTCGCTCGCTCTGGCGCAAGATCAGGCTTCGTCAGCACTCCCATTGTCCTGGATCCGCTTGGGTCGGCATCCTTAGCAAGCTTCAGGATTTCCTGAGTAGCAATATCAACGTTGCACGGGACTACTGCCAGGATTATCGTCCTAGGGTCTTTCATGTAGCCTTTGACCATGGACGTGACCAAATTGATGTCGCTCTCAGTGGTCAAGCCGGGAGTTGCTGCACGGAAGATTCCAGGCACGTCAATGACTGTCAGACCTGGCTGGTCCGGACCATTGATCTCAATTTTCAAAATGTCTTCGCTGAAGGTGAGGAGACCATCGTCTGGGCCATTGGTAGGTTCAACACCGGATCGTATGCCCATCGCGTGGTTTGCGTCCTCGAAGATTTCTGCGAGGTCCTGTTCGTTCATCTCGTTGAGATAGCGATGGAACTTCCGTAATCTTTGCTTGACAATGTCGTTGGCGTCTGGGCGCGGGATGATAGTAATTGAGACACTGCGCTTTGGCTCACGCCGACAAGTAATTTGCGTGGCATATCTTGTGCAAAGACCAGCGGCCCGGGGAAATGAGAAACCGGTGAGACTCTCGAGGACTGAGCTCTTCCCAGAAGACTGGTCTCCAACGACAATCAGCTGGGGCAGAGAGACAACGGACCCGACATTAAGCTCTCTGAGCCTGTCGATCTTGTCCAAGAGCGCCTGGTTCCCGAGACCCTCGATTGGGTTGTTCGGCGTGGTCATGCTGCCCATGGTGGAGTTCTTGGGCCCTGTGAGAAACCAAGTGATATACCGGTATGTGAACACAAATCGTAGGAGCAACTCAAGAAAGTATGTTTGAGAAGGGATAGGAGGCATCGAGGAGTTTAGGGGTAGAAGGGCGGGTGGTCTTGGGGGTTTTATAGGCGTGCGATCACATTCTTGCTCATAGAATGCGCCAGACCCTTGAAATCGGTTCGTATCGCTTGAGATTGGGCCTCAATGACTTTATCCTCTTTGTCCTCAGAGTGCCTTGCAGGATGGCGGTGCTTGCACCGATGGCTGGGGGGTTGTTGGTTGGGAATTTGGTGGGCCTCACGCAGGGGGCCCATGTATTGCCATTGGCTTGCCGTGTCCATGGTAGGCCTCCTGCAGCAGCTCCTGGCCGTCGTTTTGCTGCAAACGCAGCCAGGGGAGAAAAAAGGAAACGAGCAGAGACAGAGATAAGAGGTGTCTCGACAAATACTGAACTATCGCCATTCCGATTAATGGTGTGCATACCAAAAGAAACATCGAGACCTCCCACCCCCTCTCGCCAACGAGAGTTTCTGGCAGAGTCTGATCAAATTGAGACAAATAAAGGCATCGTATACTTCTGAACGCATGAAGTAAAACGATCGGATCTCATGAGTTCACAGTCTGCAAAGGCCAATCACATCCTATGCAGAGCAGTTGCACAAGACGGCACGTCGGCTACATGCATCTTGTGAGGACGGCAGCCAGGGCCTCAGAGAACCACCGGGTTGAAGACATATGTCGTGGCCGAATATATCATTGGCCAGATTGCCTCTCTGTCCTTCCATCACTTTCTATCACCCTTTCAGAAGCAGATTCCGTAGTGATCATCTCAGTTCAGTACGAACCTGGCCAGCAAGCAACACTACGTAGCTTCTCCATGAAGCATGGCGGCACCGCTCTTGCGCAACGTCGTGTTGCAAACGCTTCATAACTTCGAAGCAGCGGAAAACGCGTTGGAGTAGTGTTGATCTTAGATAGGTGAGCAGAAGGGATCGTGTCTTCAATACTTGAGCTAGACGTACGCGGTCGCTGCGAGTAGCTCGGCTCAGCAAATACTTCAGAGCTTTGTGGCCGCTCTCCATTGTTCTCTTAAGGCGTTTGCAAACCTAGGCCGGGTTTGACTTATTACCCAAACCTGCCAAAACCTTGTGGCCTATTTTCTGTGTCCGTCTCTCCATCGATAGCGGGAAGATTGGCTATCCCTGTCACAGAGACCAGAGAAGAAACGTGGTACTCGGTCCTCCGCCTATAGATCACATGCACTGTCGCACTCAGCTTTCTGAGGTGGATCGCCATTTCGGGCCAGTATGGCATTTGTTGCTCACCATGGAAAGTTGATGTGACGCGACAACGCTGAGGGAAATCAATTTCATTGAGAATGGCTTAGTGTCCCCACCCTCGATACACCAGACGAGATCAAGCACGAGCTTGTCGAGCTCTCGTCTGCATCATCGTCATCACATGTGGCGTCCTGACTGTCTTCTTCCTCGACTTCAACAAAGCCTTCATCTCCGAGCTCGTCATCAATTTCGCTGTCATCAAAGAGCGGCCTGGGATGCGGCGAGTCCTCAGATCCGGAGAGCATGGCAGCCCTGAGGTCTGTCCCCACCTCGCCGCGCAGCTGTCCACCTATTGAGACATAGAGTGATTCATCTGAGGCATGGGCCCGCAGTTCCTCGGACGCGTCCGACCACGCCTCAATTCGCAGGTACTGGTGGACCTCTTCAGTGGTGATGCCTCGATGTACGCGCTTTTGCAGCTCGGTGTGTTCCATCGCTTGTTCGATGAGATCGTGTATCTCATCCACGAACTCGACACTGCACCGCCACACCTCTTTCCCGCCCATAGTGGTAACAACAGCGAAGAATAGGTACAAGTCATGGTCCTGAGGAGACTTGAAGCATATACGCAATAGCCCAGATGTCAGGAGGGCGCTTCCACCGTCGAAGGCTGGTAGTCTTAAGATGGCCGTGTTGGCGTCAAACACCCCTGGGGGATGACTTTCTATATCGAAACCCATCGAGCTCAAGGGCATCCTATGCCGTCCAGGGTAGAGGAGCTGTCGCGCAGTGGGGTGCACAAAGAGCATGACACCATGCTTGAACCGGCGTTCGGGAAGACCTAGATATGGCCGGTCGATATCAATATGAGGGACATGCCTGGACCGGATCACCAGGTCATGACCCTCCCGCCTGTCCGTCGCTTCCGCGGAGAGCATTATGGCAGACTCGAAGAATCTGGACCGGTGGAGTATGTTTGTTGCTGTTCGTCTTTGCGTAGCTCGCTGCATGGCGATACAAGCCCTTGAACCACGGCTTCCGCTCGACAGTCCCGCGTCGAGGACGACGAATATATGCGTCAATGTATAGATAAGTGGTAGGTGAATCGAAAGCCCAAGATTGGTCATAGGATATGGCACGGGGTTTTCCCAGGCGTCGACGGGGACGAAACCCCCCGAATCAGCGAAAGCCAAGGGCGAAGGGGCCAGCATACTCGTCCAGTCTGCTGGTACATTTGCCCTCTTGTTGCGAGCCCAGCAGAATATTGTGTGGTCGTTCGACGTCTTGATGATCTCCTCTTGTAGCCTGGTGAAGGCCTTTGTTCCCTCTCCGTACAGAAGAGGCATGTTGACATCGAAGATGCCGAGAAGACAATAGGCCATGTCTTCGACGCGTGTCGTTACCCGTCTGGCAGCGAACGACATCTTCTTGGCAAGGCTGATTTGGTGCAGTGTCTCCTTCCCTGTCAGTATTGATGTAGGTATCCCAGTTATGCCGGAGATCGAGCCGAGAGTGAGCTATAGAGGAAAATGGATGCACCCACACCTCTGAGCGTGGTTTGGGTACTTATATGACTGACTGACTGACCGAGCTAGGGTTTCTAACTCCGAGCAGAAACTTGTCGGATCTATGGCCAATCTTGTTCCAAGACTGAGAGTAAAATATGACACCTCGTGGCGCAATTAGTTCCTGGAGGGTCCATCCACGGGTAAACCATCGACTCTCGCGAAAGTGCCGAAGCGAATTGCGCTTTGAGGGCTCGATGTCGGGCACGTCTGACAGGTAGGCATAGCACACGCAGGCCTCCTGGTACCACGCGTACATTGAGTTGATGGCTTCGGATAACTCTGCCGAGCTGGACTTATCGATGCAATTTGTGTCGATCCATATCCACTCTATACCGTCCGCCACTGCTGTTCTGCATGCCCCTTGTACTTTTTGGAAGCCGGACTTGGTGGTCCATGCCGGGTTCAGGTCGAGGAAATCCCGGTAGCTGACCTCCTCACCGTCCCAGGTGTGGCTCAGCACCGCATACTTGACGGCCTTGGGCCCATGAAACTCCCGGAATTCGAGTGTGCTGGTGTTAAGCAGCCGCATCGCGCCGTTGCTAAGAGCAGCCCAATGAGACCGGCTTGGTTGCTGGAGTTTGTCATGAAAATGGAAAGAAAAGGTGATCCCTTTCTCAGCCGCACTGTAGATATCATGGCTTCAGGGGGGTTGCAGCTGTTGCTAGTTCTGGTTAGCTCATTAAGCCTGCCAAGTACGACGCCTCGCCGACGTTGACGGCATTCCTCCCCATCATCTTTACCGGCAACTCCGAGCTGCAGGCGCCCATCGGCGGCAGAAACTACCAGGCCGAATTTTTTATTGACAGCGATTGATGCGATTCCTGACATATCTTACGTGTGTTGATGCGCGCTACAGTACCAGCCCTGGTGTGAGCTCTGCCCGGATTTCGAGATGCAGCGGTCGGGCAGCGCCCGGCTCGGCATCTCGGCCAGCTTACCGTTCCAGACTGAGTACACCTTGTGGTCGAGACGCGCATTTGTTGCTCTTTCTCTGTATACTTCGAGTTCTCGTGGAGCCTCCAATGTCGCGTTATTGTGGAGATTCCGAGCTGGACTGACCCCACAGAGACGCGCTTCTCGACGTCGCGCCACCGATACACACGGAACAAGCAGTGCTGTAAAGTCGTAGTGAAAGGCCCTAGAGTACGCGCGTTTCTTTCGTTTCTCTAACAGATACATGAGCAATCACGTCCGTGTATATCATATCTTGGATACAACACTGTCGTGACCACTGTCCGTAAGTGAGAGTACCTTATCTCACCTAAATTATGGAAACATTCAAGTCGCATTACGATGACCAATGTCCTTGATGGGCCTCAGCAGCAATTCACTGTCAAATTCGAAGATTTGGTACCCTAGCTGGCCCGAATTATCCATGAACATGGCTGCAAATCGGTTCGCCAGCCCGGAGGCCTGTTGCAGATTACAGTCCAGGTGATGACGAGGGATGGGTGCAAGTAAGTTCCCATCAAGTGTGGATCCCACGCATTTCGAGGACATGAAGAAAGTGCTGCAATACCGCCACGCTCCATCGCAGTACCAAGGAGGACGTGAAAACTAAGGGTCACGTTTTTTACGCCAGGCAGGCTTGGTGCTCAGGAGCACTGCGGTATTATAGATGCGTAACACGCTTCAACTACCTAATTTGCAACCAGGAAAGGCACTCTATGTCGAGTAGGGAAACTGAGTAGAGCACCTTTCATTGTGTAAAGTGTTCCGCGCTCGCTCGTGCTGCGGCTGATGGTGACCGACTCGGCCGGGGACGTCCAGGGATCCGTCCAACAACAAGGCTCCGTACATTTTGCTAGCATATCAGCAGCCAAGCCACATTGCGGTTGGCAGCCTATTTGAAATGGACGAATGTGGCAATTGTCTGTAGATTCGGTTAGATCAGGAGCCATGGCAAGGAAATGCTGTTGCAATGGTGGTCGGCCGCCACGTGGTAGCCGGTCAGCCTTAAGGTCAAGCCGAATCCAGGGACCTGCTGGCAGTCCAAGAAATAGGCAAGAACATTACTGAAACAAGCACCTAAACGGCGGTGAGAAATAAGTAGTTGGAGACTGATTATCCCTGTTTTGCAACGGTGGGCTCTGGGCTGTGGTGTGCCTCGACGTCCAACAGATGCCGCCAGGATCTACACAAGCTTGCTCGTGGGGGCCAAAATGTAGCCCATCCGCTGCGGCCCTTGCCAGCCGGACTGTTGGTCAGTGAATGAGCATGAGCGTGTGGGTGCGCTGAGCAGCCGCACTGCGAGTATGTCGTGCTGACGATCAAACTGCCCCGCCAGAAATCGAAGCGGTCACCGACTCCTAGTCTTGCTGGAATGAGATCCGTCATATTTTCTCAGACAATGTAAACAAATGACCTCCGCTTCGAGGTACAGCTCTCAGCTGAAGTAGGAAGCCTTACAAGACGGATGGCTCGAAATCAGGCTGTGGGTGACCAGGGTGTTCCCCCATCCTCTACCTGCGCGTAGGCAGATGGGCTGAATCTGCCTTGTTGTGTGATAATAATGTAATATTGGGTTGAAATGGCAATAATACAAGGATCGCAACTATTTCTGATCCTCCAAAGCTGACGACGAGGGGCACAAAGTGCCTCTGATTCCCGTAGTGGACTATGCGTGTGCCATCCTGGGGCGCATTTCCTACAGGGCGCATTTCTCGCAGAAATGCGCCCTACGCCATGGATGGACCGTGGTTGTACGAGTCGTCCTCAGATTTTGACCCCGGATCTTCTGCAGGATCAAAACCTTGAGCCTGTTCGAAAACAAAGACCCCTGGCATATTTCCACACGTGGTTCTTTTCGGCGGATGTTGATGTGATTGGAGCATGGTGCCGGCCGTTGCAGAGATCTATTACATGCATGTCTCGAGCAGGCGGGCCGGAGCGGCAACGTGCCCCGGACCTGCTTTGAGAAACATGCCGCTGATCGTGGAGTTCACTGCCGGCCTCTCTCAGAACAGTGCGACCAATTCTCGCTGGTTCGTCGACATATGGGTCCATCCACTGATGCGAGGCGAGGTTTAGAGACAGGGGTTAGCCAACACCGCGCCCATCTCGCGCAGAGGTGCGTTGGCATTCTCAGTGTCGCAACGGCGATACAACACCAGGTGCGTGAATAACTCGCGCATTTTCTTTTCGAGGCTTCACGCTCATCATGTAACTTCTCCGGAGCGGTCTGCGGCTTGCGAATCCGCGTCGAAGATCTTCAGACCATAAGGCGAAGCGGAGCCTCCCAGCGGTTGCCACGTCGATCCCATATTGGATCAATGGTGAGTTCTTCTTGTGAAAGCTCGGGTCCGTGATCCGCTGCCTGCGAAGTCTGGCACATTTGGTTGCCTTATTTGCCTCGTGCTTCTTCCAGGGGTAGTGTCCGCCTCTACTCTTGGCGGACTGTCAAGCGACGTCGAGAAGACCTGAACACACGCGCGAGCCGCCCAGCTATGCACTGGAGCTCCCTGTAATTATGGTCAGTCAACCTGGTGGCAGGCTGTTTCGAAATACCTGGAATCTGCACGACGGACATAAAAGGAGATTGAAAAATCCTGCCGGGACTGCTTTCTCCTCGACTACTCCCTCCAACCACCCGACTACTGTGATCATAGGCATTCCCGAACAACTTCAAACACTAGCCAAATCAGCAGCCATTCCGGTGATTTCTGATATAAGCTGATACTGATCTTTGTCACACCAAAATGTCGCGTGAAGAAGGTTCTGTGGCGCCTGGCCCCCAAACCGTTGGTCGCACAACGTTCTCAGACAGGTTTTCATGCCACCCCTCCGCGTCGCTTCCGGGAAGCGACCCAAGGCCGTGGCTGACTGATTCCTCATAGGACTCCCGTACAGTCTGAATCAATCTTTGATCCTTTGCTGTCAACCCCCAACAGTATAAAGGAATATTACCGAAAAGCCCGTGCAGGTTGTATCAGGGCCGAGTTGAGAGACCGTGGAGAAGTCGATGTAGACCAGCCCATGGCCTGGGAACAACCCGAATTCTCTTCTCCATCCGAGTATGGAGTCACGGCTGGATCTTCGGTCGAAGTCCATGCTGGGTCTTCTAAGTATTGTTGCTCCTCCACCGCAGTCCAGGAGAAATTCCCCAGTCCATGCCTGCTGACTCGGGAGCTGCTCTTTTTAGAGGCAAATCTGGGAGCAATGTCAACCGTGGCGACGTCCCTGAAAACGCCCGGAATGGGCTCACAAACGCCCCGAGAGGGTTCCACGACGCGTCAGACAAGTCCAGCAACTCTGCGGACGAATTCGACGTCCACGCCACGACATCGTTGTTGACCTTATCGGCGCCTAACGGGGCCGATGTGAACGTCAGCGTCACCGCGCGAGAACATCGACCAACAAGTATCTCCGAGGACACCGATACGTTGAAGACGGTATGCGAGCAGCATTGATAAAGGGGTCTTTTGAGCAGGCAGCGATAAAAGGTGTGGGTAAAGAAAAGCTGGAGACTGCTGAGCAAGGCGAAGCATGGGTCTTGCCTCGTCAAGTGGCGGGTAGGAAGGGACAAAGCCATGAGGCTTGAATGATACTGGTATGGTTGAATGGTAAAATGATCCAGATGAAGCATTTCTTGTAGCGGTAGACGAGAGGGATAACAAACGAGACAGTGCCTGCGGCTGACGTGAGTCCTGCAGTGATACATCATGCGTCTCGGCACACTTCTCCAGTCTCGGTCCCAATACGCCTTTGCCCAGTTGTAATAGGCTACAGAGGAAAATGGATGCACCCACACCTCTGAGCGTGGTTTGGGAGGATATATGCCTAGCCAGGGATTCCAACTGTTGTTGCCAAGGCTATCAACGTTTGGACTCCCGACGTCACGCGTGGTCCTCACCACGGTCTTTGGCATCCACAACTTGGGAGCCGCCTCCCTCAGGCAAGATGCCGTTGTGCCCAGAAAAAGAAAGGTGTCAGCATAGAACTCAAGGGGTCGCAGGCTACAGTGCCTCTTCTGGAAGTCCAGGACCATGGCCGCCATAGAGGACCCATTACGCGAAGCGAAGAGACGTCCCAGGCTTCTTCATGTTCACTGGCACGGGTTCTTCAAACTTGTGTCCAATAGAAGTGGCTAGTCGAACATCGAGGTTGGAGGATTGGTCGTTGATTGGGTACCAGACCCGTGTAAGAGCTGTGTTCGTCACATGGAAGGCTGGACTCGAGACCGGCGATGTCGATGTCTTCCCCGCGCTGTTCCCTGCTCTCATGCATGCGGTCAAGCAAACGAGGACGGACCTGTCACCCCGTGACTTCTCATCTTGGTCTCCACGCGCCGGCGCTACTGCGACAACCTTGATGGACCTCGGCTCCGGCCCTGCGCGGATGCCGGTGTCGTTGACGACAAGATCGAGCTGTCGATGGGTCGGCTTGCGTACGCGTGTGTGTGTGCGTTCGGTAGCACCTCAAGGTGTACTGGAGGTCCGAGATCTCGCTGCCATCGTGGTAGTTGCGGCTGCAGGCTGGTGCCACGGGCATCACCCCAGACCCACAGCAACGCTTGCCGGTGGGCACCCAGCGCTCGATTACCTACCAGTGTGACCGGAACGTGGGGCTCGTGTTGTGGAACCCACAGACCCGCCAACTCAAATCCGACCTCACTCGTCCACCTGTGGTGCTGTGCTACTATGCAGAGCATCTTGTGTCCGGATCTGGATGTGACGGCCGGCAAGAGTGAGGGGGAGAAGTTCACCGTGCCAAGCAGGATGCACGAACGACCTTCCAGAAGGATGCTACCGTACAGTACGGAAGGAATCGGCACTTGGTGAGTGGTACCGCGACTAGGGACGAACTGCCTGAGTACCAAGGACGAACCAGAGGCAGGCAGATGCGCAGGGAGATCCACAGATCTGTGACCGCGTCAACCCTGTTCAGATTGAGCCAGTCGGGCTCTCTGAAACCACTTCGGGCGTCAAGCTATTCCTGGCACAGCCCTGGACCAAGCCGAACCAAGTTGCAGTCTTGACGACAGCACTGCCCAGATATGGACTCGCCTGTACCCAAACAGGTTCGATCCGGCCCTTGTTCTCCGCGTCGACTGGGCCTCGGCACGGAGATCACTCACATAGTCGGGCCTGTCGGACAGGGAGGGCGGGCCAGGAACAGCGTCCAATGTGACCAACTCCGCAATGTCGTCCGGCCAGGGCAAAGCGACTATTGACAATACCAGATCAGCAGATCGAGTGGAGCCGGGCGGCTGTCACAAAACCCCAACATCGCCGTTACATCTTCTCTGGCACTTCCCCTTGGCAATTTTAAGCCTCACCCAATGGCAACCTGGGATGTCCTGGACACACTTCCAAAAGGGGCAGGCGACCTGCCTTTGCACACCTTGAGCATCCCTACCTAGCCTCGCCCGAGACCCGGGTTGATGGGATTTACCGCTGTGGGGAGCGTCATGGGGCTCCACTTCGCATCTTGGGAATATTCCGAATCTCACTGTGGTGGGGCAGGCCGCGAAGAATGTCAGAAAGCCCAGACACATAAAGGGCTCGCTCCACTTCATCCGGAGTCTTGAGCAGCTCACGGCCTCTGGGCGATCATTACCGTCAAGCTCAGCAAATCCCAGCAAGCGGCTGACTGCCCGGTGCCTGAGTACCTATCGCGAGGACTCCTGCTGACAGTTGGACTACACTCTCTTGTCCGTCCCATCTCTCAGGACTACAGTCATCATGAGGGCCTCAGCCGTGCTCACCGCCGTCGCCTCGGCTAGGCTGGCGGCCTCCGCCGTCCTGCCCCGTACGGAAGTCCCGGCAGAAGGTGTCCCCATCACCGAGCTCGACCAATACCCTGACTTGCTCACCTCAACCGAGGCCCCTGCCGACGTAAGTCTCGCCGCGGCTGTCTACGCGGGCACATCCAACGAGCTCGTTGATGGCACGCCCTGCCGTGCCGTCACTGTCATTTGTACGTGAAACCCTGGCGCTCCCACGGGGTCTTGTTCCTTCTCTGGAAACAATAACCGAGAACCCATTACTTCGTCATCCATGACAAGTGTCTAACATACCACAGATGCTCGAGGAACGACACAGAGCGGCAACATCGGCGCCGCCGGCGACGTAGGCCCCTTGACGTTCAACAACCTCTCGTCCATCGTCGGCGCGAGCAACCTCGCCGTCCAGGGCGTGGACTACGCTGCCGACATCTTTGGGTTCCTGGCGGGTGGCGACGCGACGGGCAGCCAGCTGATGGCGAACCTGACCGTCAGGGTAAGTCTCCCGTTCCTGAGCTTCAACCTTGGCCAAGAGGGATTTTCCTGACTAAGCCGGCGAAACAGGCAAGCACACAGTGCCCCAACACCAAGATCGTGCTGTCTGGCTACAGCCAGGGCGGCCAGCTCGTCCACAACGCCGCGAACCTCCTGAAGTCGAACACGGCTGTTGTCAACAAGGTTGCTGCTGGTAAGTTTCCATTGCCTCCTCGCGCTCGCTCATCTCCGGTCGCTAACCACACGATGTTTGGTTCAGTCCTGATCTACGGCGACCCGAATGACGGTGACCCAGTAGGATCCATTCCCAGCTCCAAGGTTAAGATTATCTGCCATGACGGGGACAACATTTGCGAGGGTGGAATACTGGTACTCCCGCCGCACACGAACTACCAGATCAATGCGAATGAGGGGGCGCAGTTCATAGCTTCAAAGGTCTAGCCACCGCACTCAGTATTGTTGTAAATACAGTTAATCATTAAGGAATTAATGTGAAAACAATGTCCATCTAATACAACACGCCCAGGCAGTGCTTCCTAACGCCTCCCTATCTGAAAATAAGTGGTACAAGAAAAAGCGGCTTTTGATACATCAAGAGAAGCAGATGCGTAATATATACTTGAACTCTTCTGGCCAATCATGGACGGCCGTAAAGAGAAACACCCGAAGATTTTATACACCACTGTCAATCTGCTCAGGAATATCCGTGGCCGTGAACGCGCTCCAGTCCCTGCACGTCTGCGCGACCTTCTGCGGGATGGGAAGCTGCTTGACCTTGTCCGGCTGCACGAGGAACTGTAGGAAGAAGCCGGCGGACGCGTGCCATGCGATGTGGCAGCTGCGGTCTGGTTAGCTGGGTGCTCACTTGCGCTCGGGGTGGTGGTAACAAAGGAAGAGTGATGTCTCTCAGACAGATAGGGACAGGTACTCACTGGAATGGCCAGACTCCTGCGTGGTCGGGGTCGAACTGCACCACAATGTATCCACCGTTCGCTCGGACTTGCTGGACGTCACGGCGCTGAGGGTTGTCCGGGTTCGTGATGACGCCGTTCCATGTTCCTGTACCCTCAGCTAGGACGTACATGTTGAAGCCGTGAAGATGGATAGGGTGGCTGTGGAGTGATGTTAGCCTTGACTGGGGACTGGGGATTGGATGATGGAGATGGGCGAAGGGGGCAAGCCGGGGATAACTTACGCGGCAGGAGTGTCATTCTGGACAATGATCCTCACGCTCGAGTTGGTGCCGACATTCCGGATATTCGCCTCGACGGGGAACGTCAGATTGCCGGCGTTTGCCATCAACAAAGGCGGGGCATTGTAGTCGACGCGGCTGCTGACGCCGTCAAAGCTCCAAAGAGTGTTTCCCGTTGCGTTCTGGAACAGCTTCACACCAAAGGTGTTCGTGACGGAAGGCGTGGGTACCTTCATCTTGTACATGGGGGTCGTGATAGCCAAGTCGTCATTGGCACAGGTTCCGGGGTCAGGAATGTTCCAGGCCTGCGATGCCGGCTGCTTGGTGGTGTCTGCCTGGTCGTAATAGATCGCAGCGATAGCGTTGGGCTGGTTCGTCAGGGAGCAGGAGGTCATGTTTGAACGCATCCAGAACGCCGACTTCGAGTTGCCTGCGTTCGCAGTGACGAGGACGTCGGTACGCTGGCCGATCCCGAGGGTGACCACCCTGGTGGAATACGGGTTAACCTCCACGAAGTCGTTGGCTATGACGGTCATGTTGTGACCATCGATAGAGAAGCGCTGGACACCCTCGGACCCGCTGTTGATGAGGCGAAGACGATGGGTCTTTCCGGTAGTGAACTTGAACTTGCTGATTCCGGCGTTGTTGGTGCACTTGGAAGTATCTCCTTGTGCGACCTTCGTGCAGTCGAAGTTCATCTTTCCGTTGATCAGGTTGTTGTCAGAGAAAACTGGCGGCTGATTCGGCGCCATCGTTTGCTCCACCAATTTCAAGTAGTTCGGGTGGTACCAGTCAGAGAGCATGACTGGGCCGAGGTCGATGTCATGGTTCTTCTGGTTAGGTCCGTAAATGATCATTGGACCGACAACACCGCCAGAGTATTGTGCACTGTAGTGAGAATGGTACCAAGTAGTTCCGTAGAGCTCAGCCTTGAACTGATAGGTGTAGCTCTTTCCTGGTGGGATAGGACATTGATCAACACCGGGAACACCGTCCTCCCATGGCGTTGCGGTCTGAAGGAAACCATGCCAGTGCAGAGCTGTTCCCTCAGCCTCACCTATGGAGTCCTTGGTGATGTTGTTGTGGACGGTGACTTGGATGGTATCTCCCCAGTTGGCCTCAATCTGAGGCCCGGGGAATTGCCCATTGACAAGCAGAACAGGCTTCTGATATCCATCAGGAGCAAGCATCCCTCGACTGATAGTGAAGTCATACGAGCGAATTATACCGGTGTTTGGAGATTGAGTGTACGGGCTGGTGTTTGTTGGCGTTCTGGTTCCCCAGGGAAACCCATTGGGTAGAGGATTATTTGTCAGGAAAAGTGGAAACAAGACTGCCTGCAAAGTACCAAACAGTGATCTTCCATTGGTGGCGGACTGAGCCAGAGCTGCTGTCACGCCGAAGATCCAGCCGAGGGTATTACTGATAATCCCTTTGACGCCCCCAAAGATGCTGTCGAAAAGACCCATGTTGAGTGACAGCCAGTCTCAACGGCTATGTTGAAGTGAGTGTATCTCGGTAATTATAGTGAGTGTAGAAAACGAATGAGAGACAAATGAATGGATGAGAGAAAGAATGATAGATGATGCCCGGTGATCCAAGACAATGAAGACGCGGAAGGCGGACAGTCTTATATACGCATTGGCATACATCATGGCCATGCAACTGCTGGCGGTCCATCATGTCCATCCTGCTCGTGTACAACACCAACAGCGCCCATACGAAGAAGTGTAGTCCCACCTGGTCGGTGCCATGGCTTGCGGCTAAGCTGTTTCCTTTTCGGCCGGTGCTATAGAGCTACTGCAGGACCCGAGCGTGTGGAAGTCAGCTAGAGGCAGAAGAGTCTAGTGAGTGCATGGTAGGAAAGGAGAATACGTGAGGGTCAGCACTTGGGCGAAGTCAAATCAACGGCGCTTTGAGCGCCCACTGGTGATCTCAATCTTTCGATGTGGCACCGGGACAAGAACTGTCACTCGGGACAAGCAATGCGCGGGAAGCAAAGCCAAGACTGTGAAGCCAAGACTGCAAAGTCAAGACTGTACGACGGCGTCGCACGAGGGCCACGGCATGTCGCGAGCCGGGTAGTCGGAGGCTCCTCGAGGTAGGACGGCTCAGAATTAACCAAGCAGCCCAGACCAGACCCTTGGTACACGCAGGTGGCCATCGCTAGACCCGTCCTTGCACCGGCTGATCGGGACTAGTCAGGGGACTTTCCCCGATATCCAGGTCGAGAGGCCCGTGGATCTGGCGCCAACGGAGCCGAAGCGTGGTTGAAAAGCATGGGCTTTGTTCAGCCGCTTGAAACACGCTGTCAAAGAAACAACATTGACCTAGCACCCAAGATAGCCTACCGCCACGGCGCCGGCCAAGGCCACCAGGCCAACTTTCATCCGAGGGTCGCATCCCGGACGGGATGTGGGCCAGCTCGTCCCAAAGTTCGGATCATGGTGCATCAAGACCTCGTAAACTATAGGTGCAGGCAGCCGGCCCCGGGTTCCACAACCTACCCCCCATGAACAGCCTGGAAAGAGGTGAGGCGCCATATTGAGAATGACTGCGGAGAACCAGGAATCAAATGCCCCTTTCCTTGAATATCAACACATTGAAATGAGTGTCAATAGTGATATGCAGTATCCGTCAAGTGGTTGTATAAGACGCGCAGCTGAGCCGCTTGTACATGAAGTTGATCTTCCCGAGTGGCGTCCTGCTGAAGGCACCGTGAGAAGATAGCGCACATCAACTAGGAGCGACCCTGTAGGCAAACAGCTTTCCCTGTGTGACCGTACGAGATGTTTCTATTATCAGAATTGTTGCTACCGCTGGTATGAGCATACCCAAATGTTGGGATGGTCTAGTCGGTCGATCTTAGTGGTGTCGGGGCACCCGCAAGACGGTTGAAATGGGTTGAACCATCGCTCAGAAAGGCGGCAGGCGGCAAACGCTTGACCGTGCTCAAGGGACAAGACAATACGGCGCAGCGTTGCGTGAGCTTGGACCACGAGGTCTGAGAGCTATTAGGACCAGGCATCCGGCAACTCAGAGGCGGCTCACCCGGTCCACACGAGAACGTAGCTGCAAAGCAAGAAGATGGCGCCCTTTTTCAGAGTGAAGGATCCATGTGCGCCAGATAGCGCGGGACTATTTGAGAATAAGAAGCGTGGCCAAACACCGAGACTAAGACTGCGGCATTGTCCGTGCTTTCGAGGGCACCCAGGCACACGTCCCGTCTAAACCACTCGATCTCGGGGCGGCCTTGCAAGCGTTGTACTTACCACGCCTGCTCGTCGGCTGTAGCATGTGCCGTTCCTGGCTCCTTATATCTTTCCATGCTGCTGACTTCAAAACAGCGTTGTAGCCGGGTTCGCGACGTGGGCTAAGAGATGCAGGGCCCAGTGCCGCACCGCAATAGCTGCTTGCAAGAGATAGGGGCGGAAGGGTTTCCTTAAAACGCCGCCTGCTGCACTGTGGGCATTCCGGGATATGTTAAACCCATACAGTGCCTGGTATGCTCCGGCACAACATGGGACTTGGGAATTATCAGCCCGCATCGTTGATTCGCCCAATGTCGCAGCCTTTCTAGCCAGGGGTATCGAAGGCTCACTCTTGTCTTTCTATCTTGCTCCCGTTGAAATTGGTCACCGGTATCTGTGGGCATCACATTCAAGGCGGGCAGCCTGACGGAAATGAGTTGTTATTGTCGTCCAGAGAAGTCTGTGGAGTACACCCATGCCCAAACGCCACCTTAATTTCATGGAATACACTGTCTGCTTCGTACAATGCCCGAAAGACACGCCCCAGTGTGGGTCCGGCCGTCGAGTCTGTAGCGGCTTCTCTTTCCAGTCTTATTGTTTGCGCGCTGGGAAGGGCGCTCGGTGGGATGCGGCCATGATGATCGGACTTCTTCGCGAGTTCCAGTAGGCTTGCTGGACGATGGGAGATGCGTCGGAGCGGATGACACTGCCAATTGACATGAAGAAGCTGCGAGAAGTCGTGCGATGAGCCATTGTTCCTCGGTTCTGCAACGCTGGGCACATGTATAACTCACCCGAAGGTAGCTCCTGATGCTCCCATGTACTGACCCAATGTCCTCATAATGCCGTTGGGTCCTGCTCCATATCGAAAGATGCTCACAGTTCCTGGGGCGTGGTCAGGATGTTGGCCCAAAGAGGGGAGGGGAGACCTATCGTCGTACCGTAGATGAAGCCGATGATGACGCCGACGGCTGTTGAGCTGCGTCAGATCCAATGCTTCGACGGCTTGGGGGCCTTACGGCCGCTGAGCAATTAGAAACCTACTGCCGCCCATCATGGCACCCATCTTCACTGTTGCGCCAGGGCTGGTTAGCACGGTAGACCAAGCATGCTGAAAGGTGAAGGGCCAATGGCGAAAGGTTCGGGGAGCACATACTCTTGTCCACGTTGGACGGGCCAGCGTGGGCCGTGTTGACCGGTACAGGCATGTTGCGATAGGTGTTGGAGCCGAATGTCCAAGTCGAATGGCGTGCCGGATCGTTCTGGAGGAGACAGCACTCAAATCAGAACTTCGTTATCCAAACAAAAGCTCCCACTGTCGCACAGCAGTCGGGTGACGAAAACACTCCACCTATTTGGCGCCCATCTACTGTTTCTGCCGTACAGTTTCCCCACTTGGCAGAGCTCCTCCTCCGACCGTCCACCGTTAGTGGTTAGCGCAGCTCAAAACCTCGGGAGCGCGGGCCAGCTCCTCCACTGAACTGCTCCTCGACTGGGCCAGGTGGGCGGCAAGGGTCACGTGCCTGACCAATTCTGGTGCATGTACTGCTCGGTTTGCTGTTCCTGTTTAGTGAGCAAAAAATGTACGAAGCCACACCCTCACTGCTGCAGCTAATGGGAGAAGGATTTGACTTCATTCTTGGGTGTCTCCTCGATCAGAATTCAGAAAGATGGGATGTAGACTGTTGTTGCATTGGTCATTTGAGTGCGAGAGCTGTTCTGGGCGTACTTGGGTAGCGAGACACCCCTGTCCGCTCTCTACCCGTGAAGACAGCACGGTACCTAGGTATCCGTTGTCTACAGCAGGGCGGCGCTAAGCGCCAAGCGAGTCTACCAAACAGGAGACTGGCCCAGAGGCTGGACTTTGTTCGCTCTAGTCCACTGGCGTAGAGGCTGAATCCTGATCCTGACCTTTGGAAATCATCGACTTGTCGCCATCAACACCGGCCACCTGCGCCCCCTCCCAATCGCTGAGTACGTCTGGCTGCCCTCTCCTGACTTGTCCGGCCCCGTCATCGTCGCCGTCGACGTGTCTACAATCCACTCTCATCTGTCTCGGGCCCGGCTGGCCTTGCGCCTGCACCAACTCGTGCCGATGACCTCGGGGCTAACATCTCCACTTTGACGACATTAGCAATCTACCGAGCCATTTCATCCCCTCGAGGCTCCTGCCCATCACCACGAGCGATCTGCACTACGCGAATGACATCCAGGCTTGACACCAACAGGCCCCGACCAGCATCTCGCTGAGCTTCTCGCCCCGTACGCCAGCGGCCGCGACCCATACATGGTGGTGTCAGATTGGGGCCAGTCCACGCACCCGCCGCGCCAGGGAATACGCATATTGCGACGCCTGCATCCGTCCATTCCTATCTCCTTACCGAACACCCAGACCAGTCCTTCCTCATGACTGCCGTTGCCAGCCCGCCCAGTTTCTCAAACATCAACCGGCCGGCATGGGGGATTAATGGTGGCGGTGGCCAGTCCCTGAACTCGATGAACTCCGAAGACGTTAGAGGCGTCTTGATGCCTCGGAAGTCGATTCCTCGCAGCAACTCATCCTCGTCCGTATCATCCAGCGCATCCAACTCTTCCACGTCAACCGCCGTCAGCACAAATGGTCAGCCCAACGGCGTCGCGCACTCGCCAGCCGGCGATCTAGGTGGCTGGCCTAACACAGCACCACGCAAGAGACCTCAAGGGAAAGGGCAGTGGAACGGTCCCAGGCTAGAAGGAACAGAACTCGGCAGGATGCCACAGGGCCGTCCACAGATGGCCAATGGTCTGAATGGGGCCGCACCAATGTCTCCATCCCCCCTGCTACAGTCTCCTGGACAGCTCGCTCCTCAGAGACCGCTCACAGACACGATACCCGGCGGGCAGCCTGTGCTCTATCTACTGTCTCTCAATGGTACATTCGAGCGAAAGACGATCCAAGTCCCTTTCTACCCCGAGACCTTGCGCGTCGGGCGGCAAACAAATAACAAAACGGTTCCAACCCCTCTGAATGGGTTCTTCGACAGTAAGGTGCTCTCGAGACAACATGCTGAGATATGGGCAGACAGGCAGGGGAAGATCTGGATCCGCGACGTCAAGTCGTCAAATGGTACTTTTGTGAACGGAACACGGCTGTCACCCGAAAATCGCGAATCGGAGCCTCATGAGCTCCAGTCCTCTGACCATCTGGAGCTCGGAATCGACATTGTGAGCGAAGACCAGAAGTCTGTGGTGCATCATAAAGTAGCGGCCAAGGTGGAACATGCCGGGTTCCTCAATCCGTCGAACAACCTCCTGGACATGAACTTTGGGGATCTCGACCCGGCGAATGGGGGAATGATGATGCCCCAACCAGGACTGCCATTTCGGAACAGGACCACCAGTCAAGCTTCAGCAGGAACAAACGGACGAATGGCTGGAGGTGCACATATGATGAACGCCCAGTCTGCCGGAGTGGCGTTCAATAATCGCACATTTATGAATAACAGCTTTTCAACAGAGCTTATTGTAAAGAAGTTGAGGGTAAGTCTTTCAATATGGGATATACCTCGTCACCGCAGTGACTAACGTGCTACAGAACGAGATGCGAAATGCACGGCAACAGGCCCAAGACTTGTCTCGTACCAGCAAGTTCTTGGACGCACTATTGTCCAATGAGGATGTCAAAAACCAGGAGAAACCCGAATTGCCAGAGCCTCCCAAGCCGCCAGTGGTTAATGGAAACGCGCACTCGTTCCGCTCTGATGGGAAGACGAGGTTTTCTGACCCTCCGGCGCCCCCTCCACAACAGCCTCTCCCCGAGAAACCTGACGTCGCAAGATCCCAAGGCGATGTGCCATCCTTGAAACGCGCAACAACCGAGCGACCGAAATCAGGCCCATCGAATCCATCACCTATTCGCCAAGATAATCTGAGCCAGATAATACAGTTGACAGAGGCACTTAACAGTGCCAAACGAGAAATCGACACACAGACATCAAAAATGAGAGATCTCGAAGACATGTTGCAGAGAGAGAGGCAAGCGCGCGAGGCCGCAGAGGACCTTGCTAAGCGACTAGAAGACGATGCCCACTCACGTATGAACGGATCTGCGAAGCCACAGATCGAGGACTCCACATTGGCGGAAGCTTTCGAGCCTCCTGCGGAGCACACGGGTGACGATAATATACAAGTCGAGGAAGCCCAGACGACGATACAACCTGAGGCCAGTGAAGACAAAACGACTTTGCTGCAGTCACAAATCGACAACATGTTGTCAGAGATGAAAGGGTTGCGAGAGCAGGTCGACAGCTACAAGAAGCAGGCAGAACAGGCTACATCGGAACGGGATGCGGACCGCAAGACATTGGCTGAGATGGTTCAGCAGATCCGTCAGCGGGACGAGGAGGCCGCGGCTCTGAAGGCCGCAGCTCGAGCCCGGACACGGTCGAAATCCAACGGAAGGGAACGTAGCGCGACTGTCACAGCGAGAGAACCGAGCAGAGGTCGATCCGTTGCCAACCGTGCCGACGGGGCACTAGAGTCTCTCGCAAGCATTGACGAAGACACGTTGGACGACAAGCCGACGCTGTCCAGAGCAAACACTATCACGCCGACGCCGAGGTCGCCGTCGAAACGCGCCGTTTCGGACCAGGCCATCTTGGAAACCATTCCGTACGCCTCAATGATGGGTGTCGTGTTGCTGGGCATGGGTCTCATGGCCTACATGAACGGGTGGCAGCCACAACCTCGCATCGATCGGTGAGGTCGGGCGTGCGTCGCCGACCTTGCTCCTGGACTTAGCGTTGGCATTATCAAACACGTTCTCGTTTCTTATACCCTTCATACCATTTACGACGCTACAACGACCATCACACCTTTTCTTTGTTTACCTCTTGGCTCACGAGCTTCCTTGCTGCTGCAGATAATCAACACTTGGACTGCTGCTTGCGGGCCAGGACACTCGACCTATCGTTCAGCCTGTATTATTGAGAAACAGCATGGCATTGGGAACCATTACAATGTGGCCCCTTGAGCGGCTCAGCAACGGCAATCATTGAGCTAGACCTTTTTTTGTGGTGCATTGTGGCCAATCTCAGTCGAGGTTGATGAGTGTGTTCGGCCATAACTTTTCTTCCGTCTTTCGTTCTCTCTCCGCGGCGAAGCGACTCCAGCAGGTTCTCTTGATGTACAAGTTTTGGCTCTCAAGGCAGGGTCGGGTATTGCCTGGAAGGCTATGAAAAAGGGACAAATGGGGCATGCAATGAGTGAAATGAGAGACCTTGATTTCCATCTGTTTACTGCCAAGCTTAATAGAACTGCATGGGGTCCGGGTAGGGCATCGTTGGTATCTTCGGTCTAAATGCTTAGGTGAAAGTAAATACAAGATATGCTTTCATCCTCAACATTAGAGTTGACATTAGAGTTGAACCTCCTCTAAAACAAATGGTGGTGTGCCATCGATATCGAGCCGTGTTCCGCTTTCTACGCCATTGTCCTTCGCTAGAATTATAGGTCGGCCTTCCAAGGCCGTTCCTCCAAGACTGGC
The DNA here is from genome assembly GCA_038088505.1 of Diaporthe velutina. NCBI lineage: Eukaryota > Fungi > Ascomycota > Sordariomycetes > Diaporthales > Diaporthaceae > Diaporthe > Diaporthe velutina. Next base: position 63,779 of record JBBWSJ010000049.1, on the reverse strand, counting down.
CGCCTGTGTAGGTAAGAAGCGGACTTTAACTACCCGAATACCGCCCCGCTTTGTCAGCGGCCGGACATGACGGACGACTTCGAATGCTGTGTAGTGCCTCGAAGAGCCCAACTTGCGTCTATGGCTCCTCATGGAAGTCAAGTATTAGTGATCATCACCCCGCAAAACCCTCCTGCATCTCAACACTGAAGGATGAACGGGAGTGACGTGATCAATTCACACCCTCTTTCGAACAATGGACCGAAACTTTGACATGCCACATCGGGGCATATCTTTCAATTGGACAACGTTGAAGAGATACTTTTCTCATCCATCCGTCAGCAGTCAGCCTGCCTCGCGGTTACTCGCGCCTAGTGAACGCAACCTTGAGCTTGGCAATTATTAATGCGCACAAGAGGCTATCGAGTGTTGTACCAGCAGACATTGTATGAACGCCATCGATCACATCATTAGCAGTACGAAATGTATAAAACTAATCAGCTACGCCCAGATGACACCATGACTTCTTCTATCATCAAGATATCTTATCACCAACTCAAGAAAATCTACCGGTACAAGCCCATACCAAAGCAAATAATCGCACGCAGATCCAGACAAACAGCATGTCTCCCACACAAAAAGCCCTCATCGTGACTGAAGTCGGAAAGCCAGTCACGCTCACCCAAGACAAGGCCATCCCAGAACCCGGCCCCAAACAGATTCAGGTCAAGGTCAAGGTCGCGGGCATCAACCCACACGACCAAAAAGCCCGGGACCACGGTCTCTTCATCGCTGAAAATCTCCCTGCAATACTCACAAATGGTAAGAACAAGTCTCCTTCTTTTGCCATTCCTAAAATGTTCCGTATCACTCCAGCATTCGTGGCAGGTGGTTAACACATACTAGACGTCGTCGGCACGGTGACGAAGCTCGGCGAGGGCGTGAGCGGCGTGGCGGTCGGCGACAGGGTCGTCAGCCAGCCGGCCTTCGCCCCGGGGTCCACGCAGAACGGACTACAGGAGTACGCCGTCGCGGACGTCGGAGCCTTCGCCAAGATCCCAGCGGGCACATCCGACGACGAGGCCGCCACCCTGCCCACCAACATCATCGCGCCGCTTGTCGCCCTCTTCAAGGTGCTCGAGATCCCGGCGCCGTGGTCAGACGGGGCCAAGGGGTTCGACTACGCCGGCGCGACGCTCCTGATCGTCGGCGGCGGCTCCAACTGCGGGCGGTTCGGCGTCCAGCTGGCGAAGCTCGCGGGGATCGGCAGGATCGTGGTTGTCGGCGGCAACGAGGCCGAGCTCAAGGGCCTCGGGGCCACGCACGTGCTCGACCGCCACGGCGGGCACGACGCCGTGCTGGCGCGCATCCGTGACGTCGTAGGGGACGACCTCGTCTACGCCTACGACGCCGTGAGCCCCGTTGAGGGCCAGGTGCTGGCTCTGAATGCGCTGTCCAGCAAGAAGAAGGGCTCGCTTGCCAGGCTGGTGCCGCTCGGCCCCGTGGACGAGAGCAAGGTCGTGGGCAAGACCGCCGGCTTCGAGGTGCGCGACACGTACGGCAGCTCGCAGGCCCACCCGGAGCTGGCTGCTGGGTTCTGGGAGCGTCTCCCCGGGTTCCTTGAGGCGGGCAAGATCAAGCCGACTGCTTTTGTTGTCAAGAGGGGTCTGACACCGGAGAATGTGAACGAGGTCTTGGACGCGTACCGGGATGGGAAGCCCGTCCAGAAGACGCACATCCATATCTAGATAGTAATATCAACCGCTTGCATTATCTCGACGGTCATGGAGATGCTGCACTTGTAACGTAAAGATCCCTACAAGGGACGATATATGCACTGAGTTTATTAGAATATCCTCCCTCGCTTAACTTCCTAAAGCTTCGGCTACATTGTATTCTTTTATTATCTAGCCAACTTTTTGGTTTGGTCTATAAGCAAAATCCGGAAGCCAACCTAGGCATCAAAACCAATAACATTTGAATAGTTTCAATTGTCTACTCTTGCACTTGTTACACCATGTTTACTTGAACAGGAAGGTGCTTTGTGGTGACGTTACCATAATAGAGATGGGCCAGCATTTTGCGGTGCTTGCTAGAGCATGTCCTGGCTTACCTGGGTACCTAAGTAGGATAGGTAGATAAGCTGGTACGCGGCCTAACTCTAATCTATCTCACCGCAACCGTCGAACTCTTAGGCCGGTACCTAGAGAGTAGCTAAGTCACTTTGCCAACGCCCAGTCTCAGCAACCTCATGATAAGTCAGTTCTTTCTTTGCGTCCACTTTGAGTCATCCAAAACTATGGTATGCTAGCGTAATTGACCAACGCATAAAAGCCTCCGGGTAGCCAGATTTGTAGTGGCAATCGAGCAAATCCTTCTTACTTCACAGTCCAAGATTCGTCCACTCCACCACTACATAAAGACAGGATTTCCACAATAGCAAGCGCAACACAACGACATGACAGCAGCAGTCATGAATAATTCTGGACCTAGACCAGCTGCCAATACAGGTGCACTTAAGACGGCTATCCTCATCTTATCTGATACGCACGGAATGGCTCTGGATGAGCACCTGCCCTCCCCACGCGCAGATGTCGCTATCCACTGCGGCGATTTGACGGAGGAGTCCAAATTGGCTGAAATGCGAAAAACTCTAGGGCTCCTGAAGGAAATCGATGCACCTCTGAAACTCGTTATTGCCGGAAATCACGACTTCACTTTAGACATACCGTCCTTCAAACAGAAGGTCGAACAAGCACGGCCTCCTCTCCAGCCCGCGCTTGTGACAAAGGAGTACGGTGATTACGGTGAAGCAGAACGGCTCTTCTTAGAAGCACAAGAATACGGAATTCGACTTCTCCGGGAAGGCACTCATCGCTTCGTTCTGTCAAATGGTGCTGAATTGACGGTATACGCAAGTCCCTATACACCGTCATTGGGCGATTGGGGCTTCCAATACAAGCCGGATCAGGGACACGTGTACAACATTGAGAAGGGCACTGATATTGCCATTACGCATGGACCACCGCGAGGTGTCCTGGATCGAACCAATGGTCGCGAACGTGGAGGCTCCTCTGAGCTGTTCGCTGCTGTGGCTACATCGAGACCACGTATCCATTGTTTTGGCCACATTCACGAAGGCTAGGGCGCTAAGATGATCACATGGAGAGAAGCACAGAGCTATCAGCCCTCACATTTGACCGACATAAACAACGGCAAATCCAAAGTTCTCGAAATGCTCAACACAATCCTACCGGGAGAGTACGACACGCCCGAAAATATAGCGCTCAAGGACGCGAAACTCGTGAGGTACGGCAAGCAAAGACATTGCCACACGAGTCACTGCCAAGACGACGAGTTTCCTCTGGAGGTTGATAAGCAGACTTTGTTCGTGAATGCAGCCATTAAGGGTGGCGACGATGAGTTGCCAGTGCAGTTCCCGTGGCTTGTGACTTTAGAGCTGCCTAAATCAGAGGCGACAAAACAGTTGGCTCGAGGAAGGTATAGACAAGAACGCGGAGATTCGCAACCCCAAAAACGGAGGGTACAACCCCTAATGTACCCCCAGTATACAAACAGTAAGAATATACCCATCACAGCTTTTCAAATAAGCCTCCATACCTTCCAAGGTTAAAAAGCATCTCGCTCACTTTGAGGTACACAAAGAGTACCGGGTTAGGCCTCAAGTGGTGCTCGGCGGTATCTACCGGCACCGTCCGCCCTCGCCCCATCCAGCCCTTTTTCAACTTAATTGCCAGTTTGGAAGGAAGAGGATAAGGCTTGAGTTAAAAAGGGCTAGCTAGGGGGAGGTTATTTGAGTGTTAGGTGTGGTGTTTGTATACTAGGGGGTACATCAGGGGTTGTACCCTCCGTTTTTGGGGTTGCGAATCTCCGCGTTCATAGACAAAGTCCCGGCCAAGTGAATTGGAAGAGAAATTGAACCTTCGAGTGGGCTTGGTGTTAGACTTCAGAAAATAGGCCTGCCCCTGAACAGCTAAAGGATGCCGCCCCAGGGTGTAGCGAAGTGCAGGACTCTGCCTTTATATGTCGGAAAGCGACCACATCTTATTCAAACAAGTACATGATCATACTAAATTACAATCAGCAAGCTGTCCTCAGCAAGATTCTTCTTTATTTCTTTAAGCATGTACTAGTTGTTGGCGTAAGTTTTCTGTCTCAAGAATTTTCCTGGGGCACAAAGTGTTGTATCTTTTGTCCCGTGGTTACATGGACTATTTGTATTCTTTGCAACTCCTCTACTAAGCTGGCGTTGGCCAAGAGAAGAGGAGGGCAATAGTAAAGGCAATCCACTGGATTCAAGATTCTTATATTACAACATTAAGAGCTGTGAACGTATTTTAGGTGTGTTTTCCAATGGTAAGCGCCTAAAGAAAAATGCACCCAGAACTGGCCGCATTCACGGGCCTGAAGTTCTTTTACATCGCTTTTTTGGTGCCCCATGGCTTCAGCCACACTGTAATATTTTAATCAACTATTTGTCTACAACACCAAGTCTGTTTTCTTCTACCAAAATATCCCCTTGACCAAGGCTATCACGCGCCAGAGCCACAGTGGCGCTTATAGGTGCAAGTGGAGCACTTGACGCGGTGAGGTCCAATACTCGAGCAACAACATAATCTCCCCCATCAGTTGTGCGGAGGTGGGTGGTATCCCCTGAGCTTGCTCAAAGGGACTATAGTCCTGTCGGACTTCTCTATAGAAAGGCTGAGATACCACATCAGACCGTGCGTACCAAGTTCCAATATCGTTATAGCTGGTCCTTCATATAATAGTCCACTGGCAGTGTACACAATTTCATCCAACAACGAAGTTTGAAAAAGGTGAGCCATGTGCCGTCTCGTCCTTCGTTACACATTGGATAATCTCCAATCAGTATCCTGTGGAAATTGGAAACAATTTACATCAGTAGCACCAGAATCCTTCTCCCTCTTCGAGAGTTGAAGGAAGGCAGAAAGTAAGTCACACTCAATTAATAAAGTTACTTTGCCTCTGGATTCTCACCTTTGGTATTGACATGGATGTTGTCTTTATAATACAACCCCTTGGGAGTACAAATATCCCTTTACCAGCCTCTGATTACCCGAGAGATTTCAGGGGCAATGGCAGAACCATAAGTACTGACTGGTTTACGGTCTGCTCATCTCCCTGGTCCTTTGGACTCTACATGTATTTCGTCTTACGTCGGATGAAGTTGCCCCAGGAGGAGGACATACGCCAGCCCACTGCTGTCTCGCCGGGTGGATGTTAAGTCGTAATTAACCTGGTTACGTTATCTCCGGTGATTCGACCAATGCCACTTACAGTGATCGTGCATTGTCATTTATTTTGCATAGAGGCTGAATGAAGCCCGCCTGTCCAATCAGGCACGATCAAACGGCACAGCTTGGGAAGCACCAAGCCAGTGAATGGAAAGAGACACGTCTGGGTTGAATTTGTGTTCGTCAGCGAAAGCATCTGGTACGAGCATAGAGCCGACAGCGATCTTTCAATGAGGCCGATGGACTTTTTAAGGTGACCCAGAACTTGCACAGCAGGCACAGCAGGATATGAGGCCGCCTGCTGAGTATCGTCGCGGCGGCCAGCGGCCAGTGTGGCCACTTCAGAGGCTCCGTGGCCTGCTCATCGGTTGGAGCACTGCGCAACTGACTACATTGCCCGGGCGATCGAGTTCCACGCTGCCAAGGCTCCAAACATTCACAGACCGTCATGAGCGCGTCGCCGAGAGGCTTGCAGGATTAGGATGAGATGTCTTGGACGAATGTGAACCTTTTGAAAGTTGGATTTTTACGTCTAGAGACTCGGGATTCGGCCATCGCCGTCTCAATCCCTATACCGTCGGGGCGGTGAGGTATTCTGGATCCGTCCTCGCCGCCAAAAGCATGTATGCAGCATGAGGGACTAATGTCGTCAAGGCGGCTGGATTCATGTATGCAGGTCTCATGGCTCAGGCATTTGGACCCGAATCTAGCAGGCAACGGTTGTGTTGCATTGAAGAAGAGAACGGAATCTGAGCCGCAGCCGTTGTCAAACAAGCAGGCCAGCGTCGCAGACAGATGGACCCTGCAAGAATCACCCGTAGAAAGCGTCTGATCATGTAAGGGCTTGTCTGATGATGAGAAACAAGACTTTCGTTTCACGAGCTTGGCGTTCGTCCCACTTAGGAGGAGGGGAAAAAAGCAAGACGGCAGGGAGAAACAGTCAGTGCGAAGCGCAACGTGGAGATTCGCCCGGCATGTCTGCATGCGACAATGCCCCGGGCATTGGATGTGAAATTTGGAAAGGCAGCAGATTGATTGGCATGGGGTTGACTTGTTTGATATTTGGAAATTGTACGCGGGGTATTTCCCACGTACTCGAGGCTGAACTCGTGGGGATCAGTCGAAAGCGACGGCTAGCTAGGTATTGCGGGCTGACTGTGAGCGAGTTGCGAAAGAAGGATAATTCAACCATTAATTGACGCAGCACCTTGCGGGTGGAGAGACAGATAGGGACCCCTAATAAGTTTCTGGCCGGCGATGGTGTCTGTGTACGGTGTCGTGAAACTGTCCAACTCCATGGCCCGGCCCCTGAATGGCGGGTGGGCTTGCCGCATCGGATCCCAAAGCGCTGGCCGTACACGTCGTGCTCCTCCTCATGGCTCACCTCGGGCCAACCTTGAAACAGCAGCCAGCTGGACGCACACACAGCAATCGCCTCGAAAACCGAAAAGCAATCGTGTGTGCATTAGTTGCACAGCATCGCACGATGTGTGCCGAGCTGTGCAGGCTGCGGGCCTGAGCAAGGTGCTGTGCGAGGCGGTCTGCAGCCCAGGTAAATGCCGAAAGGATACATCAGCTGAATCCCACGCGGTTCAGCACGGGTCCATGCAGCCAGCCAATTGCCGCCGAGGCTGCGGTGATGACCACTGATGAATCTTGAAATTACCTCTCATACTTTTAAGCAGTGGTCGGCTCGATTAAAGCACCAGGAGACTACACAGCAGGAAAGTGGGTGGAAAATGGCTTGACTCGTTGCAAGGGACGTGGCCTGCGGGGATGATCAGCACTTGACAACGGTGCTCAAAGGTAACATCAAGCCCATGACCTGGGAGATGCTGGGGTTCCCCGATATGAACCATGATTGATCGAGCGATCGGGCTGGGCCGACGAGGCAAGTCTCAGGTAGCCAGCCATGCGTGTGATGGATGATTGTCGCTCGTCGCGCTTGCACTTGCTCAGCCCCAAACTGCCATCCATCATCACCAGTGTCGACACCTCCCTCAACCAACAGGCTGCAGGTCAGGAACCACCGGCGGTCAGCACGTGTGGCCACGGTCTTTTCCCGAGATGCATCTTGCGGTCTGCCGCGTCTCTCCACAAGTCCAGGGCTGAAGGCCAGGAGCAGAAGCAGAAGCAGGGGCGAGCGGATGGGCACAGGACATGAGTTGCGCGATCCCTCCAGCCCTCGTGGTTCGGGTGCCACTTTGGACAGGGGGTGAGAAACCGCAAATGCTCCACTGGCTCCCCATCCGCCCTCTCTCCTTCCCTTTTTCCCTTTTCCCCTTCTCCCGTTTTGACTGACAGCCTGCCATCGCGTCACTGCGCACCTCCACAGTCCGTGCAAAGGAGTAAAAGCTAGGCCCAACCGGGACGGGGCTGCTCCCGATCGGGCCTAGCCAGGAACAGGAAATTACAGATGCAGGAACAGAGGTGCAATTCGGCGGATCTCGTGCAGAAGTGCAATCCTATTTTCCACTCCCGCGCAGCCCCAACTCCTCATCCGGCTCAGCCCTCCAAGCCAGGCTGCTAGGCTCGCCGACCATTGCTGGCCAGCTGCGACCACAAAGAAGCAAAAGTAGAAACGGCTGACGATGATCAAAATTAGGCACGCGCAGACGGGCAAATGACAATAACACTCGGGCAGAGAACAATGGTGGGTTGGCGTCCACCGAGCATCTAGACTGCCTGGGTACCCGCAGTGCCTAGTAGCACTAACGGCCACCCGACTGTGCCCGCGAAACATCAACTTCAGCGCCGGCCATAGACCGTCTGTCGTCTGTCTGCTGCTGCTGACGCTTAGAAACACTCCCCGGATCATATATCAGAGATACAGGCCACACAATCATCACGCGACATGTCTCTCTGCTGGCTCCAGTGCCCGCTGGCTGGGTTTGGCCAGCACCCAGAGGGCGAAACTGTCTGCGCGGCACCACGACCATGGAACCTGGGAAATTGTACCTGTAATTTCCCGTTGTGCTGGCGCGGTTGGGATCATGCACGTCGACAATACCTTCGCTCTTGGCGTGACCAAGAGGATGAGCCCGGTACCCACGACTTTGTGCCGCCCGCCCTGCCAGCTGCCCGCCTTCTTTGTAACACGGCAAGGACAGGGTTCCCTGGACCCTCTCTCACTCACTCACTCTCTTTCTTCTCTCTCTCAATCTACCACCCCGGCCGTCACCGGGCCATTGATCCAAAGGCCTATGGGTCTTGGCAGGCGCCGGTTGTGCCTCTCCTTCTGCCAATTGGTGTGGTCCGGCGCTAGAGGTTCCTTCCTCCCAGACAACGGGCACAGGTACAAGGGACTACGTACCGTGTTTTCGTCCCAACGTCCTGGCTTGCTTCACTCTTTTTAATTTCGTCTGTGTGTCACCCAAACTCCCCTGGCATGCATTTTCCCTCCTCTCTTGACTCTCTCCAGAAAACCCTCGCTCTTGACCTCCGCTCCACCGCTGCCATATTCCCTCACCCACGGACTTCGTTGGCAAAGTCTGCTTACCCCGTCTTACGATACCAGTGTTTGAGATAGAACCAGGTTCTGCGCACAATCACACAAGCCAGCTCGGCATTCGATATCACGCTCACTTGCACCCTCTGCTGCATATAACCACTTCGCAAACCTTGTTGCGCCCCTCCGTCCAAGCCAGAACTCGATCCATTCGTTTTCCGGAAAATCGAATCGTACATCGCCAGCCGAGACTGCACAACTTCAGGCCCGAGACAAAGAGGCATACGTTCAACAGAGCACAGTATTCAACAGTGTTCTACCTTTGCGCGAATACAACAACACCGTCGTTATCTGGACCCACCGCTCAGGAGCGCAAAAAGAAGGCCGAAGACGATCTCTTGGCGACATCCACTTCACGGGCTTACAAGACGACAGCCGCCAACGCGATAACGCTACATCACTTCACCGTGGATTCATTCGCGATATATTGCACCTCGAATTCGTCACCATGCAGTTGACCAGCATTTTGTCCGTGGCTATTCTGCCCCTCCTCGCCTTTGCGCAGGACACCACCTCAGGGACAACAACCCTCACGCAAACATCGACGATGACAAAGACTGTCACCCTGGCCAGCAACACTGTTACGATGACCGCTACGAACAACGCGACCAGCGAGTCTACCAGCGCGCCTACCAGCGTTACTCGTACGTCCAGCAGGGCGACGGCGACGCCCTCCTCCACGGCCTCTTCAGAGACTCCCGGCGTCAACGGCCTTGGCAACGGCGCCGCGTCACTCGGCTCCTCACATGTGGCTATTGCTGGGGTGGCAGGCATGCTTGTCGTCGCGTTGATGTAAAGAAGCGTGGAGCCCAGTACTCGGCCAAGTCGAGTTGCTTCCTTTCTTCCTTTGGAGCAGGGCTACACCAGACCATGTTTTAACCTTCACACTTCTATCACTACTGCAAAGCCCGAACTCTTCGATGCGAGCATCACTCCTGGCCATTTTCTTTGTCGGTACGACGCAGCAGTTCACAGTACTCACTGAGCGAATCAATGAACGACTGGAAGGAAACGACCACGACATTACGCAGACGCTGAGCGCCTGGCTGCACTCGGATCCGGCATTCAAGACCACAACCCAAAATGGCATCACCAACACTACGAAAAAGCATTTTGCATAATCGGAGTTGAGAGAGTTTGGTGGATTGGCGATTTGGCGGTGGCATCTTCACAAAAAGCTTCTCACGGACTCAACTACTACTTCTCTTCGTCCTCCCAGCGACATACCGAAATGTACCCTCGCCTCGGCTATCCAGTTGACCTGCACCTAGAGCGCATCGATTGCGCCTTCAACGGATGGGGCTACGCCCTCTCCCTCCCAGTACTTTCGGGTACATCAAGCCTCACGGGCTGACTTTCACGACGGTGAGAGCATCTCGCTGCTCGCTGGCCGGACATTACCCAGGTCCTCAGCGACCTCACAACTTCTTCACCTCTACCACACCCTAGCTTGGCGGACTTGCTGTCTTTGATATTACGGATGAGCTATGATGTTTTTGATTTTTTACCTCGCTGTCCTCGCAAGACAACGAGAACGACCTTGACAACTGTTTATGTTTTACCTTTACCTTTCTTGAACCAAAATCACCTTGAGATTTACATACCAAAATATCCGCGTCCTTACTACAGGGCTTGAGGCGGAATTGATTGTTGATACCCACCCGCTTCTGTTTCACCCGTGGGAAATGGTCTGGAGGACAGGCACGGCAGGGGCTGAGACCCCTATCAGGGGATCTCACCGCGGGCCGTCGACTGAGACCTGGTTTGAGGGACATTGAATGACTTCATTGAAACATCATGTTCTTATTTTGATGACTTGAATATACCATTTGCATCTTTCAACCAATGTTCCCAGTGACGTGGCTGCCGTAGGAGAAAAGGCTCAGTGATGTGAATATAGGTACCCTCTTCAGTGAGGAAACTCCCATGGACAAGACCTGACTTGCTGCTCTGTCGAGCTTAATCAATTGCGTGCAGCAGTTTTTGTTTCGCCCATCAAGGTTGAAGACTCGACACAGCCCGGATTCAAAAACACCTGTCTGACCCACCACGTACCCACAAAACGATCAGCATTGATGAACGTGGAGCAACGAGCTTATATCGCGAGCCTAATTCGACCTCCAAGTCCACACTGATCGTCATAAGCCACTAGCTGCTGTTGTAGTCCATATACTCGCCCCTTTCCTGATCACATACGACGATAGGTATCAGAGAATTCGGGTTCTGTCCGCTTATCTGCGGACCAGATGTGCAAAGGTGAATATATTTGCCATAGGTTGCTTCGTGTCTCCGGGCTGCATGTGTGAAGGCCCTTGCGACAGGAATACAGACCTGATATACAACAACACTGTGGCCTTCAATCTGTAACGATGGCATCTCACTTGCAAAATTTTGTGATATTGTCAGATGACACCAGCGAGAGAGATGAAGTCATTTTCAGGCCTCAAAACACACGCTACTCTGATCAATGTGGCCGGTACAGTCTAAGTGGTTTCGTTCTTAATCCGTATACGTGCTCTTTTGAAGCCGTAGGCGGTCCCTTCATACAGTAGTAAACGCTCAAAGACCCAGCGTTAGATAGGTATACTAAATCGATAACAATACGGTACAGTCTAACTAGTGCCTTGTTATAGTAGCTACAACTGATCTGGGTGCGGCGTGTCTAGCGTGTCCGTAGTTCCATGCCCACCACACTCGCATAAATTCACCGCTCGCTCCGACAATTCCCAAATTTTCTGGCCTTGTTAAGCGTAGCGAGGAGTTGCCCTGGAGCGAAGCGGAAGGTGCAACGACGAGAGGAGCTTTCTCTATTACTCCTCGATTGGACAGTTCTGAAATGCTGTGCATGGATTGGTCGAGAAAAAAAACAGGGGCTGTCAAATACGTAGCTTTCCGTAGCTTATATAGCGCAGTTGCCGCAAGAGGGCGCCGCGCTGTAGGAAGGGGGTCCCAGGGGGTTTCCCCCTGGAAATCAACCTCAACCTCAAGAAAGCTTCGCAAAGAACACCTCCTCGCTACGCTTATCCCTGGTTCGGTTTGCTTCTCCTCCTCCCCCCGGCTGGCAATTGAATCTCACACCCCCTAAATAAATAAGTCGGGCCAAATTGGTACCTCCCCAAAGCGCAGCGTAGGGTCGTAGGTGCCGATTTTGGTGAAGCGAACCCGACTTATTTTTATCTTTCTTCTCGCAAATCTCTCTCAGGCTACATCGATCATCCTATCTATGTTTCTCATCATGGATTCAACAACGATACCCTGGGATCGTTTGCCCCGACCGGTCCGGCTCTTGATCCTCCAGACCTTACTCGAGGACGACTGTAGCCTCGCTCCACTCGCAACAGTATCGCGAGAGTGGCAAAAGGCTATAGAGCAGCATAGCTTTGCAAGAATCAAACTGACACCACCACGCCTTGCTGGTTTCAGTTCAATGGTCCGCCGCAACAGGTCTCTTGTGAATTATATATGGCTTTGTGTAGAGCTTGAACACTACTCTTCCCTTGAAGCCTATTCAGGTGACAGTCAGTTTATATCGCTGAGACCTCAGCCTTGTTGCCAACACGATTCGAGCTTTGTTCTCGGAGCTCAGTACCTGGGAGCCAGACGGTGAATTGGTGCTCGATATCAGTATCCACTCGCCCAGCGATTCAAATTACTTGCTCAAATATCTAACCTTCGGGCCCGATATTCCTTCCAACGAGTGTTTGGATCTAAGCGACGTGGACTACATGGACGAAGCAAGGCACAATTGGAACGACTGGAGTGCAGCCGGCAAAGCCGATAAAGCAATCCACAAGACCTTGAACACGATCTGTCTCGAGGACGAGCCGTTCGACGAGTCGCGACCCGAAGAAGACGTTGTCTTCAACCGGGAGCTCGAATGGTTGGGCCAATTGCCTGAGGTCCCAGCAATAACAGGTATGCTGCTGCGTCAACAAACTCGTCGAAGATGTGTCTCATTCACTCTGGGACAGATTCTTCGCCTCTTTCCTAGACTAGAGGAGGTCTTCTATGAGCCGTGGAGGTTACCAGATCATGGTTCCCAGGTGGTTGCAGACAAAGGTAGGTCGTCCCTCATTACTTGTGTTTGGCTGTTCTCCCCGAAATCAAATCAACTACCAAGGATTACTAACATCTGGTTGGACGTAGAATATGAGCTCCTCCTCGACTCACTCACCCGTCAAGATATACGGAAACTCACAATCTTCGAGAACTACAATCAGTACTACTCACATCTCATCCCTGAGCACAAAGCACACTCGAGCTACACTTAAAGCTTTAAATCGGACAGCTGCTTGGGCCAGTCGCGAGTTTGACCACTTCTCAGCTTCGTTCCTAGTCGACGCTGGCTCACTCTTCGCTCATTGCAGGCCCTCCTGGAGGTGGCCCGACCTTACATCACTCACTCTCACCTCACAATTGTTGGCTCCGAAAGCGGCCCAGGCCGAAATCGTCACAATGCTTAACTCAGCAGCAGCGGTAGCTCTTCGAATGCCAGAGCTTGAGACTATGGAGTTATGGAACGGACGAAAAAGATTGGCAACTCTTTTCAAGGTCAGTCAAATCCCGCTGCTATCACTTGGAGAAGCACCTGGGACTTCGTCCTGCTGTCCCTCGTCATCCCGGCCTGGGAAGATGTTGCACGCAAGTATGACGCCGGAGAGCTCGTTGTCAGCAAGGAACTGCTGAATATCCGTGCTGATATAAAATTCCACGGTGATGCAATCCACTACTTGAAGCTTACAAATCCGGTGGTCCGGCCTATTTTGTTGCAGCAGATCCGTTCGGAGAACAAGGTCCACAACATTTGGGAGAAAATGCGGAAGGAGAAGAAACGGCAGGATAAGCTGGATAATATCTAGTTGATGTTGTGGAGGAAACACAAAGATTGCAGTGACCCCGTGAGAAATTCAAGAGCGTATAAACGATTATACGGATCTCGAGATGGATAATGTTGAAACCTTCAGCTTTGTCTTCAGTTTATATGCGTCCGTGTTGGCAGACAGACGAGCAAATCTCGTCAGCCTGTTAGTAGCCATTGACGTTCTCCTGAGGTAGTGCGACCTCATTGCGGTGTCACATGAAGTAGTTGGATTTTGAACCATCGCAAGCCCAAGTGATGAACAGAGTTTAAGCATACATCTTCGAGGGAGATCTTGATGCGGAAGAGCGGCATAGAGATGCCACGAGTCATCTTCGTCGAGATGGTGCCTGTGTATGATCGAGGTTTCTATAGTGATTGATGGAGTCAGCCTGAACGAAACTCTGTATAAGAAAAGCTACATCTACGTCCATGGTGAGACCTGGAGCTGCAGGGATGTTTTCTTGTGAGCTGCTTCCAGCTCACCTGCGAGAATACCACGACACGGGCGCAACTACGGCGCTTTAGGCCATGAGCCCATGGCTTGGACTCTTCAAATCAACTGGGACGGACCATTTGGCTCAACTTATGGTGGCTGTTTGTACACACTCTTTCTCGAACCCCCCAAAACATTCCATGGACTCACCTAAGAACAGGGCGAGTGTGGTACAAATTTCTTTTCACCCCATTCAAACCTTGGAGTACTCACTGGAGATGTAAAGTGTAAATGATCTCATTTGTTATTGTCTTTGGGGAGAATTAAAAGTCTTGTGATCATTGCTCAGCTTCATTTTCAGATGGACTACCTGCTCAGAATCCGCGTTTCAGCGGGCATGCAGAAATGGCGAGACCTTGCCGCAATGAATAAGGAAGGGCTAGTGATGGGTAATCTTCTCCTGAGGGAGTCTAGTTGTTCATGAAACACCATGAGTTTTCGTCTGTCATTTGTTTTCTTGTCTCGGGTGTGCTGTCATTGTCGCCTTCTGTCGAATGACCACTCGTGGCCGAATCCCCCAACTTCCATCACGAACTCCCCTCAAACGTTCCCTCGCTCCAGACCCTGAGACTCCTCATACCATAGCTGGAAGTGCTTCTTGTGGCACTGGTAAGTGCTGTGTCGGTTGATGCCATTGGTTATGAAGGACTAAAACCGCACGGAGGCTCCAGTCAGACATCAACTGGCCCCGATGCAACCTAGGTCGTTGGAAACATGGGCACTTATAGCTCACCTCGGATATCTGCTTCCACATTGTACCGCTGGCTTTCTGCCGTTTGAGCTCCTCGATCTCGCCGGGGAGCCAGCACCATTTGCCGTCTTTGTGGGTCTGGTGGTACAACGCGTCAGCAGACCATTCGATTGCGTTGGTATCCATGGGAACGTCAATACCCATGAGTCTGGCGGAACTTTTAACTTACTTTCCTCTTGCAAGAATTACGGTGATCTGGGCGAGCCATCGTTGATCTTGTTTCTTCGATGCAGATGCAGGTGTCGATCTTGTAGTGTACGATGCTGTTTTGCAGCGAACAAAGTTGATGGTGGGATGAGAGCACTTACGGGTTAGTAGGCGTGAATAGATGTCACTTTTCTCTGTCCAGTCTCGCTATCGAGTTTCTCCTTCACGGCCTGCTCGACGCTGGATGTCTAGTTTCTTATCACTGCCCGCCGCCGGGCCTGTTTCTTGTCTCGAAGGGGCCCGCCTGGGGGCCGACCAAGTACTTTGTACTGGGAGGAACATCCTCGAGATGTCTATGATCTCTTTCTTCTCCCTCAACCTGCATGTATAGCCTAAGAGGAGCCACAGTCAAGCCTGTCAATGGCACCCGCCAGTGATCAGGGCCACTTGAGATTGCTAGACTAGAATGGAGCTTCACGATATGCATATTTTTGAACTTGAGTGAAGGTCAGGTCCTTATGGAAACAGCATTGGTATCCCGTCAGCTGATTGGGCTCTGCCGAGTGCCTTGGGGATCAAGCACTTATTTGGGTAAGGTGCGCCCAAGCAGTGTTGCCCAATGTGTGTGACATGGGCCAAACCTATGGCTGCCATACCCTGGCTGCCTCACAATTGTGTCACTGGCGATGGTAGCAAATGATTAGCCACATGAATTTCGAGGAGCAGAATAAGGTCGCTGATGAGCAAGCCCGGAACTTCATTCCTTGATCATTACTTTTAACACCACAAATCCACCTGTCTAAAAGACCATAACATTTGACAGAACCTCTGATCGCTCAGTAGAGTCGCCGAAATTACCAGGTAGGTCCCTCACTTTGAAACTTGCTCCACGTTTGTAGAGAGTAGGTTTTGTGTAGGTCAACTCGCCAAATCGTGCCAAAATCAGTAAATCTTTCGGCCAATTCCTCAGAGGCACGCCAATTGTGAAGGAATTATGAAAGGATCGGCTGAGGAGTTTTTTGCGCAAGACCACACGGCTTGGAGACGGCCGAAAATCATTCCAAATTGTCCTTGATCTCGAGATGCCTGGGGAAAAGGTGCGATCAAGGTTTGAACAAGGCGATGGACTCCCCGTAGACGCTCCAATTATCAGACCACAGCACAGCATCGATGCCATTGTTTGTCACCATGCTAATGGCGCCAATTGTGTAGAGGTCATAGATGACGACATTTTCTGAGGCACCCATATGGTCCGCGAGCCACACAATTCTGTCCTGGCATTTTGTATGCGAATTGTTCGGTCCGGAGCTGCACAGGGTGCTGTAGTTGTTGAAGAAGCTGTAAAGCCCAGCGCCATAGACGAGGACATCTTTGCTATCAATTATGCGCAGAGCCCAAGCCATCTCGCAAGGAGCAGTGATATTGGAACCAGGAACGTAGCTCTCGTCCAAGATGGCACAGTCTGATCGGAAGTTCGGATCACTGAGGGCCGTGTTGATGTCATTGAATGGCCATGGAGCAGGCGGATTGGGTTGATAATAGGGTGTCTCTGTCTGAATCTGGCCCATCCATATGTTCTGAGTGTTGATGAGCTGGTACTGGTAGAGAGTCCAGTGCTCAACACCGGAAGCGACCGCCCAGATGCGACCAGCCTCAGACTCAATGAGAAGGCCACGGCCTCCATATACCGAGATCTGTGTACTGGTAGGATCCTCGATATCATGGCTAGAAGCTGTTAGCAGTGATCATACTCCATGCCACGTGTATCTCTCCAAAGGGGCACATAATAATACTTACTCAGCGACCCAGAACCAGTTGTTCTCCATGTACAGGTCGTTGGCCTGGGTCGTTATGTGCATGCCCAAGTATGCAGCAATACAATTCGAATTGATGAAATTTGTCTGGGCCGGTGTCTTTGGGCAATTCGCGACCTGTAGCTGCGAGCCAGCAAAGCCTCCCACGCGGACATGAACGTCCCACATGCCAGATGGTTCCGGACAGCCTGAGCAACCTGACAGGTTGTACTCGATAAGGATGGCGCCAGACGTTGACCCTTGCGTTGAGACGATCATGTCACTCCATTCAATGTAGCCGAATTCCCCCGGTTTTCCGACCTGCACAACAGGGCGTGGGTCGCCTGTGCTTGAGAACCTGGGCCCAGATCCCATGATGACAGAGGCTAGAGCCTCGCCCACGATTCGAGTGTTCGGCGGAATATAGACTGTGTCGGTGACCTTGTAGTATCCTGCATCGACGAAACCGACAACTCCCTGACTAAAATGTTGGGAGAGATGAGTGAAGAAATCCGTGAGGGCGGCCGTATCATCTGTGCTGCCATCACCTCTGGCACCAAATGCACGGGGGGAGACAAACATGCTGGCTGATTTGTCCTCGTACTGCGGCTTGGACCGCGTGTAGTACCTGTTGCCTTCCTTGAGGATAGCAGGAGCAGGGAACCAGTCGTTTGGACCCGAGAACACGAAGCCAGTACCGGCAGGCGTGTACACTTTTCCCTAGTGCACTCTCAGTCAGCAAGGGGTTCCAGAATATTGAACAGACTACCCACAAGAATCATGCCGTTGATCAAAGTTCCGGTAGCGTCCTGAGCCTCCAGCAAGCTGCCGTCACTCCCTTGGAAGATCGACTCGACGTCTTGGAATATCACATTCTCCATGATCAATATCCCCTTACCGGGGGTTTCGCCTGCGCTTTCGACGCTTCTGGAACTCAGAATGCCGATGGAAACATTGTAGAAAACGCTGTCCATGATGACAGCTGAGCCAACTACGGGGCCAGTCGCATTAATACCGACGCCACAGCCCACGACGGTTATGTCTTTGTACACCCAGAACCAGTCCCATATTTGCAGGATGGCTGTTTGGCAATTGACAAAGGTCAGGTTTCGTGTCGTGTATTGTTGGTTACCAAATCTAGCACCCCATTGACCTCCGTAGAAGATGAGGTCGCCAAGAAACCCGCCACTGCCTTCTTCCATGTAGATACCGGTGTGGTCGCTGTCGAGTGTCTCTGGCAGGTGAAAGATAACATTTTGTATGGAAGTCGCCTGAGACGATGGCCAGTGGATAGCCCAGGTTGTGCCCGGGACAGAGGTCGTGTCAATGATGAGGTTGCGAATCTGGCGGAAGAAGACGTTGGTTGGCCCGTAGGAGGGACCAGAGGAAGTCCATGGGTCTGACTCGATTACTACAGTGGCCCCAGCACCTGCCATCTCGGCAGACGCCTTGATGGTAGGCATGGAGGTGGGATCGCCGACCAGTTGAGTGTAGTAGGTTTGCAGAATAGAAGACGAGACCTTGTAAGTTCTAAGACGCCAATCAGCAGGCAATTCCAAAGTAGCAGACAGTGCGACGCGACAGCACATACCCAGCTGGGAAGTAAACAGTGGCGGGAGTGGTCGTCGCGCCGTCGCAAACACGGCCGAATCCGCAGCGGTTTCCGTCGCTGATGGCGGCGTTGATGGCTGCAGTGTCGTCGGTCACGCCATCTCCTTTTGCTCCGTAATTTTTCACGTTTCGGAAGACGTGATAGTTCGGATTGGGATTGAAGGAAGCCAGGCCTTGGTGTGCAATTTCATCCATCCAGTATGCTCCGACGGCCTGCAGGAGAGAGGCTCCAAGAACTGCACACGCCCAGAGTCGCATCGTTTCTGCTCACAAGGTACCAAGATAAGGATGAAGCGGAAAACAAAGCCAAGGGAGAGGGTGAAACGAGATTGGGAATCCTGAGCGAGCGAGCAAACGGAAACAACTGAAATGCGAATGCAAATTGGAATGCAAGTGAGAGGCAGGTCGCGAGAGCGAGACTCCGGGGAAAGCAGTCGCCTTGCAGGCAGATGGTTTTTTTATGCACGGGTACCTAGTCGAGGTACGTAGGCGACTTCTTGCTGAAGGAGGCACGACTTTTTGAGGTGGGGGATAACAGTTGGCAAAACTAGAACCGAGGGAAAGAACGAGAGAGGCACTGAAAATGGCCAATTTTGACTGTCTAGGTATGGCGCGACCTTTCTGCACAACTAACGCGTCTGAAGAACAAAAGCAGGGGTTAGACGAGAGAGAACATGAAAGTGCGCAGAAAGTAGATCATAATGTACTGGTTGCAGCGATGCGTGTCGTCCTGGGGCTTGTGGTCAACAAGATCGAACAAGTCCATGAGGAAAGCTCAGGGCCAGGGGAAGGGAAACAAGCTTGACAGTCCCCCTTCGGACAGGATGACACATCTATTCCAAGTCACTGGGTTTATGAATCGGTCATTTGATTGTTGATGCCCCCACGATGCCGTCACTCCCTGCCACTGCCGATACTGGCGCCCAGATCGACGCGTCCACACCTTACACCGCGTCTCACTGGTAAATCTACGAAGGATTCTAGGTAGGGCGGAAGTGCCTTGTATATGCACCACAAAAATTTTGAGTTATCTTGAATTTCCAAAAGGGATGAAAGCGATGTTACAGTTATATATCTTGGAGAGCTTGTGAGCTGCGAGACGGAGGACGGCTGGTGATCTTGGATGGCGTGTCCTAGGCGACGCATCGGATTCCAGGAAGGAAAGGCAAACCAGGAATCACCCTCGGGCAACTGTGCAGCAGAGACCTCCTGGAATGTCAAAAATCCAAACTCAGTCTTGATACCGCTAGTGGGCCGGTGAATGCTTGCACGGACGGTGATGTGCAGACAGCGCCGTGTGATATAGAGATGTCCGTCCTTTTCCCTCCTAGTATTTTGGGCCCAGAGCCGTGCTCGAAAACACTTATGTCATGGGTACAGACCACCGCTCACCAACAAATTGCAGCATGTCGTCCAACGTGAGGAAGCGAGGTTGGAGATGGAACTCGAGAAGTCTTGTGTAACCAAGTATCAGGTGGCAGGCGTAGAGCAACACCAGCAAGATTAGACCCAGGGACTGGGTAATTAAGCAGGTATTCATGCCCGCCCCTGAAGTGGACCTTTTGGACTGGTACTGGCATACCCGAACAAGCGAGCGGGATCGGGAGACTTCCACATCTTCGGCCGATACACCATGGATACTGGCAGCGGCATTCCTTATCGTGGGACGAACGGCTCAGTGACATCGTGCACCGGCGCCCGTGGCCCCGTCCTAACTCATTTGCAGGATCCCCGTCTGCTTTGGCCAGAGCATCTGGCTCAGGGTAGGATGGGATAGGTTGGAGGGACGGGAAGCTGTCCCCAGAGTTACTCCTGGTCTTGAGTTCATCGACATTTGCTTTCAATCTTATGGTCAATCTTCTTGGCTGACCTTCTGGCTAAGCGCTCTCCGACGGATTTCGATGATCTCGCTGGGATTGCAACGGGAGAGAGCCTTTGTTCTTTCGCCGATTCACCAGCTGGTACAAGAAACACGCAACACTGGGGAAGATCCCGAGGGTCTGGAGTCGAATACACCAATTCGGCCATGACAGTCAAGAGAACAAAGGCTTGGGATGCCTCTTAGAAGAGTGTATCAGCCTCGCCCTGCTATTTGCCGGGACAGGCGATGTCCGCAATTGTTCGCGAGAATCAGGAAGCAGGCCGTCCCCCTCCAGCCCCGGGGTAGCGGCCGGGGCAGCGGCCCCAGCAGTCCAGCGTGGCCGGAAGCAGGCAGAGGTCCTCGGCTCGGGTTGCTGAGAAGGATGAGGGTAGCAGTCCTCTTTCTGATGGCCGATGAAGGCACGAACTGTACGTTTGACGTATAGAGAGTACAGTCATGTATTAGAAGCAAGTATCTAGAAGAAATCGGATATTCGCACCTGCAAAAAAAGGAGGGTACACCAGTACATCACTCATCCAATAGCTATGGCCAATCAGAGAGCATTACCTAGGCCCTTTTAAAGTGCTTAACTGATATGTATAGGCAATAGGTGTAAGTGGTAGGTGTAGGTAATAGGTGTAGGCTGTAGGTGTTAGGTGTGGGAGTGGGATGGGTGAAAGTAAGTGTACTTGGGTATTGTAGGAATGGGCGATATGGGAATGGGTGTTGGGCATGATGACCTTGGCTTTGTTTGTGCTTGCAATGTACCGGTGTACCCTCCGTTTCTGTAGGTGCGAATATCCGATTTCATTTAGTACTCATGTCTGCAACTACATACAAATAAGTTTTTCTTTGCAAAGAAAGGAGCTCGTTTCGGCGCTCAGCACACGGCACATGCAAGCAGTGACGTTTTTTGTGGAGCTCGCACTGCAAGACCGGTGCAGGAAGCTCGGACCAAGTCGCCAAAAACGGCTGCTACGAACCGCGACGGCGGATGCGCTTCTCAGTCGAAGCCGCCTTCAGCATCACCCCTTTCCTCTTTCTAGCATCACAAGTCTGCACTTCTGCTTCGATATCTTCGGTCTGTCGCATCGTCGCACAATTCAACGAATCTCAGGATGCCTTCGCGATCAAGGTCGCGGTCGCCCGACTACGATCGATCGCCCAGTCGCGGTCGGTCCTACAACTCGCGGTCTAGATCCAGAACCAGATCCCGTTCCCCCTCACGACGTCGCTCACCGACCCGAGACTCTCGATCTCCCCCACCTCGTCGCAACGGCCGCACCAGAGATAGCCGGAGTCGCAGCTTCACTCGAAGCCGGAGCAGAGATGACAGAGCGCGCAGCCTCAGCCGCGGTCGCAGCCGCACTCGCAGCGAGAGCCCTCTGAAGAGCACCAAGGTTGGTGGCGTCGCTTGCCGGCACGTGTTCGTTTCACTAAATCTGGGAGCAGATTGTTGTCGAGCGTTTGACAAAAAACGTCACCGAGGAGCATCTACGCGAGATCTTTGGACAGTACGGCCCAATTGACGACATGGACGTGCCCCTGAGCCGGCAGTGTAGGCTTCCCCTCCCAGACTAGCAGCCGCTGACCTCACCCAAATACTAACATGCCCTCCGTCAACTCAGTTGGAACGAATCGCGGAGCTGCATATATCCTCTACGTCAACGAAGTCGATGCTGAAGCGGCCATCGCACACATGCACGAGGCCCAGCTCGACGGCGCCACCATCAGCGTGTCGATAGTCCTACCCCGTCGCAAGTTTTCGCCCCCGCCTCCAACTGCAACGCATGGCGCCAACTACGACCCTCGACTCCCGCCTCCCGGACGAGGTGGTAGGGGACCTCGAGGTCCTCCGGGAATGGGGGGCATGCGTGGGCGCGGTCCTCGTGGGGGAGGCGGTGGTCGCTTTGGAAGAGGAGGCCCGCCTCCTCCATCCGATACATACCGGCCACGATCAGCCTCGAGGTCCAGGTCACCGGCTGCGTCCGGCAGGGGAGGGAAATACCGAGCGAGGTCACCTTCATTTTCGCGCAGTAGATCCAGGACCCCCCAACCTTCCAAGGGTCGAAGAGGCCGAGGACGGTACGAGGAGGATTTTGACCGTCGCCGCAGCCCCAGCCGCGACAGCTATGGTGGTGGCTACCGTGGCGGCAGAAGTCGCTCGAGAGATCGCAGGAGTTACCGCTGAGCCTTCCATGGGCCGAGTTGCTGGGAGCGTCAGCCTCGTTTGAGATTGGGGCAGATTCAAGGCCCCTTGATGAGTCAGCGCATCGTCGCCTGTCAGAAGGGCGACACGCTGAGGGCTGTGGGCTGGGTAGCGCGAAGACTGGAGCACTGACTTCCTTAGGTGTCAATGACAATTTTGAGACTGACTTTTGGAACGGAAAGGGGTGGCTCATCGACACAGCTGACTTTTCAGGCAAGAAAGGTAAAAATGGTGTTGAGTTTGGGTTGGGACTGCTTTTAGGTAAGGTGCGTCAGCCCCGCTGACCACCAGAGGCGCTCTGCCGTCCCAGAGACATTAGCCCTTCTGCTGATAGCCCTAGGGTTTTGATAGTCGATATGGGAGACTGTCGAGCCGATCGATTACAAGTGCACGAGCCAACACGCCCATCGATACCCTCAGGATAGAAAGAAAATCAAGGATCAGAGCCCAGGCTTTGCAAGGCATGCAAACCTCCAGTCCCAATCAAAACACAGATATTCTCAGTGCCTAGCCAAGGCTCAGCCTTATATTGCAGCCGTGTTGGGTTTGTCTTTGTGTCTTTGATGAGGAGTACTCTGTGCTAGGCACCAATGTGCTCGTTCAGATGCGCAGCTCTCTCGCCTCCCGCGGCCTGCTTTTCGACGGCCACCCGATTGAACCCGAGGCTTGGTCCGGAGTAGCTTGTCATGGGTTACTTGGCCCCGCCGTATTGATGAAAGCTCGACGGAGATTGGTGAATAGCGGCAAGCCCAGCCAGTCGAGCCTTGGTCCAGTCTCAAGATTTTGTCTTGCTTGATAAGCCTGAGCAGTGAAGGCCCATCATGAGCACGGCGGTTAGACGGAGCTGAAAGTCCCAGGGTTTTGAGGTTGCCTGGCCTCGTCCACGACCCGGGTCTCGACCAATGGTCGAGAGCTTCACATTTCGATTTGTACCTTTGTATTCAGCCAACTAGATGGACTATGAATCTGCCTCGTAACTGTCTTCTGGCTATGCTCTTCTAAACAAGGCGAAGGAAGGTCGTGCAACTGAGGCAGAGCATCAGATTCGCTGCGGAATCACGTTATGGTCCTTGAGTCACGGTCCCATCGTGACCCATGACTTCGCAAAGACTTTCATTTTGAGCCTTTGCAGAGGGACATCCAGGCAGCAGAACCTGGATCGCCATCGGGGCAGATCTGGAACAGCATGGCAACTTTGGGAGGCTTGGAGGAGGGAAGACCCCTGGGAATCCACAACCATTGCCTTTCGACCAGTTGAGCTAACATGGGTGGGTGATAGCACTGATGTCAGTATGACAAGCGAAATCGTTGCTGCATAGATAATTATTTCCGGACTTTTGGGTTACCTGAACTTGGATGGTGTTCGGGGATTCTAAGTGGGTCCATTGGTCCACCTGGTGTTGCAGCAGTTGAGCCTTGCAACATCGTATCGTAAGGATGTTCTGCCTTGCAAGCTCAGCTCTTGATATCATATGCTACGACTCTTTTCATTCTCGAATCCTTCCAGTCCTGCATTCAGCATCAGATACCAACTTTAATCTCCGGCCCCTGTTCCTGTCCTGGTCAAGCGGCGAGCAACACCGGCACTCCTGTCACACAGACCAAAGCAGAGTTCAGTTGATTGCCGCCCGCGCTTACTGTGCAACCTGTCAGAATACAAAACCAGCTCTTTTTAGACAAGGGGCAAATTCCTCCTGCCAACAAACGCCACCCAACAGCCTTCCTGCTGTACTACGCCTGCGTCGATGGCCCCCACCGCGTTCCCGAAGGATTGGTTATCCTCCTCTCGGCTGGCCTCCCGATTAGAGGCCCGGCCCACCCATTTCAGCCCTATTGCGCTACCTGAGCCCTACCAAGAGCCTACCGGCCTGCAGGCCTGCATGCCGGCATGCCGTCCCTTGCAGGGCTAATGTAATCCAACTTCGACAGCCACCGCGGCCGCAGACTACTCACGTTCTACGACGAGGCACCCTTCCCATGCTTCAACCTTCACGGCAGCATGGCTGCGAACAACCATCAAACATGTGATCGCTCATTCCTCGGTCAAGGTATGCCTTGCTGGGGTGGCATACTCCCATGTCGCGGCTGAGTGCCAGCTCTACGGTATTACATCCCGACGTGCATCGGAAGCAGGAGAGACAGAAAGCCAGCGCCACCAATAAGCGAAGGGTGTTCTCTTCCATCTCGATTCCCAGTCCAAACTATTCTTTCCTCGTAGGGGTCAGCAGTGTTCTTTGTCAGATCCGCGGGACCTAAGATGGTTCACGCCAGCGGCCCCAGCATTACGTGATACGCGCCTATGCCCCCCTGGACGGCTCTCCACACCGCGGCAGACTCATGGCCCGCACAACAACAATCAGTGCAGATCGTGCGCTCTGCACAGCACACTGCACAGCATACGGCAGTTGAAAACCCCTGTTCGTGGCACGTGCCACCCGCAAGACTTGGGTGGGCGAGGGTCTGGCCTTAGGCAACAGAATAAACAGAATAGCGAATTCTGGGTTGAGCCCCTCTAAGCCTCACCGACGTTAGTGCTGCATCCTGAAATGGCACCTCACCGTCCTCCCACCGAAAGCAAACCCCCCTGGGTTACACAGAGCCGAGAGTCCCACGGCAGATGCAGGTCACTACACCACCCTCCAGGAGCTGCCGCCGCCGCATTTGGAGCACCTAGGACCGAGAGCTCTTGGCCGCAGGCTCACACTACCAATTCTGGAAATTGGAACCCCACCCTTCCGGGCCCCATTCTCGACACCCATCGAGGGGATCGTCAAGCCGGTATAGCAGGCATCGAATTCAACACCCCGAATCCAAATCCACTATAGCCAGCCCCCAATGATGGCTCCTGTCAACGGCCAGATCCTGCTAGGCGGCTCTGAAAAGAAGGTTTTCTCTGACAGTGGCGGGGAAGTGTGTGAGACTCGTTGACATGTTCCATTGTCCCCTTTGTCATCCGTTCTGATTCCTTCAGGATGGCCACCCCTTCGACGCGGATTGTTGATGGTCGCAACTTGGCTGATCGAGTATCTTGACTTGCGAATCGGCTGTCACGCCGGTCCCTGGAGGAGTCGAGGTACATCGTCTAGCATGGCGGAGTCAGCGACCAGAGTGTCACCATGAACAGGTCCCCTTCAGGAGTTGACAGTGTTCGAGATATTGGAGACACCAAGATGGCATTGCTAGGTAGCCGTTTAGTGCTGTCTTCATGGGGTCGATTTGGGATATAAGATGCACTTGGTATCTGGTCACGGTGAGCTGCAGATGATCAGATCATCACCGAGCAGTTCACCAGTCTCATACCTGTTAAGCATTGAGATATAAGAGCCCAGTCATCTCATCTACGAGCAATTGGAATCAGCAAAATCACCAGTTCAAACAAATACGAGACCAAATATCACCAAGAAAAACATCTTTCATTTGTTCTGACCTCGAAGAGCGACACCGGTCACGATGGGGATGCACAGCAACGCCTTCGGTGCGCCGAGCACCCAAACTCTCAAGGGTATCGAAGGCCTCAAAGCCAAGAGCTCCATTCGCGCCGCGCAGAAACCCTCCGCGGGAAACACAACCAAATCCGAAGCCATTGGGATCCGTGTGCTCATCGGCGGCAAGCCAGCCATCATCACCTTTCCCCGTCCCCAGCCGCCGCCCAGTCCCCGCCCGCGCCCGCGCCCTGGGCCCGTCAACCCGGGCCCTCCCCCGGGGAACCCCACCCCGCCGCCCACGCCTCGCAGGCCGGCGAGCGGGCCCTCGGTGATGGCTGGGGGAGGCAAGCTCGGCGGAGAGCCTGGGTTCGTCACTTTCCCACGACCGCAGCCGCCGCCTAGCCCGCGTCCCCGTCCGCGCCCCGGGCCTGTTAACCCCGGTCCGCCTCCTGGAAATCCCACTCCACCTCCTACGCCTCGGCGTTAACTTGGCCTTGTTGCAAAGGCCGCCGCGTTGTCGAACCGTATGGGAATTTCCAGACCTTCGACAAGCACGCGGACCGTGCCTGAACTTTGTTCTGTTACGGACCAGTGCACGACAGGTGCTTCACTTGGTCTAACAATTGCATCGACAACTCTGCATGTTTCCTTTCTCTTTCTTTCTTTTCCGGCGATCCAGGTTTAACACGACGCATTCCTTCCACGGATGGTCTTTGACTCGTTGCACTGAATTCTTTTCCTTATTTCCTATGTCACGGTCTTGGGGAGTTTTGTTTAGACCCGAGGAGTTACTTTATTCTCAGGCAAGGAACGGCATGGCGCGGAGGGAGGCTATCACGTGGCGAATCTTGGAAGCAACAAGGGAGGCAGTTCTGATTTTGGTATCCCCAATTCCCTACACACATGTACCGTTTTGCTTTTAAGAAGACTCTGGCTCACGCCTGGCATCCTGCATTTCTCTCATTCAATACCCGGCACCATCAATTCTAGGCACTAGACTCTAGAATCAAGCATCACCATCGCAAAATTAACTGCTCCTGCCTCACTTAAGTGTGCTATTCTATAATTCGTGTCCCGCACTGTCGAAGTTGATACAGCGAAGACAGTTCAATCAGCTTCATTTCCTTTGCTGCAAGACCCCACTTGCAACTTTCGGGGGCTCCTCTACGTGCCCAAGTCAATACAAAACAGTGATATTCGAACGAGTGAAAGACCCTTGCTAATCATCCTGCGTCCTCGAAACTTACAACACTCCCGCAGCCTCCAACATACCAACACCAAGGACACCAACGCCCATCGCGCCCGCAAGACCCGTGCATTTAGGTTCAAGTGCCCGAGCACCACCAATATAAGTGGAGGTGGCCCGCGGTTTCGAGTATGTGGCAGCATCTGTGGACGTCGAGCAATCAGCCGTACATGGCAGGGCGCTCGTGAACGGGACGCCGACCCTGCTCCCCGTCGACGTGCTGCCTGAGAGCTTGAAGGCAGGGGGCTGCGCGAACATGGTGGGAATTGGGCGGGCGTCCAGCTCAGCGGGGTTCAGCACGTCGCCTAGCATGTGGACCACTCCAAAGTCGATGAGGATGTCTGGGTCGAGGATCTGGCTGGACTCGATGTATCTGTTGTTTCCCGCGACCGTGACGGTGATGTTCTTGCCGCCGAGGGTGGGCAAGGTTGTGCCGTTGACAAGGTCTTGGCTGTAGATCACGGTGGGAACTATGTGGAACTTCAACACGTCCAGCAGCTCCGAAGCCGACAGGGTGGAGAGGGCCCCGGACGTACGCTGGAAGGCTGCGTTGTTGGGTGCGAATATGGTGACGTCCTTGGATGTTATGACCTGCTCAGAGAAGTTCGTTTGGTACAGAGCGCCTAGAAAGGCGCTGAGTGGTTTGTGGACGCGGCACATCGGTACCAGCGTAGGGGGAGGATCCATCAGGGTATCGACAATCTGAATCATCCCATCACTGAACTCGATGTCGCCGTCCAGTAGCATGGAGCGCCTATCGGCTCCGGATGCAAAGACCACCTCATCTGTGTGCTGCCTATCGATGATGACGCGTGCGCCGTCCAGAAGCGTCTGGGCAAAGATTGGGATGCCCTCCACGGTCGTCCCAACAGAAACAGTGCCAGGCAAGATATGGTATCGGAGGATGTTGACTATCTCGGTATCGTTGTGGGAGCCCCAGTCTGCGACCTTCTCGAAGGCTTCGTTATCGGGTACGATCATAGTCACGCCAATGATGGGTGGGAGACCATCTAAGGAAGTTGGATGGGCCTCATCGGAACTACAAGTCAGAAACCTGAAATTCAACCTTGGGAAGGACCCACAAGCCTTGCATCATACCTTGAGGAGGTTGTAGTATGTCGATACATTCTCGTACCGGGCAAGGACGCTGTCCAAGTCATTCTTGACCACGAGTTGGCCAAGGACAAGGCATCCGAGGCTCGAGAGGATAGCTAAGAGGTAAAAGCGGTGTGTCTCGTTCATGATGACAATGCTTGAGAAGATGTAGTTGAGTGAATAAGTTGAAGTGCTTGCAACTACTGTCTGGAAGATTCTGAACTCTGATGTGAGAGCAAGAATGTTGTTCGAAGTGCCAAGGGAAGAGATTCAGGACAGTAAACAAACCCCAGATCTAAAACATGCAGAGAAGGCATGAGTGGAGCACAGAGACTGTAGTCGCGATGCGATACACCACGCTTTCTCTGCAAGTGCCAGTTAAACATCAGTGTGGCTTGCGACTTCCACACTTGTGCTTCACCTGAGGCGAAGTATTTGATATGACCAGCTCCCTAACCTTGAAATTGGATATTAGCATCGGCAAAAACGGAGGGTACACCGGTACAATGCAAGCGAGGTAGAAAGAACTCAACTTACTGGTAACCACACCCAACACCCACTCCCACAATATTTAAGTACACTCACTATCACCCAAACCACACCCACATCCAATACCCACTACCTATACCTACTATGGTGTGGGGTGATGTATTGGTGTACCCCCCGTTTTTGCTGGTGCGCATATCCAATCTCATCATATTCAAGTAGCTTTGAAATGTGACTGCAATTGCGGGTGGGCTCCAACTCCTTGGCTAAAGGCACCCCCTAGCTCGCGCGAGAAAGTCGCAAGGCTCCGAGGAAGGCTACTTCCTTAATACAAGACAGTGGCAGACGTCCTCGCAATATCATGATCCCACAGGGAAGTTGCCATAGTAGCATACAAAACCTGCGATGAGTACCGGCTTGTCATCGAAAGGCGCCAAAATGAGTTGTGTTCTGGCTATATAAGCATGGGATCCACACTGAGGGTGTAGGTGCATCCATTTTCGCTCTGTATTCAAGTAAATGCATGTGCGGATGTTGCTCCTGGACCACCAACTCCTTCATCGCTACGCCCAGCGTACCATTAGTACGAGTTGTGGCTGGCAGGATCATCAATGAAGATAGTGCTCGACAAGGTCAATCTGGCTGACATCACCAAATCCATGATCGTCGACGCCATGAGGTGGACAGCACCTTCTCCTAGTAACTGAGTCGTCAGAATCTGGGAGGGCTACACAAATCAGCGAAACTGCATCGGGTCTAGCAGGGCCACCGACCAACTGCAGAACGGTCCATGCCAGTGGGTTGCCGAGGTGCTACCAAATGGCGGAAAAAAGACAGCAGTCATTCCAGAGGCGGCTAAACCCTGCCAACGGTCGGCGAACTGGGCCGATGGAAGCTCACGGTAGGTCACTTATCCATGCTGAACGGTCCTTCTGGTTTTCGTGCTTGCGGCCCATCGCTGCTCTGGGGCAACTGAAGGCTTCACGCGGCTGACAGACTCACGGATGCAGACAGACGTATGTATGTGTGAACACCTAGGTCATTGTTGATTGCAAGGTGATGCTATGTGCACTGAACATGTCTGTCTGTTTGGCAGCAGCGACGTCTCCAGACTTGCGACTGCCCGAAGAGGAAATCGGCAGCAGCAACGGTGCAAGCGGAGTGGTTGAGGGTCCTGCAGGGCCCTGCAGGGATGGACCCGCCTTCCCAGGGCCCCACACTACCCGCAGAGCGACCCCAAGACTGCCCGCTGGACTGGTCGATTTTGCCCGGTCCAAACAAGTACCAACGTACCTGTTTTGGAACCCTGGCTTTCATCTAGGTGCTTGTCTACCTTATGCTGTACTCTGTCACAAGTCATCATGTCATTCAGATGTGTCCGAGTTAGAGTCAGATACAAGTACAGCTTGAGCAGGCTATTCATCCCACGAGAAGCCCGTGCTGGTCATGCCACCAACTACCGGGGTACGCGCTTTGCTATATTCGAGTTCTGATAGAAACGCCCCGATCATGTCACGAGGACAACAGGATACAGCCAACTCGTGTTAGTTTACTGTAGCGGCGGCAGCTAGTTGCCCACATCTATCGCGTTTATATCCTTCATGCTCTCTTCTTCTTTCGGCCTTCCACATATGATTCACCCAACCTATAACCCACGACCAAATCCAGCTGCAGTCGCAACACAAGAACTGAAAGCAACGCAAAAAAATGGACAGCCCCTTCTCGAAGAATTACGCCACTCAGCGGAGACGGCCTCGCTCGCCCAAAACACCCTCTTCCGAGGGCAACCCCTCCGCCCAAGGTCCTTTCACCGATGGCTCCGCACAATCCTCACAGTCAGCCACAGACCCCTTCGCAAGCCCGCAACGCCTGGATAGATCAGAATCAGCCCTCAGTAACTCGACCGCCCCCGATGACAATGACTTCAGACCCGGCCGCGCCAGATACTTCCACAGCCGTCGCGTCCGCAAAGACGAAGTTATCAAGCCGTGGGTTAAGGAGCCCAGTGATCCTGCCGAAAAATGGATCGAAATCATCCCTCTTATAGGATTACTCGTCGGCATTGGGATTTCCGGAGTCCTAATCTGGGATGGTCTTCGCAATGTCGTCGACCACAAGTATTGTGATGTCTGGGTCGAGGACTGGTCCAAAGGGTTCAATTCTGACATTTGGCAACCTGAGATCCAGGTTGGCGGGTATGGGTGAGTATTCTTTCCTAACTGTCAGTGACTCTGTAACTGCAACTGACTTGTCTTCCTCAACAGCAATGGCGAGTTCGAGGAGACCACGGATGATGTGGAAAACCTCCAAGTCAGGGATGGCAGTCTCTTTATCAGGGCGACCGTAAAAGATAAGGACAAAATCGCGCCGGGACAGAAGATAAACCTGGGCCACAGGTGCACAAGCGATGAGTGGTCCAAGTGTAACGCGGAATCAAGTACAATAGCAGGGAACTCATCCATTGTGCCCCCCGTTACTTCTGCACGCATCAACACAAAGAACTTACACGCAATCAAGTATGGCCGAGTCGAAGTGGTTGCCAAGATGCCCAAGGGTGACTGGCTCTGGCCTGCAATCTGGATGATGCCGGTCAATGACACCTACGGGCCGTGGCCCGCCTCGGGCGAAATCGACATCGCCGAGTCCCGTGGCAACAACCACACCTACTCCCAGGGTGGAAATAATGTCATATCATCTACAATCCACTGGGGCCCTGAGTCCGACACAGACAGGTGGTGGCAAACGTCCAAGAAGCGTACTGCCAGGCACAGCGTCTACTCACAAGGCTTCAACACATTCGGCCTTGAGTGGTCAGAGAAGTACCTCTTCACGTACATCAACAACCGGTTGATGATGGTTATGTACACCCCCTTTGGCAAGTCAATGTGGAAGCGTGGCCAGTTCCCCCCGGCAAACTCCAACGGATCGGCCCTCGTCGATCCCTGGTCGTACACTGGCAAAGACAACACCCCCTTCGATCAGAAATTCTACCTGATCCTCAGTCTCGCTGTCGGAGGAACCAACGGTTGGTTTAAGGACGGCGAGGACGCAAAACCTTGGGCGGACAGATCCAAGAACGCGCCAAAGGAGTTCTGGGAAGCTCGGAGCCAGTGGCAACCCACGTGGACTCAGCCGTATATGGAGGTCAAGAAGGTCACAATGATGCGACAGTGTGATGGGGGTGAGGACAACAGTTCTTAGTTCGGGAAACACTCAAAACCCGGAAATGCTGCCATTTGGCCGGCTGGCATGAGAGTTTAGGCGTTGCAAAGTTTTTCCGAGATTGTTGCTATTCAATCACACACGGCGTTCATCCGACTTTTCGCGCCGCATCTTCTTATTATTAGAAATTTTAAATTGCGACTTGTGCGAGAGCCTAACATCTATAGATAACGCAGATAGAGCAGAAATGTATTGAGATACCCTAGGGCGCCTAAAGTTTTTGAGGTGGCCATGCAACCAATATAGCCCTCCACTGTGTGCACTACTAGTAGTACCATAGATTCTGCGCGAGGTCTCGAAATCCACAAATAAATTTTTCGCCATGGACAAATCACCTCAACACACTCTGGAGGCTCAGCCTCACATTTAAGATACCCATGAGAGCCACTAGTCCTGGCCCGAGTCTGAATAGTTCCGACTTAGCCACGTCACTCAAGCACCTAGCTCATCCAGTCGACAGTAGTCTGTGGTCTAAGTCTCTCCCCAAGCTTTCACAAATACTGTTTCACCAGCATCGAATTACATATCGCGGAGCTGCAGTATATCCTGTTCTGCCCCCATAGAACTTTTTTCACCTTCCATCCTGCCGTGTTCCTTGCATTTGAGACCCCTCTTGGTATTCCAAACCCAGCCACCTCCTGCACAACCGTGTTCTCGATTACCGCGATCCTTGGCAGGGCTCAAAATCAAAATCATTGATTTTCTCGAAGGTTTTGATCCGGCTTCAAGTCTGAGTCTTCAATGGACGACGACACTGTCCTCGGGTCCGCCGCAATGGACAACATGCAAGCGAGTATGGCCAGCAGTTATTCGCCTGTGCCCCGGCCCCCATCTACGGGGCCGGAAAGCATCAGGCCGCGATCCAAGTCGATGCACCACCAGAAACGGCGGTCCAAAAGCAACATCCGGGGTGAGTCACCCAGCCGCAGGGGCCGCAGCCAGCCCCCAAGGCAGGGCTCGCCGTCGACAAATGGTTCCAGTGGCCGGGACACCGACCGCCATGCTGCCCAGCCGCAGCAAATGTCGCGGGCCAAGAGTCTTCCGGGGCGTGCGGGGGCTATCAAGGCCAGGGAGACCTTCCTTGACGACATCAAGCACGAGGTCATGGTGAACTACCTGTATCAACAGCAGTGCACTCGCCTCTGGGTCTCGGATGGCAACGGCGTCCTCGAGGGCGTCGTTGTGCGGAAGGCCGCTGACAAGTACATGAGCTGTCCCCCAGAGCTTGCTCACTCCACATTTGCACAGTCCATGGCTGCCTTAGGCGTCCAGGTGAGTCTCTGTCATCTCGTGAGAAGGCGAAAAATGATCACAGCTAACATCAGCAGTGTGGCATGACGGTTAATTCTCGTACCATCAAATCCTTCCTGGCATGGAACCCAGCCGCTGTTGACGTACCACTGAAGAACGGCCTCCGCATCCAGATCCTGCCCGGCGTCCAGGACCTGGCCAGGGCAAGAAAGCATCAATGTGCGGCCTTCCTGGCGGAAGAGGGCCTCCTCGTCGTGTGGGATGACGACGCGATGCACCTCATCGAACGGGCAACAGGCATCCAGAATGAGCTCATGCGCCGCGTCTGGGAGACTGAAGCGCCGGCAGATGGGGCTACAGCCGACAACGTCTTTGGGGAGGAAAAAAAGGAAGAGATCGTTGATGTAGAGACTGGCGAGATCAAGCCTCAGAAGAGACAGAGGCACAAGCAAAACGCTGTGCTCGTCAGCCTCACCCTTTGTCTCATCACTGCCTCTATCGGAGCCGCCCTCCGGCAACTCGTCGTCGAGTCGGCTTTGGACCTGGCATGGGTTCGCGTAGCCCTGATCACCCTGTTCCCGATATCCATCTTCTTCACCCTTTTCTTCTGTCAGGTCATCTGGGGCTCCGGTGCCCAGATGGTTGGGCCCGTCCGCCAGATGAAGACCAACTCCAAGTTCTACTCTGCCGAGACGTCCCCTCGGCTGCAGAACTCCATCCTCCCCCACGTCACCATCCAGTGTCCCGTCTACAAGGAAGGTCTTTCCGGTGTCATTGTGCCCACCGTCAAGTCCGTCAAGGCAGCCATGACGACCTACGAGCTCCAAGGCGGCTCGGCGAACCTGTTCATCAACGACGACGGGCTGCAGCTCCTGGACGAGGAGGAGCGCCAGGCCCGCATCCAGTTCTACTCCGAGAACGGCATCGGCTGGACAGCTCGCCCTCGCCATGGAGACAAGGGCTTCCAGCGCCGCGGCAAGTTCAAGAAGGCCTCCAACATGAACTACGCCCTCATGATCTCGTGCCGGCTCGAGGATAAGCTGGTCCGCATCCAGCGCCACGCCAGGTGGACCCAGAATGACGAGGCGCAAGCTTATTCCGACGCTCTGGCCGAAGTGAATAAGGAGATGGAAGGTCGTGCGTGGATGGACGGCAATATCCGTGTTGGCGACTACATCTTGCTTATCGACTCTGATACTCGAGTCCCCGAGGACTGCCTGCTTGACTCTGTGTCTGAGATGGAGCAGTCCCCCGAGGTCGGGATCCTGCAGTTCTCATCCGGCGTCATGCAGGTCGTCAACACGTACTTCGAGAACGGCATCACCTTCTTCACCAACCTGATCTACTCTGCCATCCGCTACACCGTGGCTAACGGCGACGTCGCCCCCTTCGTCGGGCACAACGCCATCCTCCGCTGGTCCGCCGTCCAGACCATCAGCTACGAGGACGAGGACGGCTACGAGAAGTTCTGGTCCGAGTCCCACGTGTCCGAGGACTTCGACATGTCCCTCCGGCTCCAGTGCTCGAGCTACATCATCCGCCTGGCTGCCTGGGCCGGCGAGGACTTCAAGGAGGGCGTGTCCCTGACCGTGTACGACGAGCTCGCGCGCTGGGAGAAGTACGCGTACGGCTGCAACGAGCTGCTGTTCCACCCGCTCCGCAAGTGGCCCGCCACGGGGCCCTTCACGCCGCTGTTCCGCAAGTTCCTGTGCTCGGGCATCCCGACCACCTCCAAGATCACCGTCATCTCGTACATCGGCACTTACTACGCCATCGCCGCCGCCTGGATAATGACGAGCACGAACTACTTCCTCTACGGCTGGTTCAGCGACTACCTCGACAGGTACTACGTCGACTCGTGGCAGGTCTGGTTTTCCATCATCATCGTCTTCAACGGCCTCGGAAACATAGGTCTCGCCGCGATGCGGTACCGCGGCCAACATATGAACTTCTTCGGCTGCATGCTCGAGAACCTGAAGTGGATGGTCCTGCTGGCCATCTTCCTGGGCGGCCTCAGCCTGCACGTCTCCCAGGCCATCCTGTCGCACATGTTCGAGATCGACATGACCTGGGGCGCCACCAGTAAGGAGGCTGAGTTCTCCAACTTCTGGATCGAGGTTCCGAGGGTCGTCAAGAGGGTACGTAGCTTCCTTGAGGATCACCTCTTCCACGCGCCTCGTCAGCTTGGGCAGCGGACCACCTCCCTTTTTCTTCGCTTGTGTTGGGCATACTGGGAGGGTTTAATAACGCTGACATTTCTATGCTCACAGTTCCGCTACTCGATGATCTTCTCCCTCACTGCGATCATCGTCATGATTGTCATGGCCGTCGCACCGTTCATCCCTGACGGCTGGCACATCACCGATTTCGTGGCGATCTTGCCCATGGCAACGGTCGCGACCTCGCACATGCTCTTGCCCATCGCCCTGAACCCCGCCCTGATGACATTCTCTTGGTAAGATCGACGCCTAATTAAAGCTTCAAAGCAGAGGCGAGTAGGCCTCTGGGGTGCTGGAGTCGCGTAAAAAACAAAGTGCACAGAGGTGTGGGACGATTTCGGCAGGCATTATGAGCCCTGAGAAATAACGGGCAGCCGAGGTATCGAGCGGGTACGTGAGTAGTGGTCAAAATTGCGGGAATTGCATAAGCGTACAAAGACTCGGAGTGCAGGACAAACAGTATTTGGGCAGATTCAAGGAAGTTGTCGCTCAGTGGAGTCATAAAATTCTCCGGAATTTCTGGGCTATAGTCTGGTTTCATTTACAGTTCATCAGGGAGTTTCCCGAATATCCACTCATCAGCCCAGAGGAGGGGAGGAGATGTATTGGCTTTTTGGAAAAGCAACTTTGGTGGTTGACAATCCTTATGATAATGGAATGTTCATGATTATGTTTTAAGACTGCTCAGGTGCTTCCGAATATTCTATTGACGTGTGTACATATGTGGCTAGCATGGTGGACTTATTGTCATTACGGCGCCTATGTCAACACCTAAGCGAGCCGTTGAGGCTCCGCTGTCACAATTTAGGCCGTTCCAAATCCAAGGCAAGGGATAGATAATAAATTCCGCTACACTAAACAACGCACTATACTCACGCGATCCCTGCCTTGTCGCCGGCACGGTTCTCAACCGCCCATGCGGCCAGAGCATCCCAGTCCCTACACTGGTGCGTCGAGTTGGCCCCCGAAAAGCCCCTTCTCGTGCCGTCCTCATGGAGCTCCGCAAAGTCGAGTGTCGTGTCAGCCGAGCACATTATGCTCTGCCTGATGTAGTCAATGCAGTGGTACTCATGGCCAGCACCGGCGAAGCGCGACTTGTCGTGCTTCTCGTACTTCTTCACCACGTCTCTGATGACGCCCTGTTTTGGGGGGTATGGTGAGTACATGTCTGCCTCTGAGAAGAAGAAAAAATCAAATTCAAGATGGTGGGTTGCATCATACCAGGCAATGAAGTTGATGCAGAGCTGAAAGGGAGTAGATCTCTGCCTCTTCGGGATCGTCCTCTATGGCCTTGCTCGCTGGCATATCGTATTTCCTGGGATGTGGGACGCGGACGAAGCCGGATCCGACTTGGGTCATTGTCAGCGGCCAAAAGCAGGATACTGCTTGTGTATAGACAGAGGTTGCTCACTGGGCATCAGCTTGTCCCATAGCTTATCACCCTCGACGCTCGTGTCCTCATAGTCGGTAGGAAAGTCAAACTTGACCTCCTTCGCGGGGACTGCCGTCAACCTCGTCAGTTCTCGATCTTTCCCAACCTAGCCAAATGCCGCTGCCTTCCAGAGCCTGGGTGTTTGAGTCTCGACTCACATTCCGGGACGAATGCCCGTGGCGGTAATAACGTTGCGTTGTTGCCGCTCTCACCGCCCGCCGCAGCCTCCTCGTGTTCGCCGATCGACACCGCCTCCTTGACCGTCTGCCCGTAGCGGTCTCCAGCCGTGAAACCAAGTAAGAACACCACAATCGTCAGGAGGCCAAGACAAGCCAGTTTCATGGTCTTCTCAAGCCGCGGTGACCTCTGCCGTTTCTCACCCGCGCCCAACACATAGGGGCCGTCGTCGTCCAGCGGTACGGACGTGTACGTGTCGTTCCCCATGGTTCAAGTCGAGCTCTTCACCGGCCGGCGTTGCGAAGTTGAAAACGGTAAGGCACCATGGGATGTGGTGAAAAGAACAGCAACATGATATTCAGGTGAGAAATCAGTTTAGGAGACGGTGAGTCTTGATACAAGCCGTATTTCCGGCACGGGCGCTCCGGCCGCTCGATTGGGAAGAGCTCAATTTACCCGCGGCGGGTCAGGGGTTTGGTGGATCTACCGACCTTAACGCTCACCGATGACCGAGTCTTGACTGCCAAAATTGGGATTTTCTTTGACGTCGTGGAATTCATGGACAACACCAATCAAAAAATCATGTCGCATGAGGGAGGCGAACAGGCTTAAAGAATCGATGCATGCAATTCAACAACCTATTAGAAGAAGTATAAAGTGGCCCGGTGGTCGAGTCTACTCTATCCGAAATCATCAGTCCCAACCCATCTATATCGAAACGCCGACCATCTATCTAATAGCATCAGCTCTATCCGCCTCTTCTTTTAAGTGTCCCAATAACTGTCAACCGTGGCGTTCGCCGCCATGTTCTTGTAGAGCTGAAAAAGCACGAAAACTTCACGTCCAATCATCAAGCAGAAAGACCTCCAAGAGCCAACTATTTACTCGTCGTCGGCGTCCGAATCAGGGGGATGCGGTGTGCCCTTAGGGCTGTTCAGCCATTCGATGTGCCTCAATCGCCGCCGGGCCTGTTGCTCCTTCAGATCCTTCTTGGTCATCTTCCTCTTCTTCTTGGCCTTGAAGTTGAGCGGCGTGTCGATGTTGTCCTCTACTCCGCTGTTCACAGCGCTGTTCATGGCGCTGCTGACCGCTGTGCTCGCTCCATTGATGGGAGTGCTAACACCAGACGATGGGGCGGTAGAACCAGGGCGAGAGTCTTCAAAGCGATCGAGAGAGATGGCATTGGAGCCCTTGTGCGTCATGCGTCCGTCCCGCACGTGCCACTGTTCCGAGGCCAGTGCACCTACAAACTCCTCGTTGTGACTAATCATCACAACACCACCCTTGAAGTCTCGAATAGCAACGGCCAGACCTCCCAGGGAGTCTCGGTCCAAGAAGTTGGTCGGCTCGTCCAACACCAGCAAGTGAGGGTTGTTCCACATGGCGCCAGCAATGACAACCTTGACCTTTTGACCGCCGGACAGAGATCCGATCTCGTTGTGGTTGGCAATCTCCGGGTCGAGTCCAAGATCCTCAAAGTGCTGGGAGATGACCTTGGGCTCAAGGACACGGTAACCGAGACCCTCTCGCGAGGCCTCGTGGTCATCAAACTCCTGCACCAACTTATCGAAGCCGCGCTCAACGAGGGTCTCGCGGCTGATCATAGAGTTATGCTTGGGCAACCATCCCTTCCATTGACTGCATTATAGTTAGTCATCCGCCTACTCATTTGGGAGAAGGGGCAGCTGTTGGGGAGACTTACATCTCATATTGGAAGGACTTCTTGTACTTCTGTCGACCAACAAGGGTCTCGATCTGTCGGTGACCCTTTCCATCTCCCATGTCGATTGTCTTCTCCATTTGAGCACGATCCGCGTCAGACAGGGCTCTTGTCTCCTTGAAGTGGACCTCTCGGTCGTCGCCGTTCTGGTAACGCCACTGTAGGTACTGGTTGGGCGTCTTCTCAAGATGCATCTCCACGTGCTCGAGCGCGTGTTGCTTGATGTAACCGATACGCAGATTGGGGTGCTTCTCCACCTTTCCGGCTGTTGGGATGACTTCGCCTGTCAGCAGCTTGATGAGTGTCGACTTGCCAGCACCGTTGGGCCCGATGACAGCAATACGAGACGACAAAGAAAGTTGGCAGGTAACGTCGGCCAACGACGGCTTTGGCGCCTTGGGATACTGGTAGCTGACATTCGTCATACGAACGATAGCACGGGTCTGGGACTTGATGCCAGACAAGATTCCAGGCGGCGGAAATCTGAATTGCACCAGACTGGCGGACAATGTGTAGTAGCTCTTCGCTTCGGGGCGAACCTTGACAAAAGCGTTGAGGTTGCCCTTGAAGTGACCAAGCTTCTTGCCGGGCTCGTAGTGGTAGATGTCCGTGGTTACGTTGTCCAGGAAACCGGAGTCGTGAGAAACAATCAAACTGGTGATATCCGTGTGCGATCTGAGATACTCCTCCAACCATGCGATGTTTTCGACATCCAAGTGGTTAGTAGGTTCGTCCAGCAGCAGGACATCGGCCTTCTGCAGCATAGCCCTGGCCAAGGCGAGCTTCATCTTCCAACCTCCCGACAGGGAACCAACCCTTTGGGCCTGTCGGCCCTCGGGGCCGGAGGTGAAACCGAACTCAGCGAGGACTTCAGAAATACGATCGATATTCGTGCCAATCTTCGTGATCTCAGGGTCCTTGGCAACAAAGTCCAGAATGCTGAGATCGGCATCTTCACCTTGGTTGTGTTCGACATAGCAGGTTCGGAGAACATCCTGAGGGGGAAAGCCTTCCAGCTTGCCGCCAGCGATAGCCTTCATCAGGGTTGACTTTCCGGCACCATTGCGACCGCACAGTCCGTAGCGATGGCCCTTCAGCAGGCGCAGGTTCGTGTGCGAGAGCAAGAGCATACCGCCATAGGCCAGGGAGAAATCGGCGTTCACAATCTCGACCTCTCCGTCATCCTCCTTTTCAGGCTCGCCAAACTTGCGATGGTCCTCGTCAACGTAGTACTTCTGGACAGCGTCCGCGACAGCCTGGTGGGCATCGGAGCCTTTCACGAAGCCTTGAAGATAGGGCGCAAGCTTTCCGGCGATGCGGTTGACGTAGCGATGGTTGACATCCTCGGCAAGGATTTCACAGAAATACGGCTTTGCCGACTTGAAGAGTTCAACGTCGCCGGTGACGCCGCCGTTGTTCTCGATCTCGGCATCAACGACCTTGGCAACATCATCCGCGTTGATGCGCTCAACAACGTCCTTGTCGGTGGCCATAGCCTTCTCCATGACATCCAACGCTCTCTGGGCAAGCTCTCGGACCTCGGGCAGGGATGCACGGTCGTAGACACCCTTCACACCGGGCTTCAGCTTTGGCAGGAAGGTCCGTGCCTCGATGGGGTCGTGGACCAGCTTGGTGAGGTTTTCTGTAATGACGACCGTCCTGCGTAGAGTTTCTTGAGGCGTTGAGGGGTTGTAGAGAGACCGCTCGAGGAAGGGCGTCAGGAGTGCGAGCACAGGGGATGTGACAATGGCAACAAATGTTGTTTGCGAAAGAGCATGGATGGCCTTGTATACTGCGTCGGGGGAAGGCTTGCGCATAGCCTCGAGCAGCAAAGGCAACTTGGGGGCCACGTCGTCATTTTGCAGGAGGGCAGTAAGCGAGTCCATTGTCTTGACTGCTTGCTTCTCGACCTCGGGCTTCAAGTCGTGCATGCCATTCTCGACGAGTGGGATCAGGCCGGCCAGCTTGGCACCCATTATTTCGCGCAAAACGTCCTTCTCATAGGCCTCCTCCTTTGTGCCGCCGAACTCGAGCTTGGCCTTGTCGGCCATCTTCTGCAGGAGCTTCAAAGCGCCGACAGTGCCTTGCCACTTGCCGGTTGTCTTGGAAAGGTATCTTTGCAGGGCAGGCATAAGGCCGACGACGAGGGCCTCGGGGCTCAGGTGGTTGAACAGGGCATCGATGCCGTACTGTGCAGCGTCGCGGACAACCGAGCCCTTGTCGGCAAGGGCATCGAGGGCGCAGGCGACGACGCCGCCATCCTTGACGAGGAAGATGACTTCGGAAACGGGCTGTCGTGGAGGGAAGCGCTCGAGGAGTGCACCAAGGAGGTTCTGTGCGCTCTCTCTCCGGAGACCGGACTTCTTGTCAGACGCAGCCTTCTTGATCTCGGCGAGGATGCCGTAAGATTCCAAACCGCGGCATCCGACGCTGGGCGAGTTCAGCAGGAGTTCGCAGAGACCATAGGCGGCGTCGACCGAGGCGTTGGAGGTTTTTGCGTTGAAGATGGCCTCGATGAAAGCCGACACATCGGCTTGCGATGGTGGCGGGGCGTCGCCATTTGCGACGACGGTCGGCGGGTTCATTTCAGGTGAAACGGAATGCGGCATTCCCAGATTACAGAATGTCGGAAAATCTGCAGCAAGATGATCTTGCTTTGCCACAGAGGAAAGAAGAAGAAAAAGAAGGAGTGGAGAGGTTGGCGTGCAAGAAGCAGCCGGGAAAAGGGGGATGGAGCGTGAGTTGGCGACGGTGAGTTGAGCGAAAGAAAGAAAATCCTCAGGGTCCGCTGCAGAAATCCCACGGGGGGTAAAGCGAAATCTGCATTCGTCGGTCAGACTTGGATTCGGCTCTTGGGCAGCTGAAAAATTGCGGTCTAATCTTATCGATAGGCCAGATAGGTCCCGATAAGCACCGGCTGGCCGGGTCAGAAGGCGAGGCGAGGCGAAGTGAGACAGCTGATTAATGGCAAGTCTGCCAGTAGGTGGTTTGCTAGCGGGTGAGTTCCACCTGAACAGATCTGTGCAGGGACCCTGGATCTATGTATAGTTTCAAATCAACGAATTCTTCAATTAACCACAATTCTCATGAGCTTTGGCTACGCTTGGGCACACACAAGCGCCACTGCCATTTTAGTAAATCAGACCTGAACTCCTCCCGTAGTGCAGCCTGACAGGGATCTTGTTGCAGACGTAGGCAGTGAAGAAAAACGAGACCGGGCTGCACCTAGGTAGATTGGTAGATGCAACTTCGTGCTGCGTTTGGCCCAAGCCAAATTCCAACCCCCGAACTCTGCCAGACATTGAAGACCTCGTCCAGCAATTGAAGATTTTTGGTTCAAACAAGCCATGTATATATACAGCATGCATATACGCCGGGCGTCAACTGCTAGGACCGGGCGAGTGTTCATTTTCGGACCCCTGTTCCGTCCGTGGTCAAACTGCTCC
The DNA here is from genome assembly GCA_038088505.1 of Diaporthe velutina. Lineage (NCBI taxonomy): Eukaryota > Fungi > Ascomycota > Sordariomycetes > Diaporthales > Diaporthaceae > Diaporthe > Diaporthe velutina. Next base: position 21,568 of record JBBWSJ010000049.1, on the reverse strand, counting down.
TGCAGGTCTGGCTGCACGGTGACGGTTAACAGGGCTGTAACGCTGCATGTCAGAGGACGAGTGTTGGGTTCAAGGCCTTGACTCCATCGCTGGTCGCTGATGCTTGGAAAACGGGAGCGTCCAGCACAGAGGGTGAGAGTTTATATGTAGGACCTGTGGTTCGAAAAGTGCAGGCAGGTGGACAAGCACAGCCATCTGCATGAACAGCGGTTGGAATTATGGATTGCAGGCTAATCTTATCTAGGCTGCTCTTGGAGATAACCCTACTGTGTAAGCCACTGCGGCCGCGATAACTTGCCTCTTTCGTCCACACTGTGAAGTGCGGTCTTGGCGGGGCGGGCGTAGGCCCTAAACTCCCAAGGCTGGTCTCGTCCCAAGTCATCGCCCTGGCTGTTCCATGGGTGTGAGTTTCCTCTTCGTCCTAACAAGAAGTTGTTTCCAGCCCTGGCAGTGAGAAATGATCCAATTATCAGGAATGCAGAAGGGTCCACCTCCAACATGTCGACTGTGAGCCATGAGCGGCAACAGCCCGACGACGTCACAGTCCCGGCTCGGTCTTTTGGTGGATGCTCCACGGTATGATGCTCCGAACCCCGGGCGCCGCTGCCGAACCCCCAGAGTAGACTGACAGATTTGTTGCTGTCGCCGCTCCTCAGTGTCGAAGGCGCCATATGAAGTGTGACGAGGGCCGGCCGTCATGCTCTGCTTGTCGAGATTCCGGCCTGGCCTGCGGTGGTTATGAGAAGAGCATCTTCTTTGGCTCCGACGGCCGTAACAACGCTTCTGCGGGCGGGCGCCTCCGCTTCCGGCAGTTCATCCTCACGGAGCAAGAGCGACAGGCCATGAGCGAGTTTCTGACTGCCAGCGTCCCGCCAAAGTCAGCTTTTAGATGCATCACCCAGATCGACGATGAGTGTGAGGAAGCGTCTGCTTCCGGTGACCTTTATATCCGCCGCGGCCCGTTCAGTGTCTTCAGTGTGGGCAAAGGCCGTGGTGGGTCCACCGAGGCCCCTATGAGCCCGGCTGCGATAGACTGGAACGAAGGGGATGACGGTGATCGTCTCGTGGCTCAGGATGTCCTCATGGCCGACACGAATACGGCTCTATGTCTGGGCACCTCTGATCTGGACGCGCCACTGTCACCGTCAGCGCAACAATCGTTGGAGTTGATGTTGCAGCATGCACAGTCTGAATGGGAACCCACCTCACTTACTTTTGCTGAGGATCTCTGGGACTCAGCTCCAGAGCTGGGAGGCGCTCAGGAGGCCACGATGCCTGCACTTCAAATGACAACATTTATGCCAGTCGCAGCAGATGATTACTTCGAGATGACGGCTTTCGAGCAACCAACAGCCAATATGCTTCCACCGGCACCATCTCCACCGCCTGCGCCGCGGGATATTGGTAACATCCCCGAACATGCCGTATTCCTCCTCAGACACTATTCAACGACAGTCCTGAACTTGCTCACTCCTTTTCGACACACAAAGACACCATGGCACATCCTTTTCATACCTCATGTTAAGAACTGCCTTGCGGGTCTGACGCTCGGGGAGCAGCTCGATCACGCCAGCCTCAGCGCCTTCTATGGTACCCTAGCTATCAGCGCATTGAGCATCGGCGGCGTTTCCGAAAGCCAAATGTGGCTTCAGCAAGGCAGGGCATTCCAGCAGCTGGCACGTGAGCATACTCGGGAAATGTTGAAAATGGCATACAAGGCCCCAAAAAGTGCCAAGTATAAATCTATTCTTATAGCGCTCATCACCATGGTGCAAGTTTCCATGTTTTCAGGAAATCGAGACCGGACAGAGTGCTACTTCCTCGAGGCAGAAAAGTTCATCCGTCTGAAAGGTTTGAGCCGCAACAAATCCCGGAAGGTGAGGCTGCTCCACCATTGCTACGCGTTTGAGCGCATTCTTTATGAGAGTACGATCACATCCGAGGTGAACTTCTCCCACCGCCTTCACGTCCGCGAAGCTGTGGAGTCAAGTGGTCTAGTCGTTGTCGGTCAGGATAGTATGCACTTCAGGCTCTCGTCTTGGAAAGATATTCAAGAGGAGATGACAAAGGTCAAGGGCCAAAATGACGGGGAAAATGATCTTCATCTCGAGCGTCCTGGCGTTTGGTCTGCCACTCTGTACCCCGAGATATTTGGCATTCCGGAGCAGTGGCTCTCGATTCTTTCGCTCGTAATTCGGTTAGGCAAGGAGAAAGAGGCAGCCCAAAGTGAGCGAAGTGAAAGGTCACCAGGACTAGGGGACTTTATGAGCATGGCAAAAGGCGTGGAAAAGGTAATCAGCCACCTCCCTTGGCCAGACCAAGTTGAAGACGGGCTAGACAGTCTCCTCGGCGCATGGCAGGAATCTCTAGGGATTTACTTTTACAGGAGGATTTATGATGTCGACTCGTCTCTTTTGCAGCACAAGGTGGGCAAGGCACGGGACTACATATTGCGTTATGAACCTCTAGGGCTCGGGCAGGCCTGCGCTTCTGCAAGACTCATATGGCCTGCCCTCATCGCAGCTTGTGAAGCCGAAGGACCCGAGATACAGCAGTCGTTCGCCGGCTGGTTCAGGTCTTCGTCGCGAGTGTGCGGGCTCCAGATCTTCGAGGATACTTTGCGCACTGTAGAGAGATCTTGGCAGGACAAGGCAGGTCTGGCAGGCTAGTCGCACACGAAGTGTCTTTGTCTTAGAAGCGATAGCATATTGAATTCAAGTCTATCTTCATGTGATGCAGAAACTTGAGTAGTATTGCGCGGCGAATTAAATGCTTGTACTAGCTGATGTTCACGAGAGCAGTTGCCATACGAGGCCTGCCCCTTAGACATTAGGTTTGCGTCGACCTCAAGTTCATGTACTACGAATGTACACTCCATGAAAGTGATCTAATGTTGATCCGGTCCGGTTCGAGTTTCCGAGGTATGGTCATCAGTGTTTGCATTAGATGGCGACCAGACACCGGAGGCTGCCGGGTCCGGGGACAGTTGCTATTTTCGGATGCAGCCCACTTCCTCCAACTCTGTTCGACAATGTCCTGGTAATAGCAATCTCAGGTCACTCTGAGCATGATAAGTCTTCAAAAATCTCCCGCCATCCATGTCGAAGCACTTAGCAGCCCATTTGCGTTACTATCTGCCACTCCCAGTCCAGAAGAGCATTCTAGAGTACACAATGGCATCGTCTTTCGATGGCAAAGTGGTAAGAACTGGGATCTTGAAACATTTTATATGTGATAATAACAAACATTTCGTTAGATTGCTATTACCGGAGCAGCATCTGGAATGGGGCTCGCTACGGCGCAACTGCTCTCCTCGCGAGGTGCAATCATTTCTCTCGCCGATATCAATCAAGAAGGCTTGAAGGAGGCGGTTCAGTCCTTGAAATACAGTGACAAGCACATATTCACTGTCATCGACGTGCGCAGCAGCCAGTCAGTGGACGCGTGGATCACTTCAACGGTGCAAAAATTCGGGAGGCTCGATGGAGCTGTGAACATGGCAGGCGTGATTACCCCTGCCACTCCAATCACTGAGGTGACGGACGACAATTGGAACTTTTCGTTCGATGTAAATGCTCGAGGTGTTTTCTACTGTGTGAGAGCGCAGCTGAGAGCCATGGGCGATGGGGCGAGCATTGTAAGTCTATACTCTCTTGCATCTTAGGCCCTGCCACGAAGGTGTCCACCCTGCCCGCGGAACGATATAATCTCACAGCATTTTCAGGTCTCCGCCGCGAGCACATTTGGCCAGTTCGGCGCCGTAGGAAATGTGGCATACTGTGCCAGCAAAGCAGCCGTCATCGGCCTGACTAGGACAGCAGCCAAAGAGAATCAGAAGATCAGAGTCAACTGCGTGTCACCAGGTAAAGCAGCCCGTCCCACCGTCTATTCAAATCGTGCCCGGTTGGCTGACACGTCTTCCGCCAGGTTCCGTCAACACGCCGATGTCACAGGGTGAAAACCCGGAGGATGTTAAGCGTGGCCTACAGGTCACTGCACAGAAACGGAGAGCGGAGCCCGTTGAGATTGCAAACGTCATTGCGTTCCTGCTGAGTGACGAGGCCTCGTTTGTGACTGGAGCTGTGTATAACGTGGACGGCGGCTGGGTCTGCTAACTTACTGAAGCGTCTAAAAAAGCTTGCAATGGAAATACACAGATTTGATGTCTATTTCCGGCCATCTTTGCCTACCTAGGTACGTAGAATGTGAGGAACAGAAGTTTGTTATGTCATGAGCACCAGAAATTCCGAGCAAAAGCCTGATGCAACAGTAAATGACCTGTGTATATATTGACCCGGCAATCTATCGCGAGGTGTAGCCACCATCCACCGCAAGAGCAGTGCCAGTAACAAACGAGCTTCTCCCTCCGGCCAAATATAAAACACCATCCGCGATTTCAGAAGGGTTTCCCATGCGCTGCATTGGAACAGCAGTCTCGATGCGCTCCTTCATTGCCTTGAGCACGGCCGGTGACTTGGTAGTCATCGGAGTCTCGGTGTACCCAGGACAAATCGCATTTACCCGGAGACCCTTGTTGGCGTAGTCCTCCGACGCCGTCCGCGTGAGACCGATGATAGCATGCTTGGATGTGGTGTACGCCGTAGACAGAGTTATGCCGACCACACCCTGGATCGAGCTGAAGTTGACAATAGAGCCGCGCTGCAGTGGCCTGCCGTCGACGGCGGAGAGGATGGGCTCCTGCTTCAGCATGATCTCCGCGGCGGCTCGGAGGACGAAGAACGTGCCGTTGACGTTTATGTCCATGACGCGCTGCCATTCCTCCGTCTTGCAGAAAGCAGCTCCGCCTTCGTGCTTGAGCGCGATGCCCGCTGCGTTGACGACATAGTCGAGCCTGCCGAACTTCCGGGCTGCGTCCTTGACAGCGTCGTTGACTTGGTCTTCTTTAGAGACATCGAGGGCGTACGTCTCAACTCGAAATGATTGGTTTTGGTTTTGGTTTTGGTTTCGGATTTCAGCCTTCACGGCAGCCAGAGCATCTGCGTTGAGGTCGAATAGCGCCACTCCAGCTGATCCTTCTTTAGCAAACCCAAGCGCGCATGCTCTCCCGATGCCTGACGCCGCGCCTGTTATCAGTGCGAAGCCAGGGACGTCCATTATGGCGACTTTGGCTGATGTCCGATGAATTATCAATAATTAGCGGGTGCAGCGCAGATGCTCACGATGCTGTGTCAATTGATACGGGATTGCACCTAGGTTCTATCAAGTAGCAATACATCATGGCCATACATATGTATTGCATCTTCACCATTGTATACTTTCCTGAAGGTTCCCTCCTTCATACGGAGATAGTTGCTTACTAGGTCAGGTGTGGTGCACATGTACTGCCGGTTATCGGGTCCGCTTCCGTTGTGCCCGGGGGGAAACCTTCCTAAACCGCAAGATAGTGCACGAGGATACACATGCACCTCTTCACATGGCTCACTTGTTCGCCTAACACGGGTCGGACACGTTTACAATGACGTCCTGGAATGTTACCAGCCTGCTCTTTCATACTCAAGTAAGTTCCGGGAAGCGGTCCGGAATGAAGCCAAGGTGCGGAAACTCACAATGCAGCTTAGCATAACTGCTTGTTCTATGGTTACTCAACATCATGCATGGATTCATAATTGGAAACCGAATTATGTTATTTACTCCATGGTTTCTGTCTCGGTACCATATGGAAAACATCGGCCGTGACTTTTAATAGCCACGCAGACCTTGACTCGATAACATGTGATGAAGTGCAACGCATCAATCAAACCGAACGACCTGCACTTTAGGCAAAGATCAGGCCCTTGTAACCAGACGTTTTGCAAGCCTCTGTACGTCTGCGGTACTCGATAACGCTGCCCGAGTACCTTGCCACACTCCTGACCTGCTTGCCCTTCACGTTCGTGTTCACCCCAGTCATCCAGCTGTCCACCTCATTGATGAGCGTGCCCGCCTTGCTGCACTCCACAACATGGTCCGTCCACTCCTCCGCGGCCTCCTCTGTGGCCTCGACGTACGAGTAGCCGTTGTCCTTGCAGTACTGCAGGGCATCTGTGACAAAGCCTACAACGTGCTCTATGCTCCGTGTAGCATTGCCGAAAGGCTGGTGAGGGCCGAGAACCAAGAATGTGTTAGGCAGAGCGGGCACCGTCACTCCAAGGAAGGTGTGCGGCCTGTGGTCTGGCCAGATGGCGCGTCCACCACCCTTTGTTTCGCTGGTGGCAATGAGAGGGCGGCCATCCTTGGCGTGCCAGTCGATAGCGTTGAAAGCACCAGTGACAGCGTCGAAGCCCGTGGCGCAGATGAGGACATCCAGCTTGTGCTCCTTTCCGTCCGACGTTATGATACCCTCTTTTGTAACGAGCTCGATTGGTGTCTTGCGTAGGTTCACCAATTCCACACAGGGTCTGTTGAATGCTTCGAAGTAGCCGCTGTTGAGCGGCACTCTTCGGGTCCCGAACCCGTGGGTGGGAATGAGATTCTCGGCCGTCTCCGCATCCTTGACTATTTCCTTGATTTTCCCGGCTATGAAATTCGAGTACAGGCGGTTTGCTTCGCGATCTGTGTACGTGTCACTGAAGACGCCCAGCCACTTGCCAAAACCTGGCTCCGCGTAGAGCTTTTCGTAGTGTGCAAGGCGCTCTTCTTCGCTAATGTCAAGGGACTTGCGAGGGTCACTCTGGTGCAGGAAACCTGAAGACGTCTGGGCGCATCTGTCGAATGTCTCATGGTAGTGGTCCCTGTAGTTCTCCATTTCCTCGCGAGTAATTCCGGCATTGCGAAGGGGGGCAGACCAGTTGGCCGTTCGTTGCAAGACGGTAAGGGACTGGATTCCCGGCTCCTTAGATATGGCTGTGATCGTCTGGATCCCGGTTGCTCCGGTACCAATCACACCGACGCGCTTTCCCTCAAGATCGCGGCTTATCTCGAAGTGCTCCGGCCAACGCGACGTATGGTAGGCCTGCCCTTCGAAGTCCTCGAGGCCTGGTATTGCGGGCCAGGTTGGCGCAGAGAGGAATCCGAGGCAGCTTACGAAGAAGCGAGTCTTGTAGCAAGCTCCCGCTTCATCCAAAAAGGACCATGTGCGATCTTGGTCATGCCAGAATGCTGAAGTGATGCGCGTGTTGAACTGTATGTCCTTGTACAAGTCGTGTTTCTTGGCAATGCTCTTCATGTATTCTTGCATTTCTGCCTGCGAAGAAAACGTGTCCTTCCATTCCCATTGCTGGAGAAAATCCTTGTCGAACGAGTATCCGTAGGAAATAGACTCCGTGTCAAGTCTGCAGCCGGGATAACGGTTCCAATGCCAGACGCCACCCACATCGCTGGCAGCCTCAATGACTTTTACACTCCATGTAGGGAATCGCTCGCGGATATGGTGTAGGCTACAAATGCCAGAAAGGCCAGCGCCGATGATAAGGATATCGTACGTGGGCTCGACGTTCAAAGACCCCATAGTTTTCGACTCGCGGCGTATTGCGGCAAAGCTTGACAAAGAATAAAACTTTGTGAATCTTACAGTGCTAGTCAAGAAAGAATGAGAAAATTGTATGCGAAACAGTGAGACTGCTGGAGTTCTGGTTCTCTGGATTTATGTATAGCAACGAGGCTCGTGACTGGAAGGTTTCTGCTGAGGTTGCCGATGACCGGGACGGAAAGTCTGGCAACCGATTCCACGCACGGCATGCCCACGATCATACAAGAATTTGCAAGCGCTCAGAAGACGTATCTTAAAACGACAATCTTTACAAGACCAACCAGGATGCTTGGAAGTTGTAGCGTCCGTAACATGGAAATGCTGTGACCCCGCTTGCATGTGCACCCAACTTCGTCTCCGCAGGGGAAACCTTCCAAATTCGTTTTGGAGACTTGCAGATGAAGCCCACATCACATTCCGCCACCTCAGGCACAATTCATCAACAAAATTTACATCTGATAAGAGTTGCAGTGAGTGACCTGAGATTTGACACTGCTTTGTCTGACCTCTTTCTTCAAACACAACGCGCCGGCTCGTACTGCCCGCCCAGCTGTTTGGTCTGCTGATGAAGGAATGGTCGGCCATGTAGCATAATTACCAGTGGGACATTCTCCTATAGAACACTTCTTTTGGGAGACCATCCTGTGGGATAAGCTCCTCTGGGATGTCCTTCAATGCCCTGTGGGATGGACTCCCGTGGGACAACCTCGTATGCGATAGACCGCATTCAACAGATCTCGCTTGCCGAACCCATGTAATGCCCTCCTGTGGGAATGTACGTGCTTCACTAGAACCCCCTCCTACAAAAGCCGCCTATGTGAACATTCTACTTTTTTTTTTTTTTAATTCAGCTCAGTTGTAGTTATTCCAGCTTCATATATGTGGCCCTCGTCTCTCCACTGCTATTGCTCTATGCCGTCTTCAACTGCTGAACTCACAAATTGTGTCCGAAAACGCAAATGTAGGAAAAGCCATTTTCATTCGGCTGATTCAATAAATAGGCACAATTTTGGGCAATTCGTTGACTGGACTCGATATGACGCATTCGTGGCGTCCAAATATGGATGAAAGAAAGAAATTGCCCCTCGCGATATTCACACGGGCGAATCATCGTAGATATATACAAGGAATTCAAGAAGCGCCCGAGCCATCGCGAAAGTCGAATACCGTCCAAGAACCATCCCTTGACGAGCCTAGTTGTTGTAGACAGCGATGTATTCCGCCTGCAGCGTGCCACCGCTGACCGTGTTGGCCAGGGGAGTGGCGCTGCCGTAGTTGTTGTTCGGGAAAGCTCCGCCGATGGCCAGGTTCAGCAATACAAAGTGAGGATTGTGGACGGCCTGGGCCCAGGTGTCGGCGGGCAGGTCCGTCTCCACAACCTGCCAGAAGAGGATGCCATCGACGAACCACCGGACGGCCTCGAGCTCCTGGGAGCGGTCGACCTCGAGGGTGTAGGTGTGGAAGTTCCCCTGGCAGGGGCTTCCAGGACACTCGCGGGAGCCCACGAGTCCGTCGGTCTCCCGACAGGGACCCCCGGGGTTCACACCGCAGTGCATCACGCCCCACACGCGGTTGATAGCGTTGACGTTCTCCATGATATCGAATTCTCCAACAGAGGGCCAGTTCCTGCACAAGTGTTAGTCCTGTACTTACTCGAAACATCATTTTGCACAAGACTCACTGGTAATTGCCGCGGTACGAGCTGCCGAGGGTCCAGAATGCAGGCCAGTATCCGATGCCATTGCTACCGACATTGGGGAGGTTGAGGCTCGCTTGGATCCTCATCTTGCCTCCGGCACGCGCAACGAAGTTGCTGCGCTGTGTCTCGATGCGCGCAGAGGTCCAAGCACCGGACGAGCTCTTGATCGCGGTGATCTGCAAAGCGCCGTTCCCGTTGAGCTTCAGGTTGTTGGCGCTGCTGGTGTAAGTCTGGATCTCTCCCGTGCCCCAGTTAGAGGGACCACCTGGGTAACTGGTGCCAGTGTCAATGATCCAGTTTGATGTGCTGGGAAGGCTGTTGGCAGAGCCAATAAAGTCATCACCCCAGGTCAGCGTAAATCCCGAGATGGTAGGGATGGCAGCCTGGATGACTGGAAGGCCAGCGATGGCCGTGGCGAGGACATTTCGGATACCCATTTTGATTCAAGGACAGTGATGGCAAGGCCGTCAGTGATATATATACAGTTGACGGCGGGGAATGCAAGTATTTACAAAGACAAAGAATCCAGAAGTAGGGAGTGTGGTAAGTGGATGGGAAACAAAGGCTGAAGTCTCATAGAGTCAGAACTGGCCGCATTATATATTATTTTCCAGTCCTTGCTCCATCGCCATTGTTGATGTCGTCGACTCATGAGACCTACAACTAGTCAGCCTACTGACAGACTTCTATCAGGCGCCTCCTGACAAGACCTTATCCACTCCGGTGTTCACACCATGCGCTTATGTCCCGGCCATGGCACGCTGCACGGGCATCAAAACGGCCCGTTTATGATAGGCTCCAAGGCTGATAAATTGGATCCAAGAACGTGTGGTCTCAGCGTGTTGCCAAGACCTCATCAATCTTGTGAGTACGGTTGCGAGACATGTCAAATCTTGGTAGACTAGTGGAAGGGCAGGAACTATCATGGCCTGGCCCGCCCAGGAATCTGGAGAAGAATGTGCTGAGCCCTGTGATTTTCGTCCCCAGGGATGGTCATCCGCGGATGGTCGCGTGGGGTAGGCTCATCCCGCCGATTGGAGACTCCATGGGCCCACCAAGCGGCGGCTGCGAATGGGACGAACAGTCCAGGGATGATGTGATTGCAGCAGCTCTGTTGGCTAATGATCATTTTCTGGGGTTGCATCCACTAGGTATGTCAGCCGGATGGCATGGTCTGGGGCATCAGGAACGGCGACTTGGCCTGCCGAAGCGTCCACGAGAAATATAGTGCGTTGGCTTCATATTGATGATCAAGGGTGGCTCTGGGAGACGGCCTAAAACACAACTGTCCATCGGGCATAGCCCAAGCCTAAGCAAAAGATCGGGAAGGATTACCTAGCAAAGTATGCCTCCGGCACGGAAGTCAGTTGGACTTTGGTGTGTTCCTGACAGGCCAAGCAATCCGGCGCTACTGCATAACAGGAACCTCGGCCTGATCTAAATGTTTTGATTCGAGGATGTTCTTGGTAAACTTGGCTTCTCTCTGCATCATGCATGTGGCTTAAAAGTCCAGCCTCAAGCCACGGCGCAATTGAAATCTGGCCCCCGGGGTAAACACATTTCCTGTTCAGCCTGCTACATATTTCTCAGCCCTGCTTGTCGAACTTACGCACTTTATGCTGGAGAGAACAGAGAAAACCTGTGACTCCAACGACTTAGAGTCTGCAGGTGAATATGCTTGAAATATGCTTATGCATACATCGAGGTCTTGAGGACCGCATCTAAGCCGCATCATGTGAGCAAGCAACGAGCATATCAGCAGTATGCCATGCTGCGGTGTGACTTGGGAGTCCTGTTCTGGCCAAGCCGTTTTATCCACCTCTTCTAGTTCCGCCCCTAGTCATCGTCAAAGCTTTGCGCTATCCTTCTCCCCACGGGGTAGAGCCGAGCGACACCCTGACCACTCTGTGATTTGGCCATGCCGGGCACAGGATGCAACCTTCCTCTCTAGGGCTCTTGATATTTATCCTGGCGCTTCGATATTCGGCCCTCATTCCGGATTTTCGGTAAACGTTCTTCAAATGGTCTAGTACCACTTAGCAGCCGACATGGCGAACACCTCGATGAGATTGGCGACCGGCACCAAGCACCGAGGAGATGGAATAGGTAACCAGGAATCGGCCCGTTCAAGTTGGTGCCATCATAGACATGTTTGAAAACATAGTTACTGACATCGACCAGATCATTGTAAGAGCTTCAAGTCGGGCCTTCTTTGGCGGCCGAGGGAGGTAGTAGCGAGTCTGTGTTAAGCGCGCCCTTCGCGAGCCCGCTGATGAGAGTCGTATACTTGGTTATCGTGGTGTGCATGGTCCATTGGTGATCCAAGCAAAATGAACGATGCGTAACATAATTCTATTACAACGCCGGACATCAACCCCGCTGGCGGATCTGAAGATGGAGGCGACCAAGGTGTGACACGGAGTGGGCCAGCTCCGTGAGCGGATGGCTCCTCACCAGCTCGCTCGGCAGCGGGCACATGAGTCGCGACCTGCTGTACTCCAGAGTCCTCCGCCGAAGAAGATGCCAGGAAATAGAGAGGAGTAAAGACTGCAATTCTGCCTCTGATGACGAGCACCAGCAGCAGAAGATGAGTAGTAGGGCCTACGCATTCGGAGGTGGCAGAACTACCGACATCAAGTTAAAGTTTCTGCTGTGCACAGAACGAGACGTGCTTAGGCGCGCGTTAGTAAGGTTGACAATCAGGAACAAGGTAGGAATGAACCAACCCCACGTTTTACGGCTCCGTTCGGTCCGTAGCTCGAGCAGTCAATCGAGCTCACTTCCCTGCCTCGGTCAGTTTTCTCGGGATTCCGCCCCACCATCCAGGTTCAAGCCTAGGCCGCCGGCCTGTTTTTGGGTGGTAGTTTGTGCTAGAACATTTGCACAGGTCAAATGTGCGACACACCAGCACCAGCTGCCTTGAGGTCCGTCTTTTCTTCCGAAAGGGCCCAAGTGATCATCAGCATATCGCAGGCGTTGTAAAAGATGGCCTCTGCTGAGTCATCCGAAGAAGGAACTCTTGGTTCCGGGCGGCAAATACCGAGTCTACGCCCAGAGGAATCCACAAACAAGCATATTTTATTTAAGCAGGACAAGCACCATCAAGAACAAAGATAAGATCTCCCCGGCATGGGAGCCGCGAGTTCGCACACTGTTCATGTGGCTAATATTGTCATTCCTTCATACTCTATTTGAGCAGAGTAATCTCGAGGAATGCTCGCGAATTCAATCCTTTCCCCGCCTCCGCGATAAATGGCATCGGTAGTGTGATTATTCCGCCGACTAAAGGCTCGACTTGGTATGGCCCGAGTCAGACGAGCGTGGCGCCATCGTGGCCGCGATAGATACGAGGGCTTCATTGAGCCTTTTCTTAATGAGCTCGTCCAAATTCAGGACAGATTCTTGCTCTGTTGCTCTGGTGCCTTGCTGCATCAAAGTCTCAGCGTCGTAGCTGACGATCGTGGGCCTCCCTGGTGACACCCTTTGAGCGGTAAGCCACATTCATTGGTTTCAGCCATGCTATCATCGCACAGCAAAAGACGGTCGGGAGCCAGCAGCGATGATGTACCCCCCGGCAGGTTTGGACCCTGCATATTGGCTGGCTTATTTTAGGGGTCGCTGTTGTCCTGATCGGGTATGATCAGCTGGGCGTCGTGTTGTTCTATTGGCTGGAATGCTCTGACGTCACCGTCGATCGCCAACGACCCTGAATTCCAAAAGCAGGTTTGATGATGCACACTGTAACGAGATGGTCGTGGGTGACAGGCTTTGTGATAGTGGCACTTGTGAGAATGCAATGAAAAGGGACTGATCCCCCGACCAAGAGGCAGAATAATCAAGTTCCCTTCTGTCCCAGTCTCCACTGTGAAATACTGACATTGACACTACGCCATATACATCTCCCCAACGCGACACAAACCACAACATCAATATGCCTTTCTTCACACGTCGCGAGCCTGAGGAGGAGCTCCCACCACAGGAGCCCTACCATGAGGAGGAGCCACGAAAGCGGGGTGGCCTCCAAGGATTACTCCGACGGGACCCGTCACCCACACCAACCACCTCAACCCAGGCGACCGACTCAACACGCCGCACATCAAGCACCTACCGCACGAGCCCTACGCACAACGACGGCTCCAGCAGCATCTTCAGCCGAAACTCAACGTCAACGAGAGGCGGTGGCGGCCTCTTGCGCAAGTTCGGAGCAAACGAGGAACTCGACCCTTCCATCGTGCAGGCGCGCGAGAGGATGATGAGCGCCGAGACCGCCGAGCGGGAGGCCGACCGCGCGCTGGAGCTGGCGAGGCGGGAGGTCAAGGATGCTCGCGAGGAGGTCAAGAGGCTCGAGTTTGAGGCCAAGGAGGAGGCGCGCCGCGCGAAGATCAAGGCTTACCATGCCAAGGAGGTCTCGAAGCGTGGCAAGGCTCTTGGACGTAAGTTCTAATATTTTTGTTGACACAGCGGATGGATCGATGCTAACCGCTGTACTGCAGGTCACGATCTTCGATAATGGGCGAAACCAAGTGGCAGCCAATCCACGTTCCGGCAGGCATTTCGAAGTGTTTTTTGATTGCGCAATCCTTTTTATTATATCATGTTCACTGCACTACGAGAGCGGGAGTTAGGAGATGGCTTTAATTACCATTCAACTTATTTATTGTACTACCTTGATGATTCCAGTGATAAAGATAAGTTGCCGTGCGATATGCTAAATCTCTGCCTACATCTCCACCCGTATCGCCCATGAAAGCGGTCGCTTGCATCTCCAGCCTATAACCTCACCTAGCCCTTGGCTCCCTACTGCGCTCCGCCTGTTGCAGATACGTATCATGCGTGGACCTTGTGTAGAAAGGGAGATGCTCGAACCTGCATGTTTTCGAGCTACGGCTGTCTGCAGCACTTTGCGTAGAACCAGGTACCCTTTAACAGCCCTGACATCGCTCTACACCTTGGGCTGAGTCTCACCTGACCTGGGGCTGCGGAGGCCCACCCAGAAAACCTCCAGGCAGTTCAAATCTTCTGGTCGCAGAGCTGTTGTAAGTCACGGGGATAATGGTTATGGGCACAGTCTCCGAGCTTGACTTTTGTGTCTCCACAGGCCCGGAGCTGCCTGTAGGCAGCGTGACGGTCACCCAGTCGATACTGGTAACCGTCCCTGTGTGCTGTACCGTCTCCACAGGCTCCGGGCTGCTTGTAGGAAGTGTGACGGTCACCCAGTCGGTACTAGTATGTGTGCGTGTGTGCTGTCCCGTAACAGGGGTTGTGGTCGAAGGCGAGGTCAGGACGGGCTGTGCTGTGGACCCGCTGTCAGTGGTAGTTTCAGTTGATACTGAGCTTGACGGGAAGGTCGTCTGCGGTGTTGACGACGTGTGTACTGGCGTTATCTCTGTCAACTCAGAGGTCGACGATGTAGGTTCCGGTACTGGTGTAATTTCTGTTAATTCATACGAGGTCGACGATGAACGGGGGGTAACGGGAGTCACCAAATTGGCAGGGTCTAAGGTCGAGGAATGGGGCAAAGCCGCGAGACGAACGTAAGCCGCCGCATCGTTGTGGGCTCCCGCTGGATCTTGGACATGGGGTTCCGGTGTGCCGTGCGTTGGGTCTGATGAAACTGGATGTTGAACAGCTCTCGCGGCTCCAATAAGTAGAACGATATTTCGTGATCGAGAGGACATTATGGCTATTTTTATGTGATAGAGTTTTGGATTGAGTTAGGAGAGAATTACACAACTTCCATCAAGCGGTATATATATATGTCTGTGTGCGCGCACAGAAATGAAATATTCCCCTTACTCACGTTCCTCCGCAGGTAACTTCGAAGCTGAGTCACTATCACTTGTGTTCAGTTACTGACGTGTCACCTAGCCCTTACTCACGTTATAAATGAAGAGGCAGTTATTTGCCCTTCGTGACTACCGTATGTGGCCATGATCAAAGCGAACGAGTGACGATCTGTTTGGGGACAGACCTCAACAGCCTCACATCTTCACTTTTCACTGCTCCATTACGCAGGAGGATTCAGACACTTTTTTCTAAAACTTACTTGAGCAATATTTCAAGGAATCAGCCATTGCAACGCAAATGACCCCTAAAAAGTACATTATAAGGCTCGTCTAATCAGGAGAAGAAATCTAATGAGATCAAATCGTCTCCTCTCGTTACCTATGAAGCTACTTTTGTGCATCAATTCATAATATAAGGAAAGTAGACTTGTTGTCAGGATCTTCACTATCTAGGTGTGATCATATTCACCGTTGAACATTTGCATGGTAAGGAATAATCACATTGTGAACAAAACACAGACTGATGATGTGCCGGGAATTGATATGCTTTCTATCGAAGTATATAGAATAACTCTTTGCGAATTTGATCTGCCCTCATGCCAAAACTGATACTACAGAGATCTGGAACAGGATATAAATTCTCACTCCAGCCCAGAACGCCAAATTCGGGCCTTCTATAGCACGAATGCCCAGACTCTCGCTAACTTCGCCAGCTACGGTTGCGCGACTTGTGCAGCAAGAAGCTGCGTCTGAGGAATTTGAGCCCCTTTTCGAGCCACCTCTGCGCTTCTGCGCCCTCTTCGGAGTTGTTTGATAGGCCTCACAGTCGATCCTGTCTGTACAGCGTTCTGTGGCATCGCTTGCTGCTGTTCCATGCAGCACATTTTTATCCATGTGGGTTGAAGTGTCCAACTTCGTAGCGTCACAAGGGCTCCCGTTGATCGCCTCGAGTAAGTCCGTCTGAGCGTTCGAATCATTCTTAACGACACCGGTGTCAGCAACATTCGTTTCATCAGGGTGCGGCGGAGGGCTGTCTTCAAATGGTTCTCAGGGCTGGTTCCGAGGTGAAGATCACCTGGCACACAAAGTATGCTGTATGTAGTCTAACGAAGCCGGTAATGGGGTCCTGCTTCTCCGCTGGTTGTTATTTTAGTGATGACTGACACCACTTGGTGTAGCTGGTGTTGCCGAGGGCTCTGCCGGAGCTTGCACGACGAACACGGTAGTAGTCACGGTATGCTCCATTATGATAGCAGGCACATTCAGGGTAAGCGTATGAACATTAATTTCGGCCCCTGTGGTAGCACCAGTGGATGTTATCGAGGTGGTGGTCAGGGAGGGCTGAGGGGTTATTGAAGATGGCTTCGTAATGGTAGATGCCGATGTAGTGGACCACGAGCCGCTGGAGAAGTCACTTGACGTTTGCGCTGTTGGACTTACGGTGAGCAAGGCCGTCTGTGTGGTCGTGCCTCTCCATTGGCTTTCCGAGGTGTCGGCCGGGTGGTTTGCTGTTCCGGTGAACAGGTTGGTGCGTGAAGTCGGCAGAGTGACCGGTGTGACAATATTCGCAAGATCGATGCTTGATGTCGAAATTGAGGTGGTCTCTGGCGGTGGGTTCTGGTGGAAAGGAAATGCGTGGACCTTCGCTGGCCCGTTGGCTAGCAGCCAGAGTAGATGAGTAGCTTTGAATGGCATTGTCTGGTAGCACGTGAGCTTCAATGTTCTGAGCTTGAACTCGAAGCAGTGTTAAGGGTCTAAGATCAGTTCAATATTGGAGCTGGCACTTGGCGGCAAATTTATACACAAATCTTCTGACTCACTGACACTATTGATGGTAGCGCACCTGATCAGTCGCTACGCTGAACAATGACCGATTGTTACTCACGTCTTCAGAACCGACCAGATATCCCAGTATTTGCAACAAATCACAGTGCACCCCTCCATAGTTCTAAATCTCACTGGGTGAAGGGCTGATCCAGTACCGGAGATTTACAGGCAGGCATATACACTTATGCAACGGCAAGCAGGCCAAGGTGAAAGACCAATGGGTCCATGAGATGATTGAGGACTCAAAGATAATCATGGTTCCAGAAGGGGTTGCGACGGGGAACTAGGAGTAATCGACAGATTAGGTATAAAGACCAAGTCCACCTACAATGTTTCTCTGACATCCCTGCGGGAAACGTAGGATAATTCCAGACCATTCACCATCAATGATCCAGGACGCCCTCATTTAACAGCGATGAAACCCACCTACTGATACCACCTAGGTAGCTAGACATGGCCTTGTGCGACTGCTCTAGCAATACACGTATGCCCCAGGACACCGACCAGGCGAGTCTGAGGATTTCATGCCAGCCACTCGGGCTTGTAGCTTCCCAAAGGCTGGGGCATGATATCCCAAGACGTTGAACAACCCTGCACAGTCACACTATTTCGGACCGCCCTCAGCTCTCCGAAATCAGTCATGCGCGTTTCCAGGTACTCGTCCACATCCGCGGCCGTTTTGAAATCCGGCACCTCGAAACCCGACCTGCCTGGATACTGCCCCAGGCTGCGGAGGTATTTCATCGCCCCTGCCAGAGACACTTCCACAGCATAGGAGCCACCTTCAGTGGCTCGACGGTATAGTGCTGCCATGATCCCTGAAGCCACAAGGTAGCCACCGGCGTGGTTCAGAGGTTCGCACGGGGTGAACAGTCCCTTTCTACCCATCCCGTAATGCTCTGACTCAGACACAGTCATACCCGAGCATGTCTGTATGGAAAAGTCAAAGCCCCTGTGGCCAGACCACGGCCCATGAGGTCCAAATGCCGACAAGCTTGCATACACTACACCCGGGTTCAACGCGGCCACTTGCTGCTGCGAGAGATCGTGTGCGGCGAGGTTTCCCGGCCGAAAGCCTTGCACAAAGACATCACAAGTCTTGATGAGCTCCAAAAGATTTTGCCAGTCGTTGTTGTCATGCAAGTCGAGCTGAACGATGCGTTTTCCGCGGTGGTGATCAATGTATATGTCCTGTAAGAATGGTTGATTCGGTGGGGTGACCCAAATAACGTCAGCCCCGTGGGCTGCCAGGATCTTGCCCGCCAGGGGCGCAGCGGCCATGTAGCCCATCTCAACCACGCGGAGCCCACGCAGGCACTTGTCTTTTCCTGGCCCTAGATGAGCTGAGAGCCCGACCGGTCCTGGGCAGATCTGAGAGAGGAGTATTGGGAAGTCGACAATTGCTTTCGCTTGGGGCAGCACGTCCCACTGGCGATAGGAACGCTCCGCATAGACCACGAGCCCTTTATTCAAACTCACAGACTCAAGATCTACGCTTGTCCATTCCGCAGTCTTCTCCCCTATATCGGATTGGCTCGCATTCGGCGGCAACTCAAGCAGCCTGGACGCCACATTGCGGTCGTTGCGGAGAATATCGTCGATTAGGACGTAGCCATCCGAGGTCTTGTGAATGCCACATGCTTGGGGCCGGGTGTGAAATGATGGCCTGTCGCCGAGAGTGTAAAGCCTTTCGGACTTGTATTCGATCGTGGCGTGCTTAGCTGGAACTGTGACTCTGGGAATGGACGTGCTATTGCGCAACGAGTGAATCAGCGAGGCTGTTAATCCAGACAGGGCGATTGTGCCTTGAGCTAGGGAACCAATTTTGTATGACGACGGCAATGCAGGTCTCCCGTCATCTCCAGGGAGCTCCAGTGACTCGAGCGCTCTTTCTGGAAGCCGGAGTCCTGTCCATATCTCACGCACGATATCCCGGGCGAGAAAGCCGGTGCGATTCTCCGTGTCGATGGCCCCGGCCATACTTGTTTCAGTGCCGGGCACTTCTATGTTGAGCAAAGGCGCGTGCTGTTGTGTTCCTAGAGTATCTCTCTCTCCGATGCTTCCCTGTGCCCATTGTCTTTTAATGGTACACTTCCAGGCAAGAGCAGGCGTGTAAAACATGTTAGTGATGATATCTGTGTCTTCGACGCGATAAATTCGCCGAATTACGTCGTCGCCAAGAACGTTCGCGTTCCGCACCCTCTGGTAAGTTTCAATGTCGTCAAACATGATGTCAAACGTAAGCTCGAAAGGACCGGCATTTTTGGACCGGATTATGCGAGCGAGCGAGCTCATCTTTGCGCGCCCCTTCGGAACTTGCTTCTTCGCTAGACACCAGAGCTGTTAGCCCTTGGACACTAGAACAGAGAAGTCTGGTATATACAAATCGGATCCAGTGCGCCATTCCGAATTGAGATTTTACAATCCTCTGTTATCGTCTCCAGCGGCGATGGCTCATGTGTGGACTCTATGTTGTGGAAGCTGACTGGGAACAGTGAAACTTGCTCGCCCTCTTCGAGGTCGACCAGATGATACAGACTAAATTTGAAGACGGGCCCAGTGTGTTGCTCTGGTGGTGACAGTGGGCTAGCAAAGTTTCCTGTCGTGGCCATCTGGCCTGGGTACGGACCATGGGTCAGGCATATCCGAGCGGTATTCGCGATAGTGGCAGCCAGGTCTGGAGTAGGAGCAACAACCTCGCCGAGAATTCCAATTTCATGAGCCACCCCTGTTTGTTGCGTCTCGAGTGGACCCATTACGCCGTTGTGCCCATACACGTGGTATATAAGGCGATAGGTATCCGACTTGTCAAGACCTGGAAAAAGGCCCCGCAGGTGTGAGCGGTTCCGCTCGAGGAATTCTCCTATCTGTCCAATCAAGATCGGGTCTCGAATACCGCCAAAAAAGACGGTGCGATGGCCGAGAAGCGTTGCACCCTCCAGTTTGATTTGGTATGGAGTTGGCAGGAACTCGGCTCCGGAGGCTCGTGTAGTCTTCTCCGTCAGCTGCTCGTATTGAGCTGCATCCAAGCTGAGAATACCTCCCGGACCGGGAAGACGATCAGGTCGTGTCTTCTCGTAGAGAGTGTGTGAGGCAACTGAGAGGGGCGTGCATCTCTCCCGTGAAGCCAGTGGCGTCAGGTCGAAAGAGCCATGGCGTACGGTGGCAATAATAGACTGTCCCTTTGGAGTTGCGCAGGCAGCGCCGCACTCCATGATCTTGCCCAAGTGCCACGCCACACCCTCCGACACACCTCGTGAGAGACAGAACGCTGCAAAGGGCGAAGGGTCATAAGAACGACCGGCAAGGATAATGTCTGGATCGCCTTTGAGAGCCTCCGTGAAACTTGTCGCATAAATCTGTTAGCTGACCATTGCAGAGTAGGTCCCAGAAGAGACCTGCTTGGTCTTGATCGATGTCGAAAGGAACTCACGGCTCTGCTCCCATCTGAGCGACGATATCGATGGCGCCATCAACAACATCCGGTAAGAGATCCTCGACAGGCCCGCAAGGGTGAACTTTGTTGGAGGCTATTCTCGTCTTCACCAGGCTTCGGTCGATGCGTGCATTGATGGTGGCCACCTTGAAGCTGAACCCGAGCCTGCGAGATATCTCAATCACAATGTCCAACATCTCCTGTAGGTGCTTGTCACTGCCGTCCCCGCCCACTGAGCTGATAAGTACTTTGCTCTTGAAATGAAAGCATGCGGCCAGAATGGGCTCCAAATCGCGGAGATAAGAGCTTCGATTGCAGGTCATCTTGCCCATGCCGAGCTTGTGTGGACCACCATCCGTGGAGCCACTGTCAACAATGATGGCTTCAGGGCGGAATTCCTCGATTCCGTACCAGAAGTGCTCGGAGTCGTAGCCATAGCCAAGCATGCCGATCGGCGTCAGAATGTTGAACTCGGAATTTGCCATGATGGTAATGCCAATGCTTGTGATTTGCCAAAAAAGAGGATTGAAGGAGATGGGGAAGACCTCCTGTCTCGGCCGACAGGGATTCGAAGTTGTGCAAGGACATGAAATCGCCTGGTTGTATGCTCATGTGTGCTGGCCCAGCCAGGAGAGTCTCGTTAGCGAGGAAGGTCCAACCCTAAACACCAGACCAGCTAGCTCAAGGGCGGGTGCCACCTTCTCCGCGCAAGTAAATAGGCAGGAACGGCTCTGCCGGCGTCCTAGCCGTAGGACAAGACGTCAGTTCTGCAACATTTGCGCGTGCTCCTAATTCATGCTCCAAGCAATCTGATCAGCATCAGTACCTGGATTCCAGGTCGTATGTTCCTAAACTTCGAAGCCGCTTGATGAACGAAATGGTTGTCGTGAAATGAAGATCTATCAAATTCGAGTCAGTGAGAGAGCTGGAGATACTACCAGGGTTGTAAAATTATTCCTTAGTTTTTAATCTTTTTAGTCTTAATCTTTAATTTTAGTCTTTAATTAAATTAAAAAACTAATTAAAAGATTAAATTTAGTTTTTAATTTTTAATTAAAATTAAGATTAAAAAGATTAAAATTAAGATTAAAAAGATTAAAAAAGATTAAAAAGATTAAAAAAAAAAGGAATTTAAAAAGAATTAAAATTATATTTTAAAGAATATTAAATAATTTTAAAATAATTTTATAAAATTAAAGTAATATTAGAAAAATACTAATAAAATATTAATAAAATATTAAAAAAATATTAAAAGAATAAATAAAATAAAAAGAATTAAAAAAAATTACTAATTAATATTTACTAAAATAAATAAAAAATAGGTTTTAAGGGTAATTTAAACCCCTAGCTAT